>VHKM01000399.1:1467500-1869039 GCA_007210695.1 Neogobius melanostomus
ATGCCTCCCTGGAGACGCGGCATTAGGCGGCAGTGTGGTCCCTCGGCCAAAGCCAAGGACCACCATGGAAAAAGGGTGCATTGATTTTCTCATCATGTCGAGGAGTATTCAGCCGCACCAAATACTCGCCCGGTCTCTCCCAATTAGCAAAGGGCCCGGGAAGCTACGTCGATCCCCATCAGCCCATCTGCCTGTCAGTGGCTTCATTCGCGCTTAAGGAGACAGCAGAGAGGTACGGGGAAAGGGAAGGGAATGAGGAAGCAAGGGTATAATGCATTCAAGCTATACATGCATTTCCAATGACATCAGTATAGTTCCGGCGGCCATTTGAGCACCGAAGTAGAATTATGCAGTACTACAACATGTAACAATATCTCAACTCAGGATGAAAATGAAAGACAACTGATTGACAGTGGTATGTTTATGAACTCGTAATCATTGCTCAAGAAGATAACAGTTAAAACACGGAACCAGAGAGCACATTTTTATATGATATAACCAGCAAATGTGGCACAGACGTAGCAGCTCTGTCTGTCGAACTACAGCAGGATTGACTAAAGATCTGCTTCACTCCTCAGACTAAATTAACTCATCAAAGAGGAAACAGAAAATCTTTCTCTGGGATTTTTACAGTTTGTCATGTCAATAGAGTCTCAGTCTGAGTCATGTTTAAGCTGCTTAAGACGCTAGCATGCTACCGGTTAGCAACTGTCAACCAACTGTCATGGCTTCAACACGATGAACACATGTGTGGCTCACATCTAAGAACACTGAGGAAATACTACAGTAACAGCTCAGCTCTGACCTCTGTCACATGTTGTATCCAAGGCTAGATGTCTGTGGTTCAGGGCTTTCTCTTGGAGAGGTCAGAGCTGAGCTGTTAAAGCTAAATGCTAACTGGTAGCATGCTTACATCTTGAGCAGCTTAAACACTGACTTACTGGTTTCTTCACATAAACATGCGCTCTCTGGGGCATAGAAGGACATAAAATGCACTGTCAATCAGTTGTCTTTCATTTTCATCCTGAGTTGAGATATTGTTACATGTTGTAGTACTGCATAATTGTACTTCGGTATTCATAATGGCCGCCATAACAACAAAAGTCACATCACTGATAAGCATGTATAGGGGTGGAATGTTGTTGTCAAAGCTATGGGGTTTGTTTTCCAAATTATTCCATCCCGTGAGCTAGTTTTGTGGAACAAAAGTGTCAGAGAGCAGCTAAGCCATGTGAGTGAGTGTTTTATTTATTTTGTCATTGTGAAATTGTGCAACGAAATTGTCTGATGTTGTGTTAGTCCTGAGCCGCTGCGACCTTGTGTAACGCCATTGTGGGCCAACCCGACTAGCCTGTTTTTGTAGGAGGGGAAAACCTGGTGTACCTAGAGGAAACCCGGCTGGATGCCTTCAGTGGCTCTCCGAAACGGTGCAACGCCTCTTGGGTGTGTCCCTGTTTCCAGAGTGTGGTGTCCCGCTCCTCCACCTCCTCCTTCCTCTTGCCCCTGCGCAGCTCCCTATACGCTCCACCTCCTGTCACTCCCTCTCAACTTCATCTTGGTCCTCCTCCTTCTCACCTGGCTCTGACGCCATTCTTCACCTGAGGGTCACCTCCTCGTTTGCCTCTTTTTTTTAATTTTCTTTGTGACGTCTCCAGTGTCCTGCAAGTGCGGGGGGCTCTTGTTGCCTCTTCAGTGTTTTGGAAGAAGACATCAGTGGATTTGTATGTAGACCTCAAATGCCACAAAGACCTTTGGCTCATCAGCTAGCTGTTTGTTTACTTTTAAAAAGCTGTTTCTGTCATAGCCAGTAAGGACTCTCCGCTGAACCTTACAAAAACACGGCAAGATGTACAAAGCATTCCGAAAAACAATGCGGAACACGGAAACTGCAAATTCAGTTTGTGGAAAAAGACGAAAAATGCCACTCTGCCAAGGGAGAGGGAAGCTGCTGCTTGTTTACACGAGAAGAGGTGGCCGTATTTACTTTACTGAGGAGCCATACTTAAGTTGTTTTAGAAGAGCTGTAGTTTAGTGCTTCAGCAGCGTCTTTATCGAGCACGTCTAACTTGAACTCATCTACATTTCAGATTCAAAGTATAAAGTATTAATTTAGCAGCGTAATTGGTCCCATTTAAAAGCCTTATGATGTAGATTTGTGCCCGTTGTGTTACGTAGGGGAATTCAGGCACAATGAGCAAAGTTATTATTCACCACAACATGATTTGTAGTTTTAATTCCGTTTTTTTTCTACAGTAAATACCTACGTAATAATTTGCCTGAGCTACTGCTTAATCATTTGTAGGTTCTTTGCCAGAACACTTTTTAACAAATAGTGGACTCTACTTATTAGTGTGGTTTAATGGAGACCATGGTCAATCTTTCTGCAATTCGCTAAACAAGAGGGGACGAAAACTATGGAAGGACGGGAGAACGAGCACGAGGATACATTGCCATCTGTGTATTGAAGCTTGGCAGAATGTACAGCCGAAGGACTTTTCCCGGAGACTGCTTCAGCCTGATATAACAAGACAATACGCTCTCCCTTTCTCCGTTTGGCCAATAATAAAAGTGTTCAAGAACGCATGCAGATTTCACTTCCCTGCGACTTTTGAGAAATGTCTTCGTCTATCCGTCTCTCGAGTCCCCTCCAGGAATACAGCTCTCCCCACAGTACCCCGAAAGGTTAAGGAATCTGCTCCACATAATGGCCTGTCTCAGGGAACTTGAGCTTGTCTCCTCTCCCCAAAGGCCGTGTTCTGAGAAGCTTGTCAGAAATAAGCCTGTGCAGCATGGTGTTCTGTGACTGCTGCCGTGGCAATAAGGAAAGATGGAGGGAAAATGAAGTAAAAACAAGACAAGACAATGCCCTCCGCTATGGTGCTAGCAAATGTGAAATGGTTGTCTTTCTGTCTGGATTAATTTTAGAGATTGGAAGTTAAGGCCCAAATACTATATTTCCATGCCACAATAGCACAACACAAGTGTGCACATTCTATCGCTTAAGATTTGCAAGCATTCCATCAAACAGAGGAATGGGGGGGATATTGAAAAGCAAACTGGACACAACAAGCAACGTTTGAGCAAAAAGTTCTGTCAAAACTGCGGCTGAATATGTTTGACCATAACCTTTAGATTTTCAATAAACTCAATAAAGCAAATATAACAGTAGAGCAAAGGAAAATGAAATAAGACAAAATCAATGATATATTGTTGACTGCACTGGGTTGATATAAAGAGCAGATATGAGCGATTGTTATGAATCATGAACAGGAAACAATAATCTAATCCCTGTGAAGAATTGAAATGTCACAAATGGGTTAGGAATGGGTTTGGACCACAGGTCAGGTTTGTGTTTGTGTTAAAGCAGTACTAAGTAACTTGTTTACCTTAATAAATCGTTTCTGTAGTCCTCCGGGGGTAATATACTGTAAGTGTTAATGGGATGACTGAGGGGTCTTTTATCTCCCCATGTGTCTCTGGCCAGAAAACCACAATTGCAACTTGCCTGCTCACGAAGCTAACAGGCTAATGGGCAAAGCTACAGTAACTGTGGGCTAGCCCCACTTAAACAGTATTTACAGCCAAGTTTAAGAGAGAAAAATGATCTCCATTGTTTAATTGGATGTACAGTGTCCCTCTCTTGTACATCTCTGTTACTTAGTACTGCTTTAAGTGCTGCTAAAAGCAGGGCCGGTCCTATGGCCAATTTGGCGCCCAGGCAAGATTGAACATTTGCACCCCAACCCCCTCAAAAAATCACGACTAATATTTAATTATTAATTTCCCTTTATATTTCCCTGTTTCTCTAGCGCACTTGCACAAAGTCTTTAGGTTATTTTTTTTTTAACAAATAGAAGTCTATAGTTTTGTTTTTTATTGCTGTGTTTTTCTATCCCAATCCTTTTGGACACACTTTGGATATGGAAAAGGCTAGTTTTATTTTATTTTATTTTATTATGATTCTCATTTTATATGATTCGATACGATATCTATTAATTTTATAAAAAGAAACAGCAAATGTGAAGTCATGAAACGTTGGCACAACTGTGACCGTTAACTGCGACTCCTATATTGAAGAAGGAACTTCTACTTTTGAAGTAAATTTACAAATTTTGACCGCGATGTTACGCAGCTCACCTGAGCGGTATAGGGACCAGGGAGTCATTTGAAAACTTGAAATTTCTAGTTTCCACCACAAAATACCACACTTATCACATTTTGTTCCAAAGTGATGTCCGAAAATCGACGATGTGGTAGCTTGGGAACATCTGTGCAGAGTATGGGCTGGAAACCCCAAGGTCAAAGTGGGAAACACCTCCAAAGGTGGTAGAGAATGACCGAGCCAAGATCCTGTGGGACTTCCAGATACAGACGGACAGAATGGTAATGAACCAACCGGACATTGTAGTGGTGGACAAAGAGCAGAGGAAAGCCGTGGTGGTTGACATAGCAATACCAAGCGACTTCAACATCAGGAAAAGGAACACGAGAATCTAGAGAAATACCAGGGGCTCAGAGAAGAGCTAGAGAAGGCCTGGAGAGTGAAGGCATCAGTGGTGCCCGTGGTCGTTGGGGCACTCGGGGCAGTGACCCCTAAACTGGAGGAGTGGCTCCAGCAGATCCCAGGAAATACATCAGACATCTCTGTCCAGAAAAGTGCAGTTCTAGGAACAGCAAAGATACTGCGCAGAACCCTCAAGCTCCCAGGCCTCTGGTAGAGGACCCAAGCTTGGAGGAAAAAGAGACCGCCCGCGGCGGGTGAGGAAGAGTTTTTTTTTTTTTTTATGAAACTCCACAAGCAGAGCATAATATTTTATTGGACATCTACAAACACTAAAAAGAAACAGCAAGCAACATTTCATTGAATAGTCGTCATAAAATTGAATAAAAAAACAAGACTACTATTATCACAGTTTGATTATCTCACCACTTGTGCCCACCCTCACCTCTCCTCTCGAAAAGTGGAAATTTCCAGCTGAATGAATGACAGCACATGTCCTCACAGCATCCCTCTGTCTCCACTGGCAAAAAACAACTGCCTTGCACGCATGGCTGGCAATTTGAAAACTGAAATGAGAAATCGGTTTGCAGCAAATTTGATTAAACAAAATGCAGTCTTCTGTCATTTTTAATTTGACATGGGGGTCTCTTGGTCCTAACCACCATCCATAACCAAACAATGCATGTATGGGGGGGATAGCTGTGTGCCGTTGGGTTTGGATTCTGTCACTGTCAGAAATTGGCCCCTCTCTCTCCAGACTCTTTAGCCATACATGTATGGCTAAAGGGTATACATGTATACCCGGAGTTCATGCGGAGTTCATGAAGGCTTTGTCAACGCACTCATTGGTATTCCTCCTCACTCATGCGCCTGATGGGTAGTATAATTACCAAAAACCACACGCTGGAACTATGACGGATGCGTTGCGTACCGTTGTGATTGTCTGCAGGGGGCCGAGCAAACAATGCCCGGCTCTTTGGAAAACACTACACTGCAACTTGGCACGGTCATTAAAGGATGTTTTGAATACCCTCAGTCACCTCGCTGAATCTCAGTCATCTCGCTGAAAGCCTAAAATCCCATTGTGCATGTGTTAGGTTGATGAGTTAAACCTGAGCAACCAGAAGACAGTGGAGCGACATGCTAACTCCACAAAGGCCTACACAGAAATCCAAACAGTGACCATCTCATTGGAGACACTGAAATGCTCGGTTGCATACAAAGCTTTAAGTAAAACAAAGCATGCGCATGATATGTTCAACACAACCCCGATGGACCATATCTTTGGAAAACAATCTGTCCGTGTACTGTTCATGCAGGCTCACACAGCACTCCGGACTTATTGTGGAAACGCAGCTGTCCACCCCTGCTCAGAATAAAAGATGAGCTGCCGTTGGTGGGCTCCGCGGGCTGATAAATCGACACCCACGTCCCCCTTTAGTGCACTGGGGGCTCCCGTTTGCTCCTGCTGGGGATTTGACCAGGGGCAGTTGTAGCAGACAGTGTTGCTGTCAGGAGGACTGCATTACAGAGACAAAAGCCTGGCAGGAAGCGTCGAGATGTGCCTGCAGTATAGGCCGGAAATGGTCTCTTCAATATGAAAGCATAATGGAACATGATGACCGTATGTCAGCGTGGGTCTAGCAGAATCTGAAATGAGATGGAGATGAAATGGAAGCTTGGCTGATCTGTCATTGAGTTTAGAATGTATATAGTCTTACTTTATGATGGGGACTTTCACTTGGAGATTTGCATGACTACTGTACATATTTAAAAAGGGGGTATTATGCTTTTTTCAATCACATAGCACCAGTCTATAGCATACTACAATGATGACGTAACCTTCTGTCGGTCTGTATATGCAGTAAATTAAAATAACTGCCTTGAATAAAATTGCTCTCTCAAAATGGCTGTACTGAACGTCTTGAAATAGGCCTCTGTCTCTTTAAGAAGCTTTCCGACACGCCCCCTTCAGCACACTGCTGTGGCATCTAAACAACACTACTGTGCGGGGAGGGGGCTCTGCTGAGCTGAGGAGCAGTGGTTGGTGGCTTGGCTGGTGCAGAGGCGTCTCCAGGAGGTGGGGGCGTTCCTAGGAGGACTGAGGCATAGCTACACCTAAAATGGCTGCCGTCGAAGTTTGTACTGATTACTCAAAAATATGTGAATGAGCCAAGGCAACACTCCAGGCATGTGTTTAATGAGGGAATGACATAATAACATGATATAAAGCTTGAAAAAGTCGATTTTACATAATACCCCCCTTTAAGTCACTTTACAGTTTCAGAGCTGCCACTTTAGTCCACAGTGCACGGTCGAAGTCGGGGACCTCTCCAGGAGCGTTCCAATCCCCTCTACAAACACGGCGTATGTCAATGTCAATGTCAATGTTATTTATAAAGCACATTTATGTGTTCAGAGACAAAATGAAATAAGGCCAAGAACCCCTGCAATCTCCAGTACACACTGCCCATACATCCCTGAGCAGTGGATATATAGCGACCTGGGCACGACGACAACTCTGTCCCCTCACATGAGCAATGACTTATGTGATGAAATGTTCGCAATGTTCTCCAGCCTGATGGAAAACTGCTATAGGTTTACCCAGAGTGGTCCCGGCTACAGCTGAGGCCAGACGGTGCTTGATATACTGTGAAGAGTGCACAGAGAGATTGGGGTTCGCGTTGTGCTCGATAGAGGAGAGGAAGGCGATACGAGTGGAAAAGATACAGTGTGTGTATACAATGCTCCTCCTGATAAAATCAATGGTGGATTGGTGGATGGATCATTTTAGGTTTGTAGGTTTTGAGAGATCTTAAGTAGCCGCTTAAGTGGGACTTTTGTGGGTCGCAATATCATTTTGGGGGGCTGTCAGATCATGTGGGAGGCATATTTTCTATCGATTGAATGGAAAACATTCCCAGTGGCGAGTTGCAACTTTACTTATAGTGAAAAAAAAGTTATTTGTGCGTCTTTGCTTTCCATCCCGGGGCTCCGTTGTTATGTCTACAGGTGAAACTCGGAAAATTAGAATATCGTTCAAAATATTCACTAATATATGGCATATACTCATTACATGCAAAGTGACATATGTCAAGCCTTTGTTTGTTATCATTTTGATGATTATGGCTTACAGTCCATTTTCAAAATATTCTAATTTTATGAGATTTTTAATTTGGGTTTTTTACAAGCTGAGCCATAATAATCAAAATTATAACAAATAAAGGCTATACATATCTCACTTTGCATGTAATGAGTCTGTATTAGTTTCACAGTTTAACTTGAATAGCAGAAATGAATGCACTTTTTAACAATATTCTAATTTTCCGAGTTTCCCCTGTACATAACCATGGAGACGGATCCTTCAGCAGTGCAAACCTACCAGAAACCCTAAAACAATTGGTCCTGGAGCACCCTAGTGGCCACTGGGATGGAAAGTAAAATGTGGTCTAATCTTCATTAAAATCACAAGAATGAGTAAACAGTGTCTGCTTAAACTAATACCACACAAACATTTACATGGTCATAACATTCACAGGACAGGGAGGAATAAGTGAGTACACCCCTGAGGATCCTCCAAGAACAAATTACACAAATGTATGCAGACATTTAGAGTCAGTTCTGAGCCAATAACTGCGGTGTGTCTTAAAGCTGCCCTGGGCACAGAAAAACACACACTGGTTAAGAATTGTCTCTTGTTGAGAAGCTTTGTCTGATGTGCACCATGCCTCACTACGATCAAGAATTATTGATTTGCATAAAGCTGGAAAAGGTAACAGAACCATCTCTAAAGGTCTTGATGTTCATAAATCCACGGTTAGAAAAATTGTCTATAAATGGAGACAGTTTGGCGCTGTTGCTTCACTTCCAAGGAGTGGCCGCCCTGTAAAGATGAGCACAGTGCAGGTAAAGAAAATAAGTCTACAGTGTCAGCTAAAGACTTACAGAAATCACTGGCACATGCCATCATCTCTGTTGACACGTCTACAATACATAAAACATTGAGCAAGAATGGGCTTCATGGGAGAACGCCACGGAGGAAGACATTGCTGTCTAAAAAAACATTTCTGCATGTTTTAACTTTGCGAAAGAGCACTTATGCTCCACAGCACTACTGGCAAAATATTATTTTGACTAATGAAACCAACGTTGAATAGTTTGGGAGGAACATACAATGTCATGTGTGGACGAAAAATGGAAAAGCACACCAACATCAAAACCTTATCCCCACTGAAGTATGGAGCAGGCAGGGAGCATCATGGTGTGGGGGTGCTTATGCTGCCTCAGAGCCTGGACAACTTGCAATCATCAATGGAAAAATGAACTCACAAGTTTATCAAGATATTTTGCAGAAACACTTGAGGCCATCTGTCCAACAGTTG
This sequence comes from Neogobius melanostomus, assembly GCA_007210695.1. Taxonomy (NCBI): domain Eukaryota; kingdom Metazoa; phylum Chordata; class Actinopteri; order Gobiiformes; family Gobiidae; genus Neogobius; species Neogobius melanostomus. The sequence continues at coordinate 1,476,384 of VHKM01000399.1, forward strand.
AAGCTCAAAGGAGGACGGGTGCTACAACAAGACAATGACCCAAATAAAAGCACAAAATAACTTCAGAATGGTTTCAGAAGAATAAAATACATGTTCTGGAATGGCCCAGTCAAAGTCCTGACCTAAACCTGATTGAGATGCAGTGACATGACCTCAGGAAAGCTTTTCACATCAGACATCCCAAAGAGTAATGGTCCAATATTCATCCTGATTGTTGCGCACGTCTAATCTGCAGCTACAGGAAACGTCTGGTTGGAGTTATTGCTGACAAAGGAGGGTCAACCAGTTATTGATTCCAAGGGTGAACTCACTTATTCCTCCCTGTCCTGTGAATGTTTACATGTTATGGCCAATACAAATATGATAATATGTCATCGTTTGGGTGGTATCAGTTTAAGCAGACACTGTGGACTCATTCATGTGATTTTAATAAAGATCACATTTTATGTCCAATTTAGGCAGAAATGTGAGAAATTCCAAACATTGTCACTTTTTCTTCCACTGTATACAGCTGCTGAGTCCCAGAATGGTCAAATACGCACTAATATTATATTAACTTGTTTCCCCATATAAAGTTAGTCATATAATCTTAGTCATATAAGACCTTCTAAATTGTGCAATATCTTGTAAGCAAGTGACATGATGAGCAAGAAAGTTAACTGCCATGTAATATTGAACTATTTATTTATTTGGAGGTCACGTGACGCTATTGGCCATATAGCAGTGATGTGATAATGTATTGTGAACATGCACTGTGCAAGTCAAGTAAACACTGACTAATGCAGATGTAACCAGACTTTCGCAGTATTTCTGCCAGGGCAGGTGAAGAATTAGTAGGGGCTACACCATGTTTCAGTAGGCCTATGATAACAACTGTGTGCCCTGCCTGAGGCCTAAACTCAAAAAGGCGCTATAACTGCATGGAGAAGCTCTTCTTTTCACCCACACATTTCTCCCTCTTGTCTGTGAATCCCCTCCGTCTTGCTGACAGATAAACACCTTGCTTGACTTGCCGGTGGGCCAGTGTGTCGCGTTGTGTTGTACAAGACAATAAACATCAATAAGATCAGCCCCAGCGCAGCGAGTGTGGAGAAAGCCCAGAGGAGCAGGGCAGCCCGGCGATGACTCACTGGTGGGCCATAACGACCGCAGCCGGCCATTAGCGTGCTGTGAGGTGCGCCGGTCGGCCCCCGTTCCCGCCGGAGCCTGGTGGTTTTCAGTGACAGCCCACCCCCCCCTTACCCTGAGGTGCGTCTAATGAGCCTCCCACTCAACACTCCACCAGTAAATTTGTGCCGCTCTGCCACGCGCCACAGTCACCTGCCATTTTGAGCAACATGCCCGGCGCTGTACCTCTGCATACAATAAATCAATGAGAAGCGGAGGATTCATTATTGGGCAGGATTTTTGGCTCGTGTTGGCGCCTGAGACAAATCGGGTTTTGTTGTTACGCTCAAACCCCAACGGATAAAATATTGCATTCCTGCGCTTAAATAAAAGCGCTGTCAGAGATGCTTTTTTTTATTTTTTATTATTATTGTTTTTCAGGCCGCTGTGGGATGTATTATTTATTTCACTTCATAAATGCAGTCAGTCGAGGTAGAGCCGATAGTGTTTAACTCATATGCACATAGAAACAGAAAATCGTCTTCTGCGTCACAATTTGGTGAATGTCTCTCCTGTCGAATAACCCCTAGGGGCCAAAAAAGAAGAGTAAAAGAAACCTTTAAAAAAAAAGTCAGACAGTCAGACACAGTGTGGATAAGATTGGCGTCATCATTCTTTATTTGAGCAGTTGGGTTTTCAGCAAAACAGGGAAACAGGAATAAGAAGGAAAATTAAAAACAAAAAAGGGAAAATCATTGTACTTTTATTGTCTTTTAATAAAATATTGCTCAATAATAGTACTGTTCATGGCCCGTGACCAATAACAACATGAATGGATGTGATCACTTGTATAGTGTTTTTTTTTTTTAGGGCTATGTCCTTAAAGTGCATATGACACATTAGACACAATTTTTGCTAAAACACAGTTAACACGATTATATTTAAGATTTTGCTAAAGATTATACCCAGTTTTCTTTAGTTTGACCATTTTTGTGATGTTTATGTTTTCACTTCCTCATTGGACACCGACAGGAAGTGACATCGAGGAAGGTAAACAATTTCAAACTGTTGCCGTGCAACCATGTTAAGTCAATGGGAAATGAGTGAGTCAAACTGCTATGGAATGTTACCTTCTTTTATGTCACTTCCTGTCAGCAGCTTAAAAATTCAAATAATAAATAAAAATAACTTTTCTGCCCAACATTTCTTCACTAAAATTGCTGCTTCACTGAAAAAAAGTATAACTATGCAACTGATGTAATCCATCTAAATAAGTCATATTTTCAAGAGCATTAAAATCTGTCATATGCACTTTAGGTATGATTGGGCCAATACAATTTGATAGCTATACAATAACTGTTGACTTACTCAGAAGTTGAGTTTCCAAAAACTATACAAACTAATAATTCAATAGTGATGTGACTGAACACATCTCACAGTAAAAAGAGCTGGACCTTTTTTTTTTACCCCCCTTTCAATTTTACGCAGAGCAGATCTGGCATAACAAGTGAAGCTTTTTTCCACCAAACATAATTTCACAGACCGGTTGAAGCCTTTATTTTTCTTTACTTGTGGCACAAAGTCTTATTTATAGTTACATGCTTTCAAACATAATGTATATTCTTTCCTTAGTAGAGTGTTAGTGCTCTTCTGGTCAAGAGTATGTGTTTTGTCTCTATCAGTCACTAACCATAAAATGCACATTGTGACCAAATAATAACCATATAAAAAGGAGCATAAGGCAGACGTACTTAAGAAAAAAATAAAAATTATGCGTATCACAGTATCTCACAAAACACTGCACTACAGAAGAGCCTATCTTTGTGTGTGATGCTTTTAATCATTCTGAATGCTCACCGTGACGTTTTGAGGGTGACATTTAATTGATAATTGCTCTGAATCACCCGTCAAAGTCAATGCACTCTCCGCAGAGCGAGTCCAGTGGCCCTCAAAGTCTCCGGAGAACAAAACGAGAAAGTCCCCAAACTGTTACACAAAACGAATCACATCACCACATATATTTGGAGGATTATCAATATTGATAGTGTAGGATAAAAACACCATATGTTTCCCTGCGCATACACTTCAAACTGAATATTTCTACTTGTTTACTGTTACATGCAGCAACCACGCTGTTATTATTATACATAATTCAATTTCATACTGTCAATGATTTATCCAAAAAAATAAAGCCCACTTTGGCATCGTTGTATTGAAGTGTTAATGCCTCCGCTTCGTACGGCCTTATTTTGTAACCTACGGAGAGAAACGCAGCGTGGCGTCCGTCTTCCTGCTTTTCTTTGTGCGTGGCTTTAACTGAGGGGGAGAACTAGGGGGCCTATGGGGAATGGGCCAAAGCGTTATTTCAGGACACCTATTTGGGGAAGACACTTAACTCACCGATGAGAGCGTGAGCAAATGGGAGTGTGACTTGGTGAGTGGCTCTAGAAGGAATGGTGTTTTGAGTGGCCACTCAACATCCATCCATCCATCCATCCATCCATTTTCTTCCACTTGTCCGTTGCCGGGTCGTGGGGCAGCTGTTGGAGCTGCCCAAATCACATTGCACCAGCCCTTATGGCTCCTCCTGCAGGTGGTGGGTCCACAGAAGGACGGCCTCATGGTTCTAACCGGGCCTGTTGGTCTCTCATAAGGGGCTTCTGAACCGCTCTTTATTTGACCCGTCACCCAGGACCTGTTTGCCATGGGAGACCCTACCAGGGGCACCAAGCCCCCGACAACAGAGCTCCCAGGATCATTCAGGCGCTGAAACCCCGCCACCACGTTAAGGTGGCGGTTCCAGGAGGGGGGCGACTCAACAGCGCTCTGTAAATTGGGACCATGCGTCCCATCGACTGAAAACATACACACACATCCTATACAGCAAGGTTCTCCTGACAAGCAAATACACATGTTTGAATTATTTCTTAATGTTAATCCTCTCTTCTTCTTTTTTTTAAACAACAATCATGGATATTGTTTCCAAAGGTATAATCCATCATTCCCAATATGAAATATGTAAACAAGCCCAAAAGGTGACCTCCTATTCATTAGAAGCATAGAATTTAATTAAGTCTTACAAGGGTATTGTTGATTGATGATGCCATTAAGCCATTAGGATAAATAACGCTGCTCCTTTGACATCATTACAATTTTCCTAAGAAACAGATCTATTTGTTACAAAAAAAAGTAAATGTATGGTCACACAGTCATGTAAAAATGTAAACAGTATTTAAATAATTTTTCAGAATCGTTCTTACTTTCCAATTCTTGCCCCCCAACGCTTCTCCCATATTGAACACATTCAGAGTTGGGCCTTTAGGCCGTCGAGAGCTTGCGCCCCGCGTTCCCCCTCAGCAGGAGTAGTCCTTAACGAAGGAAATCCCTCGCACTGATTGGACCCGAGGAGACAAGCTGCATCCATTACTCGGCATTTGTCAGCAGAGTAATGACTATGAGTGGTCTCAGTCGCTGGTTGGGGCCCAGCGGTGGTGCCAGCGACTGATTTGCCTCATCCAGTTCATTAACGCCTGTTCTCAGTAAGTTGGAGATGCCTGAGAATCCACGAAGTCTCAAAGTAGTAAATAAGGGTCAGGTCCTTCTGCCCCGTCTTCATTCACAGTATGCCTCCCCTGCATCTGGATGGGTTTCTTCCGTGTGCTCTGGTTCCCCCCATCCATCCAAAACAGAACCAAAAGGCTAAAATATCCGTCTGGGTTCTCCTGACCAAGATCTGTCTCAAAATGTGTTGATCTAACCTTACCTGTAACCTGAATTCTATCACGGTATTGCCGTGAGACTTTAATGGATTCTCGTAAACAACGCAGCAAAGACAGAATAACACGAGGAATGGCGCTGAAGGATTACAAACACACACGTTTTTTTGGTTTTGACTGCGCTTGATTCAATCAGCAGCAAATGCAGCGATCCCGGGGTTTGAGCGCCCGAATGATGCTGGGAGCTCTGTTGTCGGGGGCTTTGTGCCCGTGGTAGGGTCTCCCATGGCAAACAGGTCCTAGGTGACGGGTCAGACAAAGAGCGGTTCAGAAGCCCCTTATGAGAGACCAACAGGCCCGGTTAGAACCATGAGGCCGTCCTTCTGTGGACCCACCACCTGCAGGAGGAGCCATAAGGGCTGGTGCAGTGTGATTTGGGCAGCTCTAACGGCTGCCCCCACGACCCGGCAACGGAAAAGTGGAAGAAAATGGATGGATGAAATAGATGTTGAACTTTTGACACAAGCGTTCTACACTTGTTCACAGTGGTTTGAAATAAGTAGACTTATTTCAACACAATAGCCAATCTTCTACACACCCTTCCGCAGTAAAAAGGAGCTTTCCCAAGGGTTTCCTGTCTGGCAGTTCTGACATGACAAGGGGTAATTTGTGCCTATGCTCAGGATCAAGTTGTATTCTTCACTGAACGTTAGCGCTCACGAAAGAACTTCTTCAAAGAGGTGCCATGTGAAAGAGGAATACTTTTCAATCTTTCCAGCCTGTCCACTCGAGTTAATCAACACATCCTTTCATCCTCCAGAGAGCCATTTCTTCAAGATCTTGATTTTTATTCTCTCTGTGCATGGATTGAAATGTAGTTTCTAATTATTCTAATTATTTTCTCATCGTTGTCCTTTATCTGGCTGGACAGCTGGATAAAAACAGGTGAGGATATGGAGGGGTATGAAAATCATCATGTGGCTAAGTATATCTCAATGCACCAATGTCCTTTTTATACAGTTTTGTGAGAATGACAAAGCACTGCTCCTCAATTTACAACTGAATTGAACATGAAGGCCAACACGGCTGTATGTTATCATTCTCCCGTCTGCGTCATCCAAGTGGTCTTGTTTCTCCGCTGATAAAGAAAACATGCCTATGCAAATGCTCCCTTTACACTCCTGACTACGAACATTTAGCTCAAGATCTGCACTGCGGTCGACCATAGTTCTTGCCAGGTTGAACCAGAGCCTTTTGAAGGAAGTACAAACCGAACTATAAATGAAAAATACTGTCTCTCTGTGATGTTTATGATGCATAAATGTGAAATAATGAACGCAACCTGGTCATAATTAAAATTCTCTCACACAATCTCTTCCTCACACTGCGGCTTGTGAGAAACTGAGTTTAGACAGTTCCTATTCACACCTTGCACCAACACTACCCACACGAAGCCCATTTCAAATATATCAAAGTGAAAAGGCAAGGTCTGAATCTCCCCCATAGTTTTTCCTGGGTCTTTTTAGAGTTGTTTGATGCTTTCTCCATAATAGGAATGGACTAACTTTGCTATACATCCACAGCATGTATCGCTCCCTTTTGCATCTTATTCTGGTGCTGAACGGTATATGGCTGGCAGAGGAATCCTAGAGTTTGCTGTAGAAAATGGATCACCCAGGAATAAACTCAACCAGACTGCGAATGAGCACCAGCAGCAGGTAAGCCGCCAAGCAAGATAGAGGGCTGGGTGAAAAGCTTTACTTACTTTTCACTCAAAGTAAAAATCTTCAAACCAAATATTGTTTCATACACACTCATTCACAAAAACGTGCTTAAAAGTTGTCAATGTTACTAGCAAGGACCACGCCACAACAAAGTGCAATTCAATAATTTAATTATGTTTAGAAGTGTAGAGTGAACTGGGCGAGACTGTGGGTGGGGGCTCCATCTCGAATGAGCCCAGCTCTTCAGGACCCCCTTGAAGCAGGAGAATCAGTGCTGAAAATAAAACAGATGTAGAGGGAGGAGGGAGGGTGGGGTCGACAGTTTCGTACAGACAGGAATGAAGGCTTGGCTTGGTGAGTATATATATGGTTAATTAGAGGCGTGGTGAGGTGAATGCAGGAGTGGTTGGTATGCAGAGGTTGATTGATTGAGGCGCGGTCCTGCTCCTGAACTTAGTCAACAAACATTAACTCCATCTAAGGCGAGGACACTTTTGTTGGTGTCTTCAACATATGCTGTAGGCAACGTAAAATTATTTTGTGATTGTAGAGTCTTTTTAAACCAAAGTGCTACATACCGTGCCTTAAACTCCCATGTAGCACACGGTACAAGTTGGACTGTGTCTGCACGAGCTACAGCAGAGGTTACCATTGACTCTCTTTGTATCTGACAGCTATGTACATTGATTGGCATTGACAGAGCTCAGAGCCCGCTGAGTGGGGGCTGGTAGGGGGTTTGCAATCACCAGGATAATGTGTGTCTTTTTTAGCCGTTTGGCGGTTTTGGCGCGGTGAGAAACTGCAAGCTTATTGTTGGTTCATGGAAGGGATTTACATTCATAGTTTGTAGATTTCACAAAAAGTAAAATAAGGATTGGTTTGTTGTTTGAGGAAAAAAGGGGGAAAAAGTTGAATTCAAACCATCAATTATTTTTTGATAGATATTTAGATTTTGTTGTTGTTGTTCCTCTTTAAAATAATTGTTAAGTATTTCACAACATGACTGAATACAAAATTAGCTGGTTACAAGGCAGGTTAACAAGGGAGCCGTGTTGTCTAATGTTGTCTACAGGTTATAGCAAAACAAATTGCCAATATCCACCCGCAGTCCCTGAACAGGTTGATATTATACTAATTGATTGGATTTATTTGAGTGATTATTTACATTAACATGCTGCAGTGCAGAAAATAAATAAAGTAACAAAAACTCAAAAGGAGTAGGCCGAAGCAAGAAAGTTATAAGTGCCTACCCCATATTAAAATTAATTTACATTCCGGATACAGTGATACAACATCGTGTTTTCATACAAATATAACACTTTGCATTACAAATTCCTGAATTACACAATTACAATGAACTATAGCAGCATTGTTAAAGAGGGGGTATTATGCTTTTTTCAATCACATAGCACCAGTCTACAGCATACTACAATGATGACGTAACCTTCTGTTGGTCTGTATATGCAGTAAATTAAAATAACTGCCTTGAATAAAATTGCTCTCTCAAAATGGATGTACTGAACATCTTGAAATAGGCCTCTGTCTCTTTAAGAAGCTTTCCGACACGCCCCCTTCAGCACACTGCTGTGGCATCTAAACAACACTACTGTGCGGGAGGGGGCTCTGCTGAGCTGAGGAGCAGTGGTCGGTGGCTTGGCTGGTGACAAAGGTCCAGAGGCGTCTCCAGGAGGTGGGGGCGTTCCTAGGAGGACTGAGGCATAGCTACACCTAAAATGGCTGCCTTCTAAGTTTTTACTGATTACTCAAAAATATGTGAATGAGCCAAGGCAACACTCCAGGCATGTGTTTATGAGGGAATGACATAATAGCATGATATAAAGCTTGAAAAAGTCAATTTTACATAATACCCCCCTTTAAAGAAAAGCATTTCATGGTTTACAAGAAGAAAATCACATGATGTTTACAAGACTTCCAAAGTAAGAAGATATAACACGAAGATAGAAATATATGCAGTTTACCAATATATATAAACATTTATTTTCATTTTATTTTTATTTACAATTTGAACTTTCTTTTTCCTCTTTCCCAATACTAAAAGTTCATAAAATGTATTAAGAAAAATAATACATGGAAGCATTACTTCACTCACATCATAAAAAAACAACAAAAACAGTTCCACTTCAGCGGCTAAAGACCAACCACTGAGAACTAAGTTGTTTTTTTTAAAATAGAGAACATGTTGTGCCCCGAGCGGACAGGTGGAGAACAACCTTAAAATGTCACAAATTCACAAGAAAAATTAGGAACAGTTCTTCAAATTTGCCCAAGGTTGATGGCTAAGCTGTTGCACTAACCACCTAATCTGACTTATTACGATGCAAACTTTATATCCAACTTATCACTCAGTACCGGAGGAGAATTTTTCCAGAATACTTATCACTACTCAATTCATACATCTATGTGAGTAATATTTAGTTTTTTTTTTCAAATGTACTCACACACTGACTTAAAACGATGAATCAGAGTAGCCTGAACCGTATCCAAGATTTGCACTTGGTCTATTTTCTGCATAAACATGTTGACGGGAAGGCTGCAGCGTTTTGCCACCTCTTTGCTTGTGACTGATAAGCTGTGGCAACATATAAAGTGTCTCCATGCTCCAAAGGCAGAAGTCAGAATTAGATAGAGCTTAAGGGGTCTGCTAAATAAAGCATTTGGCTGACTAAATTATTGAACAAATAGAGGTGTATACCTAGAGCAAAAACGCCAAGGCCCCGAGGTCTTTCGGAGGCACGCAGAGGAATCAGTCATGGATTAAATTGTGTGTTCCAATTACCACAGCCTTCTTCATTGAGCCCAAATATGACTCGTAAACACGGCATAATCAACCCACTGGCTAAAGTGAATACAGATTTTAAATGTATTGATTTATTTTAAATGTTATTCAGTGTTAACGACTTTTGATGACACTACGTTTTGACTATTTATAGCGCCGGCCAGCCAGAATACACGCTTTTCCGATTCTTTACAAAAACATGTGTAGTCTGGGATCAGGAGAGATTTCTTCGTATTCCCGATGGGTGTGATTCACAAGCGTATTGAACTATCAGAGAAAAGCCCTGACACAAACGACATGTGGCGAAGTTAGTGGTTTTACGACGCATCGACCAGAAGATCGGCGACAAATGTGAACGATATAGGTCGATTTTGCCACAAAAACTGAAGGATAAAGTCAGAATCAAAATCTGAATTGTTTTTATTGCCATTGTTAGTGAACAGGTTCACAAACCTCTGAATTTCCTTCGGTTCAATCGTGCAACATGAAACATAACATAAGCTTGGTGGATGACTAATGAACTATAACAACTTTATCATATCTATTTTAATCTACTTTATGCATGCCCTTGAAGAATTTTTCTCTTCTTGTGTTGTCCACGGATACCTTTAGATAACAAATCAATCTCAATACCAGTTGTTTGTCTGTCTTCCTATGTAAGCTTACCCAAGTCCGGACAACACTGCGTATTCAACACTGGAAGAGGAGTTAGGTAATTTGTCAACACTACACTATCAGCTAATAACACATACCAGTATAGAGATGACCAGGATTCAGGAGATTGAGTCACGAAGATTTATTTCCCTAACAGGTCATCTAATACAGAGCTCTGCTTCCCCAGGTCCCTAACAATGAGTCTGCCAGCTTTCCGTCACCACGGGAGAGACTGGTTCAAACTGGGGAAGTCAGAGGATTTTCAACACATTCCAATCTCGCGGTATTCATGAGCCTAAGACCACGTCTCGTTGTTTCCATTGGTTCCCGAGCCGTCATACAACGTTTGGTTCCGCCCTGCGCCGCCATTTCACAATCTGACTCCTCCATTTCACATTTTCCTGTTTTTCTGGGCGGCGGTTTTTCTGCTCGCAAAGACCCTCGAATCTGTAATTTTCCACTGTAACAGAGAGCTGAGAAACACTTCGTACAAACTTTAGGTTAAGATTGCTAAATAGTCAAAAGAACAAAACATCGCGTAAAATATTATAACTCTTCACCCTTATAGTTTTAAAGACAACAACAATTTGACATAGAACAACAGCGTGAGTGTATTCACAGATGTGCAGGTGCATTAAGTGTTAGCAGCAGATATGAGTGTGGACATACCACATAGTGCAATAGAGCTGTGCAAATGACTGGAACAGGTTGTTACATTCATCGTTATTGGGTGTTTTTATTGTTCATGAGTCTGATGGCGGAGGATATTTCGTGGCTGTAAGCTAACGCAGCGGTGGAGTGATCTGCGAGAAAATAGTCCCTCAAAATGCGGTAATTCATGTGATACAAGGTCAGTTATATTTCAAAAAATATTCTTTGACATTTATATGGGTAGTCTGGAGTTATAAGTGATTTACCTCAGGTGCACTGTGGAGTGGGTCAGACTGTATTTAATGCAGGCTAACTGATACCATAGAAATGCTTTAGCCTTGCCCTAGCCTAGCGCCACTAGACTCTTCAAATATAAGAACTGCATGAATTTAAGAAAAAAATATCTCTAGACATCAACAACACTCTGGATAACTAGGAAATGAGGCCCTATGTCAAAAATCCTGAAATATCCCTTTAAGTTTCCTCAGCTGCCGCCGGAAGAACATCCTCTGCTGGGCCTTCTTGATGAGGGAGCTGATGGTTGGCTCCCATGTGAGGTCCTGGATGATGGTGGTGCCCAGGAAACGGAAGGAGTCCGCGATGGAGATTGGGGGTGGGAGAGTTCGTCAGGGTGAGGGGGGGGGGGCTATCACTTTCCTGAAGTCCACTATCATCTTGAAGGAGTCATTAGCAACTCAGTTCAGATTTTAAACGTAGGGGAACGGGACAAATAATGCTTTCAATCAATGGCAACAAGAACAATGTCCTCTTAGAGATGATGAAGCTTCCACATCTGTGCAGGTACATTCTTGTTCAGTATATTTAAGAACAGTTTCTTGCTTTTGGACATATACAAAATGCAGTAGTGGATGGCTGGTCATGCAGGCAAATAGATCATTGGGCTTGACTGTATTTCTAATACTAGGGAAATTGCATAATGATAATAATAGGTTGCGTTCATGTGACACTGACAACAGCAAACGGACAAACGTTTTGCTGGTTATTTTACACTGTAGTGTGATTATATCAGCTCCACCAGACCCACAGGACATAATATAGGCGACTTGTTGAGGGCTGTCTGTCTGTGTCAGCCTATAAGTGTTAATGGCTACTGGCACAGTGGACCGTGGCCACAGCTGCAGGGAAGGCAGCATAGGCAGCGCTTCAGACAACACACAATCTATAGGGCATGAGTTGGAGTTAGTTGTTGGAAAGATTGAGAAAGTGCACTTATTTTAGTGCAAAACTGCAGAAGAGGTGGCTTTTTTCTTCAGCCCCACAAATGCGCAATTAGAACGTACCGTTCCTCAAAGAAACAAAGAAAGGATAACTGTGTAATTATTAAAACTGATTACACAAGTCTTGTGTTTTGCCCTTTTGTTGGTAAAAAAAATAAATAAAAGTATACAAGTAAAGTTCCACATTAATCCCTGATTAGTAATTACCCAACAAGTCAAGGCTAAGGGCAAGAATGGCAAAAACAAGATAAACATGCTTCCCGAGCAACAACAAAAAGTATATATTTAAGAAAACAATGTCCCGCTATCATGGATAAGAATTGCTCATTACTCTCAAATGATCACAAAGATTATTTTCTACAGCAGCACACACATGGAAGTTTAGCCTTATTTCTAACAAGACATGTAATTGTAGAACATACTTTTTCGTGAAGTTGTGTTAGGATTCGCCGCACAAATTCTTGTGTATAGGCCTAAATTCCAAAAGTCTGCTCTTTCCTCTCACTAATACTAATTAAGAGAACACGCGAAGATCTGAAGACACAACAGTTTGCCTCCGCTTATTCTCAGCATCCCATTGCCCTGCAGGTTAAACACTGTGGGTTTTCTTCGACATCTTTTGTTTTGTTTTGTTTTTTTCCCCCTTGACTGTTCCGCTGAAACTTTTGCGAGCCTGAGGAGCGAGCAAGGCAATTTCAATACTTTCATAATGTTCTCAGGCATAATGCTGAAACACAATATCTCGTCCAAAGCAAATATCCATTTTAATTTACAATTGATATGCAACGTCTTCGTCGAGGTCATCCTATTGATCGGGTGTGCGCTGCCTCGTAGCCGTACGGAGACGGTTGCAGATTTGAAATTGATCGCGCACAGAGACAATCTCTTCAATAGGCTGGGGCAAAATCTTCAAGACAAATGAATGTGTTTGATTGGACTATACAGTGTGATGAACCATAAACGCCTTGGTCAACCGTAATGCCGGACACTTGTCATTCTTACTGCTGAAGATGTAGGTCGATGCATACAGAACGCCTCTATGGAAAAGGAGAGAGCGGCCAAAGTGGAGTTGGGACGGGCTATCCAATTTTATGCTTCAGTACATGTATAGTGGTTGCAAGCTTTATGCATTACGCACGGCAGGGATCAAAGTGAGGGAAGGCACAAGTTGCATTAGACTTAAAGATGGAAACATCTTGATTGGAGCATTTCTGACAAGACCATTTTTTCTTACACTATTGCAACATCTCCACATAAGTTGCCTACAACACCTAATTTCCCAGTCGGACCCTCCAGAGGCTGCAGTTGTGCATAAACCTTCTGTCCGGCCTCCCCTGAACTGTTAATTGAATGCTCATGAACAGAAACGGCTGCAGTGGGCCCAGAAATACATGAAGACTCATTTTCAAACAGTCTTGTTCACTGATGAGTGCCGTGTAACCCTGGATGGTCAGATGGATGGAGTAGTGGATGGTTGGTGAATGGCCACCATGTCCCAACAAGGCTGGACATCAGGAGAGAGCTGGTCGGCCCCTTTAGGCTCCCTGAAGGTGTGAAAATATGTAGAGTTTCTGACTGACCACTTTCTTCCATGGTACAAAAAGTAAAGAATACCTCTGCATCATTGGCTGCTATGGGCATAAAACGAGAGAAACTCATGATGTGGACCCCTCCTCCCCTGACCTCAACCCTATTGAGAACCTTTGGAGCCTCAAGCAAAACATCTATGAGGGTGGGAGGCAGTTTTATCCAAACAGCAGCTCTGGGAGGCTATTCTGAATCCTGCAAAGAATCCAAACAGAAACTCTCCAAAAATCACAAGTTTAATGGATGCAAGTATTGAAGCTTCTATCAAATAAGGGTCCTATGTTAAAATGTAACTAGATCTGTTAAGATTGTTTTTTGATCAGTAAATGACCTCCTAATGCTGCAAATTCAACAAATGACCATTTTCAGTTAATTACAACCTTTGATTGTATTGAAACGCTGCTGTGCATAATCATTTGGAACAGCACATTTTAAGTTATCTATTATATTTATGTATGAGAAAAAAATACTGTTATCATTGAGAGTTTTTCAGTCACATTCAAATCATCCTCTAACAGTTAAAGACTTGAAAATTATGCTGACTGTCATTTGAGTTGAAAATCTGACAAAAAATGTCATTTGCATAATAATTTGAAATGCAGTGTATATCTATTTCCCTTTTTTTTTTTTTTAATATATCTTTCAAAAAGGTGCAAGTGACATAGAGACATCACTTAGAGACAGCATACAGTATTGGTTTATTTTAGTGATATGCCATGATTAAAATATTTTTCAGGATGGATTTTGGAAACCTTTGTAGTCCTTGCCTCCAGGTCAAGGTTTACATGTTTAACAGCGCAAACTCTCAAATCCTGACGGCTGAGAAATTGGGTTTAGCCCCGCAACTAATGTGAATTTTCTTATTCCTGCCATGATACAGCCTCGGGCCAAAACTGCCTACGACGTATCGATCGGCGAATAGATTGATGGACAGGCTGAGTCATAGTGGGATTGATAGACGGAGTGATTCATGGCGGGACAGGAGCGGGGGTGGGGGGTGGCGCTGTTAGCTCCCCAGCAGCAGTGGCTCTGGCTCGGGGCCGCGCCATTGACAAGCTGTCCACATCTCGCTGTAATTTAGAGACCTCACCCCAGAGAGCCGGTCTGAGTTATAACTGCGCTGCCTGGCCTCTCTCCCTTCCTCCTGACCCCGCCAGTACCTCTCTCTTCCTTATTCCTCTTTCTTTCTTTCTCTCTCACTCCCTCTCCTCCTGACACACAACCACTCTCTCTCTCTCTCTCTCTCTCGCTACTGCCTTATTTCTTAACTGTCTCTTCTCAATCGGTCATCCCCTCGTTCCTCTCTTGCCCCCCCCTCTTCTCCTTCTCCACTCCATCCTTTTTTTTTCTCTCTCTCTCTCTCTCTCTCGGCTACTGCCCTTATTTCTCTTTAACTGTCTCTCTTCCTCAATCGGTCATCTCCCTCTTTCGTTTCCTCTGTCTTTGCTCCGCCCTCCTCTCTGTCTCTCTGTTCTCTCCACTTTCCATCCCTTTTGTTTATCTTCTCTCTCTCTCTCTCTCTCTCTCTCTCTCTCTCTCTCTCTCCCTCTCTCTTAGCCCTTAAAGCAAAGTCCATCTTCCCCTTCCAATTTTGTGTTGTTTCACAGCTCCCAAATCTTTCAACTTTGGGAAATGAGTGTGTGGAACCCTGTGATTGAAGGGTTGTTGTTTTTTTTCTGTCTATTCGCCTGAAAGTCACGTGGTCCATGTGAGATTTGCCCCGCAGGTGAGATGAAATCAAAATGTGCACGTTGAAAATCACAAAGATGTTTACAGAATAAAAAAAGGGATTCTGATGATAAAACAGGTGCAACATGCTATACACTCGTATGTGTTAAAGCAGTACTAAGTAACTTGTTTACCTTAATAAATCCTTTTCGTAGTCCCTCTGGGGTAATACAAGTGTTAATGGGATGATTGGGGGTCTTTCATCTCCCCCTGGTGTCTCTGGCCAGAAAACCACATTTGGAAAATTTACATTGAAAGATATCAATTTGAAACTTTTACTGTAGATACTGTAACTGACATGAATCTGAGAAATATATATTGCAGTTTTCTGTCATTTTATGTTTTCATATAATGCCTAAAAATGCCCCAAATTTCCCATCTTTTCGCAGACAAAATCTGAATAACGGATTGAGACAGATTCAAATGTATGGTTTTATTGTGTTGATAGATTAGTTACTGAGACTTTTTCAGAGAGGATTTTGGATATTGTGTTTAGTTTTTAAAATAAGCTGTTTTTTAGTGAAAAAAATGACTACAAATTGTAGGAGCTACTGACGTGGAGATGTTGTCGCCACAATGAGAGGAAAATGCCCTTGAAAATACAAATTTCCTATGTAAATCTATGATATAAGCGCAATATTTAACATGTTATTGTGAAGATTCGTTTTTTTTTTGTTTTTTTCCCTCCATGTGAATACTTATGTGTTCAGAAACCAATTTGGCCCAAAACCTGAAAACTGAAAAAAAGTAGTTTGCCTGTAGTGTTTATGTGCTTGAGTGAATGAAACTACCCGCCTCCAAAACAAACCTAAGACATTAAACATGTTTAAACTGCCTATGATTCTTTTTTTTACTTTAACTGTTCATATTTACATCAAATTACTTTTGAAATCTGTATCACAGCCCTATGCCAGCAATAACTTATAATAAGTGGAAATAATTATATATATTTTTTGAAGGCAAACTTATTTTATAATGGAAAAGACTTGAGCCACAAGCAAACCAGGGATAAATACATACGGAATAGTATTTCACAAAACTTGCAAGTTCATTCATCAACACAGTCAAACTGTGTTTATTATTCATTCTTATGTTGTCTGTTTATGCAATATTTTCCACTCGAATTCTCCAAAATGCATTTCCTCAAACGCAATTTCATCCCTGCTCCATAATTAACCGTTTTAATTTGCTTTCTCATCTTCTTAACTCATTAGGCAGATGGCTGTTTTTGTGTATGCAAAAGGAGATTGCACGATTCTAGTTTTTCAATGTAGCTTCTGGAATTTCAGACGGCGATAATTGCGTAAGGCTTTTCCTCATTTCTGTCAAACCACAATCTTTCCCTTGGCGCCTCAACCCTTTTGGTGTAGAGGCAAGTGTATCTGTTTTTTGTATAGTCCTTGTTGTCCCAGAAGGCAGATTTGCAATGGAGTTTCTCCACACATGGCTGAGTGGGGAACGATTAGAGTGAATGGAAACGGACATCCCGAAGGACACTCAAGAGCAGTTCATCACCGTCTCTGATTGTTTAATTTTCAAACAGCGTTTCTGTCAGACGTGTAAACATAGTCACTTCCAGGTGGTTCCAGATTATGTTTATCTGACTGTGAATAAGCTATTGTGGCCCATGAAGAAACGGCTTGTACTTTGCGCAGTCACAAACTTACAATTACATTTTTATTTATTCTTTTCAGATTCAGTGTTTGCAGTAGATTTCAATTAATCAAAAAGGAAAATGCCTTTCTAGGTGGTGCAGTTGCTCACTGTGTCCTCCAGGGTGCTCTGGTTGCTCTCATATAGTCTTGTATCTCTAAAACAGTTGTCCTCAACTGGTGTGGCGTCGGAACCCACGCTTAGATGACAATCCGCGACCCAAAAGCAGAATTGAATTTGTTTTTCTAAAGATTAAAATAGTGAATTTTATGTGGATTCTTTAACCTCTTAACCAAGTGCATTTTCTACAGTATGGCTTTAAAAGCTTCTTACACGTGTTTGAGCGTGCGCATGGGGGACGACGGATGGGGACAATCCGGTGTGGCGTGTTTACATGCATGAGACCCATGTATGTTAATTTAACATGCACTGTCCCGACCAACTAAACCAATAAATAATCAAATGTAGGCCAGTGTCACACCTCGTTTGCAACCTAAGGCCTACAAAACTAATCTAAATTGATATTTTTCCTCGTTTTGTTGCTGTCTTGTCATCTCTTTTATGATGTTTTTTTATGTTGTCGTAGCCTGGTCTTGCCATACCCTCGTACTCATTTCGTACTAGGGTCTGGATCTTCACAATTGAGCTCCGTTTTCAGGTGGGAGGGGTGAACTCCTTTTAAGGTTTGAAACAATAAGATCTGATTTTACCCAATCGCTAGCGTTTGGTCATAGAGTATGTAATCAAGCGCTATCAATGCTTGACATCACCTACAACGCATGCCTCCCCCGCTCGCTGAATGGTAGGTTGAAATTTAACCGATGAAACGCGGCCACTGAGATCAGACCCAGACGTAACATGTAGGGAAATTATAATTGACCGGAGTTTACGGATGGCTTAGGCCAGGCTAATATTGTCACTTTTTTGTTGCCCTTTTGTGGCGTTTTTCATCCTCCTTTTCGTCTCGTTTTTGTCACTATTTTGACGTATTTTTCAAGAAGCTTTTAGATTTGGTGCTGTACTGGAGGAAATGCTGTTAAGGTGGGGGTTAAAGGGATATTTCAGGATTTTTACATACGGCCTCATTTCCAGTTATCAAGAGTGTTGTTGATTTCTGGATATATATATATTTTTTTAATGCAGTCCTTATATTTGAAGAGTTTAGTGGTGCTAGGCTAGTGCTAGGCTAGCGCATGTCTATAGTAACTAGTAGCATGCATTAAAAACCTCTTCAAAATCATGGGGTAGTCCTCCAAACGTTGCCATATCTGATTTGTAGAAAGCTCCTTAGTGAATTCCACCTGTAGTAATGCCGGCCGCAGGTAAACAAACTACTGTAGATCCGGTAAGCTAGCAGATCACTCCGCCGCTGCGTAGCTTACAACCAGGAAGCTGATGCTGCTCAAATATAAGTTATTTTAAATGCAAAATGGTTATATTTCAAACATTATTCAGTCAACACAGGTATTTATATGGGTAGTCTGGTGTTATAAGTGATTTGCCCCAGGTGCACTGTGCTCGGGTCAGACTGGTTTTAATGCAGGCTACCAGTTACCATAGACATGCGCTAGCCTAGCACTAGCCTAGCACCACTAAAGGAAATGGAATGTTAAAATCATTATCAAAACAACTTAGCAACAGACTCAATAAGTGTTTTCAGTCTTTTTTTCTAATGGATTGATATCAGAGAAATGCTTCTGGAGAAAATCTTACGACCCACTGAAAAACGCTTCCACGACTCACTTTTGAGCCCCGACCCTAACCAGTCAAAATGGGCAAATCCTCTAGCTATAGGTACTCCTTACCACGACCCAAATTCAGAGCAGGAGAGGGTGTCCAAGGCAATGCATCGCACCTGCATTGACGGATGATTCGAGTGCAGGGAACAAATAACATCACAGTAGATTAATATGTTCCCTTTAATTGACACATTTTGACTACCTATACTCGGAAAAAAAATATGGCTGCCAACCTCTCTTACTGTAGCGATTATGTGGAGGGACCGTGAAGCCAGTGAGACAGCTTTATAGCCAAGAAAGGGAAAGGGAAATCGTGTGGCAAGCCGTTAAATTAGCATCTGAAGCTGGAGGCTCTTAATTTGGGCTGTCAGACCCAAATGTCAACAGTGATGAAAACCGTGCAGGAAAAAAAAAAAATAGGAGGAAAAAAAAGGACATCTTACCTTCGTTCTGAGAAATGCATTTCCACTCACTCGACAAAACGGCGCTGCCACGGCACTTTGTCTGAAATTGCGTCGAAGTTGATTGCATACTAACTGTTTGGGTTTTTGAGAGCGCTGCTGCAAGTCTTGTGTAGCGATTGTTATTAATGACACAGTGCAGAAGGAAACATTTTCTTCAATAAACAATTAGTATTTTGTACGCCGAGGCAAAAAGTAGCAGCCCGACCACTTAAATCTGCCAACATGCACCAAAGCTCTTGTCTGAGCGAAAGGATTGAAGACATAAAAGTAAGTATAATATTAAGAAATTGCATTTATTAAAGGGGGGTATTATGTAAAATCGACTTTTTCAAGCTTATATCATGTTATTATGCCATTCCCTCATTAAACACATACCTGGAGTGTTGCCTTGGCTCATTCACATATTTTTGAGTAATCAGTAAAAACTTAGACGGCAGCCATTTTAGGTGTAGCTATGCCTCAGTCCTCCTAGGAACGCCCCCACCTCCTGGAGACGCCTCTGGACCTTTCGTCACCAGCCAAGCCACCAACCACTGCTCCTCAGCTCAGCAGAGCCCCCTCCCCGCACAGTAGTTGTTTAGATGCCACAGCAGTGTGCTGAAGGGGGCGTGTCGGAAAGCTTCTTAAAGAGACAGAGGCCTATTTCAAGACGTTCAGTACAGCCATTTTGAGAGAGCAATTTTATTCAAGGCAGTTATTTTAATTTACTGCATATACAGACCAACAGAAGGTTATGTCATTGTAGTATGCTATAGACTGGTGCTATGTGATTGAAAAAAGCATAATACCCCCTCTTTAACAGCAGTAGGTCTCAAAGTAGAAAGTTGTGTGTAGGTCGTCTGACTAAATGAGCTTCTCCCATGCCCACGCAGGCTGCCAAAAGTGTTTTTATCTTTCCTCTGCATGTTCTCCTGAGCTCCAGTTGCTTCATTTGATGTTTGTTTGTGCAATGTCCGGAAAAACGAAAAAGAAACAAACAGTAATCCTCATTTATCTGGTGATGTCTGGCTTCCAGTTTTGCCGCTGTCTAAAGATACTGTAAGTTACAACGGAAACCAGTGCAAAGATTCGTTTCAGGATGTTTCATTTCAACAACCAGAGGCCGGATTATTCGTATTTTAACAAACTAATCCCTCATTTGTTCGGTTATTATTTTTGGCCTTGAAAATAAACTGGCTCATTTGCTGTCATTATCACACCGCGCGTTCTCCACCAATGCTCCACATTTTTATTGCAAATTAGACATTTTCTTTTTCGTAATAGGAAAATCTCCATGAATATGTATTTATTTAGATGGATCCTCCAGACAAAAGTAATATCCCCATGTTACAATGGCTCTCAGTTAGACAGGCTTCTCGACACAGCACAGACATGGGACTCTTTAAGCTCTCAACATTATGCAATAAGGACAAGAAGAAAGACAAGGCAGACATCTGTGTTTTCCCTTTAGATGCCATTATGTTCAGGCCAATATGACTCAGACTGCATTTGAACATGGCTGTGTGTTGTGTTATTATTTGTGTCACTGTAGATGTGTTTAGTTTCATTTTAGGAGATGCAATGGGAGAATAAAGGCTCTCCTTTCTTGGCAAGGCGATGTCTGTGGCACGCATTCCCCGTGTGTTTTGACTAAGTATATATAACTTTTCATTCTGTGAAGAATACATCAGAGACGTGCTTTTAGAGGTAGCAGAACGTGTCGTGAACATTGGCTAAATGTTGTATAATGGAGGGATACTGTCTATGCATAAGCTTCAAGAAATATTGAATAGCATTGTGTTGCTTACAGCACAGCGCCACATTTTTCAGTTTGGAACGAAAGAGGAGATGTTGCTTTATTTAGAAATGTCAGCTTTTAAATTATTCCCTGCAGCAACATTTCTCACAGCAAAATCCCAATGTCCTCATACTTTTAAATGAACTCCCCGCTTCGACACAATACTGTGTGTGTATTGCTAACCGTCACGGCACTAGTTTGTACTTTGGAATATAATTTTGAACTTCATTTATGGTCAGAAAAAATAAACTAATGCTAAATGTATCCACAAAAAGTCTAAATATGTTGTTGCTGCTGTATATACCGGTAGTTACTGTGATAGAGAAAACATGCCCATGGAACATTAACACTTTGAAAAGGTTGTGTTGCACAAACATGTTGCACATTGAGAGCTCAAGGTTTTGTTGAAATATAATCATTTCGAGCTTTACAAACATACAGTACCAGTCCATAAGATATAGAAGCAAAGTGTTTATTTCTGAATGGGACCTGTTGAATGACTCTTTAATGTCAACAGTTTCGCCTGATATAATTGATAACATTTGCTCTGATACAAATCTGTAGCAGCATACCTCGTGGTTTTTTTCCTTCTTTCTTTCAGGGCACTCAGGTTAATAAGTATCACTTTTGCCCAAACCACTTTTGTTTAGCAAGCAAGGTAAGTTCCAAGGCCTGAACGGACCTAGAATCAGGCCTTAACCAGGACTGACTCCTGATGTGACAATAAAGGACTAAACCACAATTTGACCTTGACCACCTTTCTCTAAATAGCCAAGACGTTGCAGGGGCAAGAGTTTAAGTTGGCTCTAGTTTGGAGATGCAAGACTGAGTTGTCATGGTTACGCTAACAGCCGAGGCAAAAAAAAAAAAAAAGGGTCAAAGCTAAATCTTTGTTAATTGGTTGGAATTCCATTTCAGAGTGTTCACTTCTTGCTTGTGGCTGGCACTAAGAAGCAGGTCATCGAATTGGTCACAGCAGATGAAAATGACAATCTCGCTGATAGTTCCACATGAATAGGGCTCATGGGTGACAATTCATGTCGACACCCTCAAGGACAGAACCGTGCGTTACGGGCCAGACACACACCTCAAGTCTTGCCAGGGCCAGTGTCACTGAACCAGCCTGTTTGCAGTTTTTCAGACATGCCTTTAGTTCTAAGAGCCATTCGAAAGAGTAGGTCATTTTTATATTGCTGAGACCTAAGGAGATGTACAAAATCTGTTGAAAATTAGATTGGACCCCAAAGCATGCATGTAAGTAAAATGCAGTTCCACATTTAAAAGCCAATGCAATGCGAAAATTGATGAAAGCTTTTATGGTCGCCGCTGTTTCTTGTGTTTCGTTTGATCATTGTATACATGCGTTTCCAGTGACATCATGCTTAGTTCCGGTGGCCATTTTGAATACCGAAGTAGAATTATGCAGTACTACAACATGTAACAATATCTCTACTCAGGATGAAAATAAAAGACAACTGATCGACAGTGGCATTTTTATGAACTCGTAATCATTGCTCATGAAGATAAGAGTTAAAACACGGCCTTAGATATAACCAGCAAATGTAGCACAGACGTAGCAGCTCTGTCTGTCGAGACATTAGCATGCTACCTGTTAGCAACTGTCAATGGCTACAACACGATAAACACATTTGTCTCACATCTATGAACACTGAGGAAATACTACAGTAACAGCTCAGCTCTGACCTCTGTCACATGTTGTATCCAAGGCTAGATGTTTGTGGTTCAGGGCTTTCTCTTGGAGAGGCTTATCGTGTTGAAGCTAAATGCTAAATGCTAACCGGTAGCATGCTAACATCTTAAACGCTGACTCACTGGTTTCTTCACATAAACGTACGTCTCCGGGGCCTTGTTTTAACTGTTATCTTCTTGAGCATTACGAGTACATAAAAATGCCACTGTCAATCAGTTGTCTTTCATTTTCATCGTGAGTTGAGATATTGTTACATGTTGTAGTACGACTTCCGTATTCAAAATGGCCACCATAACAACAAAAGTCACATGACTGAAAGTGGTCTTTCAGTGGTCTCTAGGACGCTCCAGGATCAATAATTGGTTGGAAGGGTTTCACTGCTGACGGACTCCCTCACCAGAAAACTTACAAACAATTGATCCTGGAGCGTTGTTACTGTAGAGGCCACCGTGATCGATAGTAAAGGAGCATATTCATAATCACCACTCATACAGGTCATTACAAAGTCAAGTAAGTATTGTGTTAACATAAGTGCAGTCCTTTTTACTGCCAATTGGCAACAGCTTGACAATTCAAAGTAAACTGAATCTTTTGTTTTAACAAACACGGTAATTAACACCCACTTGGCATTTAGTTCCACACATTTAGTCCACTGTGTAATTATGAGACTGTTTGGGTTTCACTCACTTTAAAACAGACATGTCCAAACATAATAATATATAATTACGACGGGGCTGTTTGCCTAATGTAGTGTTTAAACTCCCACTGACACTGAGACAAACAAAGCTGACACTAAATAAGCCATTATCACACTGACGGGGCTGTAACCCAAAGTTGTCTATTAATCGATCAGAAGATATGGTTCCCATTATTTTGTGATCCAATGGGTGGCTCAGTGGCCAATGGGATAACATCTTATAAGGTGCACAATTATTAAGGCCCTATACTTTTCTTTGCAAACAACAAAATATCCTATCTCCATGTGATTTTATTATGTTTAAAGTAACGCCATTTTGTGATGTTATGACATATTAATCAATCAATAATAACTTTATTTATAGAGCGCTTTTCATACAGAATTGAAATACAAAGTGCTTTACAGCTTTAAAAACAGTTCCCGCCCACCCAACCGACAGCGGGTGCCCAGAGGAGACACCACACTTCCTTCCAAATAATAATATCACATCCAGGTTTGAGGACAACACTCGCGTCACTTTTCATAAGCGCATCCTTTTCCAGGCATCCTTAGAGTCTAAAAATACGGAACTGTGCTCATTGCTGCAAGGACAGGACAGGAAAAGTGATAATGATAATGCGGATGAAACAGTTCTTCAGTAAGTTTGATCAGATCTGGATTGCGATTGAGTTGGGTCACTTTTTCTCCTGTTCACTCTGCTCTGTAGGACAGCTGGTCAAACAAGCATTGGCCGGACTTCAGCTCATTGTTGTTTCCATTTAGTCGAAGTCTCAAACTGTTGACTGTGAAGAGCATAAAGATATATTGCCAATGTGTGGTTTTTGTGTGTGTGTGTTAAAATAATACAGTCAATCCCTTATTAATCAATGGGTCTCAAGTGATCTTAAATGGTCTTAAAATCTTACCTGACTTGTAACAAGGGCAATGCCTTTCAACACTTCATTTTATCCTTCTCAACAATTTGAGCGTGAGACAGTTTCTGACCTTTTCTCCTGCTGTTGCGGATCGATACGTTCTCTTCAGTTTAGAGCGTGTTAGCCCCAAACAAATAGGTGATTTTGGCTCTCCTCCTGGGACATTTTCTGTAAAAGGCGGCCAAAAACCGAGCATGTACGGACAAAGAGGTCAGGCTGTTTCCACGGTGCACACAGACGTGAACACAGTGACAAAAGCATGAGCAAAGCAATGAGAACGGGGTCAAAACAACGGCTTCACTATCACATGCGTCGCAATAGAAATAACAAAATCGGTTAAGATTTTTGGGCCAGACATTTGCATAACCTAATCATAAGCCTGTTACACTCTTTGAAACAGTCCTTTTATATTGTGTAGGCTATTTAATATTAAAGCAACCCGGCTCGCATGTTGTATTTTATGAAGTGTCATGAGAATCCAAACATGCAACCACATATGCGCCAAATGATCAGATAGACACTAGAAAAATACCATTCTTTGCAGTTATCAACATGGATTTGCATTTGGAATAAAGTAAGAATGTATTTAAAGTGTATATGACACATTTTTTGCTAATACATAGTTAACACAATTATATTTAAGATTTTGCTAAAGATTGTACCCAGCTTTCTTTAGTTTGGCCATTTGAGTCATGTTTATAGTTTCACTTCCTTATTGACACCGACAGGGTGACATAAAAGAAGGTAAACCATTTTAAACTGTTGCCGTGCAACCATGTTAAGTCAATGGAAATGAATGAGTCAAACTGCTATGCAATGTTACCTTCTTTTATGTCACTTCCTGTCAGCAGCTTAAAAATTCAAATAAAAATAACTTTTCTGCCCAACATTTCTTCATTAAAATTGCTGCATCACTGAAATAAAATCATAATTATGCAACTGATGAACTTGCAACTGATGTAATCCATTTAAATAAGTATTATTTTCAAAAGCATTAAAATTTGTCATGCACTTTAAAGCTCCATTTGCCCGAGATGTGTCATCATTGTCCCCAGTTGGTTGATGTTCATGTGCTTTTTATGTGGGAAAGTGGGGATTTTGATGCTATCAAATAAAAAACAGTCTTGTATCACTGATGAGCACTTAACTGAGCTAACCATTTGAATTTGGCATTATCATCTCAAAAGCTAAACTTAGGTTTGTTGATGTTATAAGATTGCGGATACAAGCGGCCGAAATGAGTTTCCTTCGCAGGGTGGCTGGGCGCACCCTTCGAGATCGGGTGAGGAGCTCAGTTACCCGAGAGGAGCTTGGAATAGAGTCGCTGCTCCTTCACGTCGAAAGGAGCCAGCTGAGGTAGCTCGGGCATCTGTTCCGTACGCCTCCTGGTCGGCTCCCTCGGGAGGTGCTCCAGGCACCAATAGGACATCTATTGTGAGGAGGCCTTGTGGAAGGCCCAGGACATGCTGGAGGACTATGTCTCCGAGCTGGCCTGGTATCGCCTCGGGGTCCCACCAGAACAGCTGGAGGAGGTGTGGGTGGATCAGGAAGTCAGGGCATCTCTGCTCAAACTGCTGCCTCTGCGACCCGCGCAGAGGGTCGCAGAGGATGTTATAAGACATCACGCACACGCTATTTTTGCTAGTTTTGATGTCAGGCATCTCTCTCGCAAATATGTTTCTCCAGAGTGCATTTTTTCCTCAGTTCCAGAGGTCCACATGAACGCAGTCTCAACAGAGATCTTTTTTTTTTTTTTTTTTACCAATCAAAACCTCCTTATTGAAATTATTTGATTGAATGCAGTAATGGGTTTAACGATTTAATGAACGTACAAAGTGCTCTTCCTGTGGCCATAACACTAATTGTAATCTATCTACACTGTTATAAACATATTCGTACTTCAGCACTAATGAGGTCTCTTAACCAAAATGTGAACTTTGAAGAGGAGCATGTTGAAAAAAGCTCTTCAAATGCTCTTGTGTTTCATTGCACACTTAAAATAAAGCAGCTCAGTGACTCCACTATCACATGTTTAATGTATTGAGAACGCGGTTTTGTATCTGTCTGTTCTGTATGTACTAGAAATTAAGTTTTATTTCAAGTTTATCTGGTTTCTGGACTTTGCAGTGCAGTATACTTTATTGTGCAGTAAGAAACCACTAAGCAATGATTGATCAAGGCCCAGGGAATAAGCTTATGCATTTTTAAGTTGATGGTATATTACCCAATAAGGACCCACCCAGATGCTGGGTTGGCAAATGTGTGGGTCAAACTCTGTGATGAAGACAGAGCGCCCTCTACAGGCAGTGGTGCGACGTGGACATACTAAAATCTTGTGTCACAGTAATGCATAGTACTATGCACGATGAAATGGGTTTTTGAATCTGTCTCTAATAACAAACAAGACTATTAAAGTGTATAATGTACGTGCAATATTTTTTTTGTTATTGTCGCGCTAACAAATACATGGCAATGTATTATGTGTACTTTGAGTGCCGACTGAGTTTGAGGATAAAACAGGACAACTAAAATGCTACTGATATATTTTTGTCGAGTTGTGTAGTCACATGTAATTAATCAAGCAAAAGTATGAAAGACCAGGCTGTTCCTGGGATAAATATGTACAGTTTGGAACTACCAACTGAGAAGAAAATAAACCGATATGGTTTCACTGGTTGGACCTTGTTTTCTTTGTACATTTAGTTTGGATTTAGTCTGTGACAAATGTACTTGGGGAATTAGTCAACAAAATTAACACTGCATAAATGTACCTACATGAAGAACGTGAAGATTTAAATGTAAAATTACGTCTACAGTGTGACCATCTATGCTGATATATTCTTAACCAATGCAAATACATGTTTACATATACACCTCTATCCCCATAGAGTTTGCAAGTGTGTGCGCGCCTGCTACGTCCGTGTGCGATGAGAAACGGAGTGAAGGAAAGCCGCCCGTGCCTGCTCCCTCTGCCTCCGGACTGGCATCTTAATAAGGTCCGCTGAATACCACTGCTTCATGTCCCGCGGGAAAGACCAACTCACATTCACAAATCTCCACACTGCCTGCCCCCACTGCTGCTGCGGCTAATGCTAATGCTACTGACCGCGGAGGAGGTGGGCCACAAATCATGTATAGGTGAATATATATACGCTCTCTCCTCCAGGCTCTGGAGCCAAGACGGCAGTGCATAAAACAAGCAGAAGATCCGCAATTCACCAAAAGCAAGATGGTGTGAGAACATCATGAATTCAAATATGAACAAAATACACCGTCACTTTTCAAATGTATAGAGGAACATTGTGTTTGGATGGCTAAACACGTCTTGAAATTAAATGAAGATAAAACTGGTCCTCAAACTACAACTAACTGGTCCCTCAAAAATATATAAAAATAAATGAATAAACCACTCCAATCCTAAAGGCTGCTACTTGGATACTCACAAAAAACACTTCCATTGGCTTCCTGCTTCACAATCGATCCAGATCTAAAATGTTGTCTGACTTAACACCCCCCCCCCCCCCCCCACAAATTAGTGGAAAAAAAAGTCCTCTGTGTAAGGTCACGCCCCCCCGAGTATGGCGCGTTGCCGTCTATGTCACTTCCTGTGCCCCAGGATAAATTGCAAACATCACAAACAAGTTAAATCTTAAATATACCGTATTTTCCGGACTATACGTCGCTCCGGAGTATAAGACACACCAGCCAAAAATTGCCTAATGAAGAAAAGAACAACAGGCTGAATAGACGTACGGTATGCTAACGCAACACATTGATGGTTCGCTGTTATGTTAACGTCACATAAACAGTTCAGATAATATAGCAAAAAGAACATACCAAACTCTCGATATCACTCCAAATCACTAAATCCATTGAAATCGTCATAATCGGTGTGGTTCTGAACAATCGCCTTGGCAACCACCTGGGCACGGAGGCGTAACTGCACCGTTGACAAGCCTCTCCCGGCAGCACGTTTTTCAAGCTTTCATTTGTGAACTTGTTCCTCTGGCTGTGGCCATCGAGCTTTTAGCACGTGATTGGCTTTTTTTTGGTTTTATTCATTATGGTAAGACTAACTCTGCTTTTTGCTCACTCCAAACTTTCTTTCTGCTGCTTGATTAGCCTGCAGCGCCTTCTAGTGGCATGTGAAAGTATATATTTCAATTTAAAAAAAAGAAAAAAAAAAATCTAGGCGATCCCTCCCCCCCCTCCAATCTGTGATTTTTTTTTAAATAAAAAACTCGATTTACGATTCGATTCGATTTTTTCCCCCCAATTTAAAATAAAATAACTGCGAACTATAAACATATTAAAAATAACATATTTATTGTATTTAATTAAAGTTTATAAAGTGCTCAAATAAACAAAATAAACTAACGAAAAAGTCACTATGCAGTGTGCAACAGAGATTGTTAAACATCCAAATTATTTATACTGTATTTGGATTAAGCTAATAAAACAACAAAATCCTGAGGTAACTGAAGCACATTTGTACAGCAATTTTTTTTTTACCTCTCTCCCTCTGCTTAGAGGGGAGAGAGGTAAAAAAATTGATTATTTGAAAATATGAATCGATTTGACCTACAAACTCGATTTTTAAATAAAATCGATTTCCCCCCCCCCCAGCCCTACTCCAGAGTATGGGACGCACCCCCAGCCAAACTATGAAAAAAGTGCGACTTATAGTCTGGAAAATAGGGTAATTGTGCCGACTATGTTTCGGTGAGAACTTAACCTATAATGTGTCATAGGCAGTTGAAAGATTTAACATTAATTTAACATGGAGGCTGCTCTCTCTCTCCTCCACACAGTCAAGAGTCAAAACCCTGGTGCATAAAACATGCGCTCGCAGGTTTACATTTTACTGTGACATAAAGACTCATGCTTCTAAATATAACCATGTACGTGACTTAGGGGGAAAAAAAGCTGAATCTATAAATGGTCAAATTAAGTGGCCCGCGCAGATAGCCACCAGGGAGGAAGGCCTTGGCTGCACTGCACACATTGTGATGACATTACTGTCCATGCAAGAGCAGCAAGAGTGTGTGAATACAAGGAGGCTTTTATGGTCCTCACGTCAGGCGCAGAGGAGGTGGAGGAGAGAGAGGGAAAGGCACAATGCTAAGTTCATGACCCCATCCCATCTTTCTTTCTGTTTTTTATTTTATTTTCTATGACAGACAGGCAATGCAATAGCGAAATAGTTTTGCTCTTACAGTTATTCGGTGTAACATTTGTAGCCTGTTTTCATCAACTGAGGCAGCAGAACAACAAGTTTTTTTCTTGTCTTTATTTTCTGTTTGCCTCTGTTGCTTTAAGACCTTCCTCTACTATTTCCCCATCAAAGCACGTTCGCACAATGTAGCAATTGCTGGACATCGGCGGTTGTATCAGAACAAGGTGCAGTTGTTGCAAGTCGTTTTGTTGTAGCAAATCCAATATGGTATTTCGGCTCTGTCTGCTTTGCGGAGGAGGTATTGAGAGCACTTCCTGGTTACGTAGGACCACGGGGGGAGAATCTTAAGAAATGACTCAAACATGCATGAATGGCTCAAAATATGGTAATAAATGAAGGAAAAAACAAAGCCAGTGTGGATGATCAAAGTTGTGCATCTAAATGTTATCCATTTTAGTGGCATAATGCTCCCAAATGTATGCCTTTGCAATCTAAAAATAGAATTACTTGCATGTTTGCGACTGAATTCGTAAATGCCCCAGTCCACCTTAAAGCAGTACTAAGTAACTCTTGCCCCTAGAGGCCATAAGCGCAACGGCAGGTGTCTTAGCAAGTTACGATTTTTTAACTTATTAAATGTCTTGGAGAGTAAATACTACGCTGTTGGAAGGTGAAGGGAGAGAGGGGTGTTGTACATCCAGTTATACAATGGGAATATTTTTTTTTCCACTCAAACTTGGCTGTAAATACTGTTTAAAGTGGCGCTAGCCCGCAGTTAGCTTTGCCCGTTAGCCTGTTAGCTTCTTCTCCGTGATTCTATTAGTGTGTATTGGTTGCTCCGCCCCGGTGGCAGTCAAGTTGCAAGCATGGTTTTCTGGCCAGAGACACCAGGGGGAGATGAAAGACCCTCCAATCATCCCATTAACACTTGTATTACCCCCACTGGGACAACGGAAAGGATTTATTAAGGTAAACACGTTACTTAGTACTGCTTTAAAGGGACTATACAGAGTTTAAAAATGTCAAAATTAAGTATTTTCCTCCCCCTACATGTTCCAGAAAAGTCCTAATGTGTAGAATGAGCCCAGACCTGTTCACCACAACTGCCTCTAAAATCCTGCACTGTCACTCAAAAAGCTGTTAATTCAGGTCCAACTTGCATCTAGTCCCTGTTTTTTATTGTTTATTTTTATTGTGCTCCTACATTTTTAACTGTGCTCCTAAATTTCAGAATTAGGAGCACAGGCGGTAGCAAGAAAAACAGTTAATTTCGAGCCCTGTGTTACTTATGTATTTTTTTCTGACAGTATCATATGTATCATATATGAGGATGGACGACAAAAAGAAAAACCTATTCAAATACAAGTCCGTCAATTGCACGGCTCTATGAAATGAGCAAATCCTAAAGAATTGACTTCCTTCCAAGAGCCACATAGTCTCATCGCGGGTAGAGTAACCAGGAAGGAAGAAAAATGATCCTGCGGAAGCCACAGATAGAGACAATTTATGTTTATGGGGAACTCATTCATTCATCACCAGTTTAAAATACATTTAAAGCCCCAGTCTGGATGGCAGTATAAGGGCAACCACAGGACTATTCATCACTTACCACTTACATTGTGGCTTTGTAGTGCTCCATAGGGGATACCTCTAATGTCACACTGGCGTCAAGATGTTCTAATTGGTAATACGGTGAAGAAAAAAAAGCATTCAGCGCAATACATGCAAAACAGCAGTGAACTTATGCTTTAATGTAGTAAATGTACAGGTGTTCAGCATATTATTTTCTGCCTGATCTTTTAAATAACTAAATATTTACTGTAGATTACTTCTGATGACATACTGATTTTTTTTTTTTTTAAGACAACGCACAAGTGACCACTGCACATGAAAGCATTCAGTTACACAGAAAGATGTGCCTTTACTGTCAATCACACCGTGCAGATGAGAGGATTCCAGGATGAGACATTGAGTCGGTTTCACACGTATTCAAAGCACTCTGTTCTTTCCCATTTTATTTCGCCGCACTGGGAACGGATAGAGTTGAAACGATGCTTATACTTTAAAATTCTGTATTTCTTATAATATATATATATATACTGTACTGGTAGCTTGGTGTTGGTTGGCTTCTTGGTTCTGTATATGCCGTTATTGTGTACATTTTTTGGTTTAAAAATGTGGTGTCCCGTATTGCTGGGGGCGGGAAATCCATGGAGGTACTGTACACTGTAATAAATAAAAAGTTGAGTCAACTTAAAAAAGTAAAGCAACTGGCTGCAAAGCTTTTTTGAGTTTACTCAACTTTTAAGGTTTTGTTGAGCTCTTATGAGATCTTATGTGGAAGTTGGTAAAATACCTGGTTTGCTTTATGCCTACTTTTTTCTATTATTACAAGTAAATACAAACTTTAAATAAATCCAACTTGAAAGAAAAACTTTACCAAACATAGAATTAAGTGTTTGCTGGACTTAAAGCAATACGTTTGGTCAACTACTAATAGTTAATTTCTTGAACAAAAACAAAAGAGTTGAATCAAGTGCAAAGTTAACTTTCAAATATATGTTGGCACAACTTGCTTCTTGATAAAGTTGAGTGAACTCAAAAAAGCTTTGCAGCCAGTTGCTTTACTCTTTTAAGTTGAGTCAAATGATAAAGGTTTATTCGCGCATTTAAGTGGGAAGTACTGGGGTGGAGACACACTTTTTCCTCCAGCCAGATCGACTCCGTGACCCGGGAGAGCTGGGTTGTGGGGGAGTAGGGAGGAGAACATGCGCATTTGTTTTGTTTCGCGTTCACGCCAAGCGCCACATTGGACATGGACTAACCTAAATGTCAACAACGACATAGAAAGGCATGAAAGTCCTCGCCATAAGCGCCCGATATTTCAAGCAGGGCGAGAAGAAAAGCCGTAGGTTCCTGTGATCGTTTGAAAAGAACGGCGTATGGAAACGCAGCGGGCACCGGGCTAATATGTTGACCTTTTAAGCTGACAAGTGTGTAATGCGATTGCACACAAGTATACTCGTCATTCCTTTTATTTCTGGAGGTTTCGCTTTCATGGCGCGAGGGAGGGAGAGAGGGAGCTCGCCAAGGGATCTGACGGCCTGTGATACCGCCCGGCCTTTTGAGCAATGACGGGATGAAACAGAGGCATGGCCCGACTCCAGATAAATCCACTCAGATTAGCTAAAGCGTGACCATTTACAGTTGTCTTTGATTTTCTTTTTTTTCCTTTTCTGCTATACCAAGTCCTCTATTTAGCTTTTTTAGACGTTTTTTTGGATACCCTGGAGGAAGGGAGTTTCCACATGGGCCTTCCTCAGAGCGTTTACAGTGCTCTGACGTCTATGTCTACCAGGTGGACCAGGGATACAATTACAGGTAAACCATTCATATCACAGTGCGCTTTATATTTAGACAAGTCATAAGAACCTGGATTATTAACCCCCCAAAAAAACATTTTAAACTGAAATCATCATTCAGTCCATGAGGTGCCATAATATTCAGAGTATCGATACAACACATTTATTTTTCAGACAGCTTCGTAAGGATGTTGCCCCCTCTTGTGAACAGATTAACCCCTCCATGACGATTATTGAGGCTGACCAAAATAGAGATTGCGATTCAATTTCGATTAATTGCCCAGCTCTAAGGTGAACCATAATTTGCTTCTTTGTCGTGTTTGGCAACAGTCAACAGTCCTTAGTGCCTCTTCTCATGGCAGCCTCGTGTTCTGAGTTCTTTTGTTTCAACTGTCTTTTTGTCTGACCACCATATGCCAAACCACATGCATACAAATGACATGGGTTGACCAACCAGTCACTGACACACACTACTGTGGTATCTACTTTAAGCACAGGAAAATACGGGACATTTTCTGCAGTACAATGCCAAGCAAACATAGAATAAACCTTCTGTCAAAAGAGCCATTACTGTATGTATTAGCCTTGTTCTAATATTAAACTATGCACACAAATAGAGCCTGCATGATTATGGTAAAATCTTATTATATTCCCATATTCCCTTATTAGTTTTCTTTTAATTTTGTTACAAACAATACAAACAATTGGTCCATACAA
Source organism: Neogobius melanostomus (assembly GCA_007210695.1). NCBI lineage: Eukaryota > Metazoa > Chordata > Actinopteri > Gobiiformes > Gobiidae > Neogobius > Neogobius melanostomus. Next base: position 1,509,796 of record VHKM01000399.1, read on the forward strand.
AGGAAACATAAGAACAAAATATTGTTTATTATTGCAAATGATGTCAAAATCTTGTGTCTCATCTCGTAAGATTTGTGTATCAGCCCTATTGGCTAAGCAATGCATAGCTTTACATACATACATAGTAAATGTGCTTTTGTGTCATCAGAGTCAGGGTCCTCCCCCTGAGAAAATTTGCAAAAATCAGGTTTCATTTCCTCTCTTTTGGTGGGTGATAAAAGAGATATTCAACACATTCTAAATTCTATAATGGGGATAAATTTAATGGGCAATAATGTCATTAGACAGTAGGTATCCCATTAACTCCACTCTTTAAAACCTAGGCCCCATCGGCAATATAATAATTCTGCCCCTGCGCCGCAGACACTGTCTCACTCTGACACAGAGCTGCTGTAACAGGGCTGCTGTAAAACTGATCAGGACTTTTCTCCTCTGATGTTTTTAAGCAGCCCAACACAGAGGGATGTTGTGCAGATGCAAAATGCTCTCTGCCTATCCTTTCTGTTGTTGTGGATCTACGAGTCCACCACGTGTTATCTCCCCTGCAGATCAGCGGTTTCTGTGGGCAGTCGTCTTTTTATTTTGACTTTAGAGCGCAGACAGTTGCAAATGATTAGGGCGATTTTCATCAGATTAAAAGTGTCATGTGGATAAAAAGCTGACGAATATAAATCAATACAATGTCCACAATATGCACTTATATAAAGAGATAGCCCATGCTGACAGCTGTTTCTGTAGAACTGGGCGCAGCTTTGTGAAACAAATAGCACTGAATCAATATGGGATTTTCACAGCCAAATACGAGACAATTCCGTATTTTAAGGAACAAGTGCCACAAAATAGAATAAAAACTTTGCACATCAATTACTTGTGGCAGGTGCGTAGGAGATGAGGGAAAATCCCAGCGTACATGAATAAAAGTAATAGTTCCTGCACACTGCCAACCTTGCAAAAATAGTTTATTTGGATAAGGTCAGTGTTTCGGTCCTGAGACCTTCATCGGGCAAATGGCAAGTGCCCACTCTACACACCACTTAGCCACTTAGCATTGGTAGCATTTAGTGAGACCAAAGTTCAATTACTAGAAGTGGGGCTGTTGATCATTTTATGAACCAAAGCTCTGCAACGCACTTCCCCCTAAGCTGCGGACCATCACTTAACATTATCAGTCTCGGCTGAAGACACACTTATGGCCTTTTTACAGAAGACGACTCAAGAACCTTCACTGAAGTTAATAAATGATATTTCTTATTTAATTAAATTTAATTCAATTGTACGGCCTAATCCTCACTATTCCTGACCTTTAACCAACAACTCCAGATCTGGAGATGGAGCCGCACTGTGGCTCTGAAGGACGAGTAAAAATGATAATGAAATGAAACATAATAACTAATCAAGGAGGTGGGAACAATGTGATTGTATTGTTCAAAAATACATGAACAAAATGAAACAGAACTTCTAGTGGAGGATATTTGGTTAAAATACGCTTTGCATTTGTTTTGGTTGTTAACATGTTTCACTTTAAGTAAAGATATACTGCTCACTGTGGATAGAGAACGCAAACACTTTGTGGAGCATTGATTGGCTGTTTGTAATTTTTACCATTTGAACCAATCAATGTGTGAAACATTATCTGTTGATGTTATTCAGGACGTACACATTTATTTATTTATTGGTTTATTTGGTAGGGACAGTGCAAGTTAATGAACAAGCCACACCGGATTGTAGCCTTGGGCTAATTTCCATCCGTCGTCCCCCATGCACACTCTCAAACACACTCTCATTCATCCTGGCCTATTGTACATGTTTTTAGTGGTAGGGGAAACCGGAGTACCCGGAGGAAACCTATGCAGACACGGGGAGAACATGCAAGCTCCACACAGAAAGGCCCCGTCCAGGTGGGAATCGAACCCGGACCTTCTAGCTGTGAAGCACGAGCGCTAACCGCTGTACCACACATTGTCCTGCCTTGGAGAAAAGCATAGCATAAATGAAGTGAAGCTGCACATCTTTGAGTATTTTATCCAGTCACAAGATCTAGATATGGGCATACGTTTTTCCTAGTGTGTCTTTATGTTTTTTTTGTGTTTTTTTTCTGTCCTATGCACGCATGAGTATGCAAGTAGTAAGTAATCAAGCGTTTAGTGACAACAGAAATGGTGGCACAATATCATAGCTATGTTTTTATCAAATTGCCTTTGAGCAGCTTTGAATCATCTAAAAGTGGATTTAATGAATGCCTCCCATTGCCGTGAGTGTTTTGTCTCCATCATAAGCATACAATTATGGGTTTTAATTCACTCTCTTCCGTCTGCTACACCTATGCATAACCCCAATATATTGCGGCTCATCCCTGTACATTATCGGAATTGCCCGATGGACACTGACGGCGCAGGGGATTTAATGAATTAAAGTGGACATAGCTGACTCAGTTCAATCGATATGCGCACCCCCCGTCTGGAGGAATATGCTCAGAGGGGGAGAGGATGCCGGGACACGTGCACAATATAGGACACGAGATTGGAAAAAAAAAAAAAGAACAAAGTGTGAGTGAGAGAGGGTATGAGAACAGAAAAAGGAGAAAAAATGGAAGGTATGGAGAATGTGAGAGGCCGAAGCGTGCGGATGACAAAACACAAAATAGTGTGCGGGAAATAGGACATGGCGTTGTAAGGGTTAAGCAATTACTCAACCTTGTCAGAGCTTTATTCAGTAGTATTGAAAAACATGGTGATTTGAGCAAAGAAGAAACCGTGAACTACAACATGTACGGAATAAAACAGAAAGCCCGGTCATGCAGTCAATGAACGCCCTCATGGTCTCCCAGTCCGAGACTTTTCCTACACATATGTGTTCTACATCATCTCATGAGCTTCAGAGGCCAGGAGCTGGGAGAGACTTTCAGCAAATTGTCTGAGCGAACCCATTCCACACTGCAGACTTATTCTTAGTCTTACCATACCCTCGTACTCATTTCGTACAGAGGGTCTGGATCTTCACAATTGAGCTCTGTTTTTTGAAATTCAACCGATGTAACGCGGCCACTGAGATCAGACCCAGATGTACATGTAGGGAAATTATAGTTTATGGAGGGCTAAGGCCAGGCTACAATTATGGTAACCTGGCACAGCAGACTCATCACTGTAGCAGCAAGTAGTCTGCGTGCTTGTTGTCTAAATTCAGTTTTCCCAGTGTGCGACCAAATCAATGGACTAAACCAACCAGCAGCTCACTGGCAATTATTATTATGGAAAAATCACTTTTTTAAAGGGGGGGTATTATGTAAAATCGACTTTTTCAAGCTTTATATCATGTTATTATGTCATTCCCTCATTAAACACATGCGTGGAGTGTTGCCTTGGCTCATTCACATATTTTTGAGTAATCAGTAAAAACTTAGACGGCAGCCATTTTAGGTGTAGCAATGCCTCAGTCCTCCTAGGAACGCACCCACCTCCTGGAGACGCCTCTGGACCTTTTGTCACCAGCCAAGCCACCAACCACTGCTCCTCAGCTCAGCAGAGCCCCTCCCCGCACAGTGTTGTTGTTTAAATTCCACAGCAGTGTGCTGAAGGGGGCGTGTCGGAAAGCTTCTTAAAGAGACAGAGGCCTATTTCAAGACGTTCAGTACAGCCATGTTGAGAGAGCAATTTTATTCAAGGCAGTTATTTTAATTTACTGCATATACAGACCAACAGAAGGTTATGTCATCATTGTAGTATGCTATAGACTGGTGCTATGTGATTGAAAAAAGCATAATACCCCCTCTTTAAGCTTTTTGTCATGTTAGTGTGTCATTCCCTTCTGAAAAACATGCCTCCAGTGTTGCTCAGATTGATTCACGTATTTTTGAATAATCTTTGAATCTCCTGTTTTGCTGGAGGGGACGAGGCTCCGCCTGGGGACAAGGCCCTTCCCATGTTCTCTTCCTAAGTTGAGCCCACAGCTGAACTATTTAAAATACTTTTGTAAAACCCCCTGGCTTATGTTGTCTGTACTCATTTATATACGCATAAAAAACAACAACAACAACAACGTACTGAAGGGGAAGTGCTCATGACCGTGCCAGAGAAGCACAGAGTTTCTTAAAGAGACAGGAAGTCAGGAACAGTGTTGCTATGAGGGAAGGAAGTCTTTTTTTAAATATTTGCTGCATTTTCCAAAAATTTTGGGTAGCATAGATACAGACAGCATCTCTGGAATCGCCTATATATGGTCATCTTTGAAAACAATTTGGAGGAAAATCTAAGCTTTCTCTAATTATTCAAAAACAACTTTAACAAATGCTGAATTATGAATATATTTTTTCTACTAATAAAGATACAAAGACATGGAGAGGAGAAAAGTGAGCTCATAAATATATAAATAACAGAGAATGTTAACGCCAATGCTAATGATAGCTACGACTGCTGTTTTTTTGCTTCTACTGAACAATCTGCTGTGAAAAAAACATCCATATGGACCTGATTTAGAGGCTAAAAAGAGTGGAAAATTGTGTTTCCCAAAAGATTCTGTTTTCCCCCTCGGCAAGGCGACGCCCCCTTCTTTGACGTCTGTGTCTATAGTTATTTGAGTATGCTATAGAATGGTACTATGTGCCTGAAAAAAACAAACAAACATAATACCCCACCTTTAATTCCTGTGTGGAGTTTGAATGTTTCCCGTGTGTGTTCAGTTTCCCCCATCAACTCAAAACAGTTATGTGCACCTGACCAAGATTCAAGAGCGTACATCGTGTACAAACACAAATAAAAAAAAGAGACTCTGTAACATTATAAAGAAACAATTTAAATGTTAGCTGCGTGTGTGGAGGTCAAGCATATATGATGTCCAATGAAAACCAATCCTGCCACACCATAAAGCTCTGGTGTTCCTCCTGCTCGGCGTAATGCAGCTTTGTTTGTTCTTTCACGTCGCAAACAAGCGGGAACTTCGTCACTGGCGCTGGCCTCATTCCGTCCTGCTCTCTCCACCATAGCATTCATCTCGCTCTACGTCCGTGCGCAGAAATCATAATTGTTCTGGCCTTTTGAGCAGTGAAAACTATTCACTAGTGCACTTTGCATCAAATCGCGGGGACAAATGCCTGCAAACGCAATAAGCCAAAGACATAAAGGCGGTGGAGGTTAGCATGGGGAAGAAATATGCACGATCGAAAGCTAAATGGAACAACGCCTTGGAGCTTGCCTAGGGAGTGAAAGGCAACTGCTGCACATGCAAACAGTGCATCTCTAATGCGCCCTCAGTTTCTATTTTAGAGGCAAGAAACTTCACGTCTTTGGCTACGCTACGTGTGCTAGCCCCATCTGCAAGCTCCAGAGGGGGGAGATATTTATTCCACACCCCCAGTATCTATATGGAAACATCTCTGTGGGGAGTGACGGGGAGCTGAAAAGAGGAGAGAAGCACACGCTCAGTTACAAAATGCTGAATGTTTTCTTTCTGCCTGCTCAAGTTTGTAGATTTTGTGGCTGTGAGGATCCAGATGGAGAGGAAGCCAGTTCAGTGGGCAAAAGCGATATTAAGTTTAATCAACGGGAAATGGCTGTAAATGGGTAATGCCTTAGATTAGCTCTTTAAAATACATGTAATATTATTTTTGCTGAAGCTGTAATGCTGTTTCTAGTGTCTTTAAGGGGCCCTGTAGTGTTTTGGGTTGTGTGTCTCAATGACTACATTTGGCATAATTGTTAATCATTATAAAGAATAATCATTGTGTGTTATGTGCCAGTCGTTGAGCAGTTCCTTGATTCCGACCACTGCCTGTTTTCTTTTCTTTTTTTCCCGTGTGTGACTTTGTGCTCTCCCCAACCCTCTGTGTGTTAGTGTTGAAAACGGGGAGTACTTGGGTCTGTCATGTCACACTTGACAATGCGTCGGTGATGGATGAGTTCTGGGGAGACTCCGCTGAACAGTCAAGGTCCTGGTTAAGGCCCACGGCAGGGAAGACAAAAAAAAAAAAACATGTGTCCACCCACTCCACTCTACCTGTCATCCACTGTCGGCGACCAATTCTCCATTATTTTCCGGCTTCAGAATGCAATTTCCTTACGGTTTCTCTTTTTATTTTCTTCTTTGTGTGTGTGTGAGCCGGGTTACTGTGTGAATGTAAACATACCAGATTGTGGCCAAAGGCTAATGTTCATTCATAGTCCCTAGGGATGCACCGATCCAATACTGGTATTGAATATCGGAGCCAAAACTGGAAAAAAATACGATATCGGGTATCGGCTACAAATATCCGATACTGAATCGATAACAGTTTTGGCTCTCAACGTCTTAAAAACACAACTTTAACCAACTAAATCTAAATGAATATGAGCATGCTGTATGTCATTGTAAAGCTAAGAACCTGGAGAATTCAACTGCTGAGTTAGTTTTAACCTTCTCAAATGTATGATCGCCGTACAAAGTTCTGTGGTTAGCATTAGCATGCTAAAGCTGGGGGCGCATGCTAATGCTAACAAAAACTAATCAAGTCTGGGTCAGAAACTATGATAGAAATACCTAAAGAAGTCTAATACAATAAACTAACCACTGCTGAAGCCAAATGTTTGTATTTTAGTTTAAGAATTAACTGATCTCATATATTTGTAATGATCAATCACTTCATGTGAGTTGTTTATATTAATGTAACCTAAAGCCTGTCATATACCCAAGGATATTTAGTGTAGATAAGTCATCCTTGTTAAATGTTTATCCAAGAGTTTATCAATAGATATAATTGATAATTGGAAAAGAGTCAATACAATGTTTCACTCAGAGAAAGACACTTCTAAGGAAGTCTGTTGGTATTGGTAAATATTGGGTATCGGCAGATGCTCAAACCCCAGTATCGGTTGTAAAAAAGCTGGATCGGTGCATTGCGAGGGAGCAGAAGGGGTGCTCAGTTTTAAATCCATGACGCGTAACAAACGAATAAAATACGACCATTAAGTGATGCATTTAACATTATATTGACAACATTTCTGCATTCATAATAAAAAAGAGAATTCAATATTGATTTACTTTTCTGGTACAGTATGCTTTGTGCTTGTTACAAACAAGGCCTCTATGTTAGAGAATGCAGGTCACAGTGGACAATGAGACGATCGTTAGAGCTTGCATTCGCAATGTGCGGGTCTGTTGTCGGGCCCGTGCAGAGCTCAGTGTAAAATGCCAGCAGGCTGTTTATGTTTATGTCAAACTGAAAACGCACACCAAACATCAACGAAGAAATAATGATAGTCAGTGGCAACCTTACCGGCCGTTCATCTCAACTATTGCTCTCATCTGTATAGGAGGGGAATCTGCCCTTTGTTTTTTGTTGTTTCTTACCATGATCCCTGTCCCTTAAAAATAGTTGGGACCAATAACATTTATCCGAAGGCCCATTTTTTCCCCTTGGCAGTCACTATAGGGGCAACATACCTCATGAAATGAAACTGAATGAATTCTATACAATCGGCGTACTATTTTACAAATCAATCCTTTACACAGGCAACTATTTATGGGCATAGTTAATGGGGTAAGTTCAACATTTATGACCAAAGGCAGTGGACAATCTTTGTTTCATTATAGAAAAGATTGAACAAGAAATTCTGACAGGGGCTGAAGAGGGGCAGCTGATTTATTTATTTTATTTGTTTATTTGGTCGGGACAGTGCATTTTAATGAACATGGATACATGCATGTAAACACACCATGCCAGATTATAGCATTAGGCTAATTTCCATCCGCTATCCATGTCTTGAAATAAGATTGCCAATGGGACAAGCAGTCATTTGCTTTAAAGAGGGGGTATTATGCTTTTTTCAATCACATAGCACCAGGCTATAGCATACTGCAATGATGACGTAACCTTCTGTTGGTCTGTATATGCAGTAAATTAAAATAACTGCCTTGAATAAAATTGCTCTCTCAAAATGGCTGTACTGAACGTCTTGAAATAGGCCTCTGTCTCTTTAAGAAGCTTTCCGACACGCCCCCTTCAGCACACTGCTGTGGCATCTAAACAACACTACTGTGCGGGGAGGGGGCTCTGCTGAGCTGGGGAGCAGTGGTTGGTGGCTTGGCTGGTGACGAAAGGTCCAGAGGCCTCTCCAGGAGGTGGGGGCGTTCCTAGGAGGACTGAGGCATAGCTACACCTAAAATGGCTGCCGTCTAAGTTTTTACTGATTACTCAAAAATATGTGAATGAGCCAAGGCAACACTCCAGGCATGTGTTTAATGAGGGAATGACATAATAACATGATATAAAGCTTGAAAAAGTCGATTTTACATAATACCCCCCCCCCTTTAAATAAGACAAATACACTTGAAAGTCTTGAAATGAAAATTCATACTTGTTTCATTGGCTATAAGAAAGTCCAAACTGGCTCAAAATCAGCACAAATTTAAGCACTTTAAGTCATTTTTGTCTCCGATGAGATGTCTTTTTTTTTCCCCAGTAGGAGGAAGTGAAAAGGAAAGTATCCTTTTTCTGAGCCGCTTAAAAAAGTACCAAATCACTCTGCTGAAGGAGTGACAGTTACATCTCTATGCTTTACAAAAAGTGGATGGGCATACATCATGTAAGTATCAGAGTTAATATACAGTAAATATGTTTGGTTTCTCATCAAAATACAACTTTGATTCTGTAATTGTTTCTAATTTAAGTTCAGGCCCCTGGGAAAAAAAAGGCAACAATGACAGATTTACACCATTAATCTTTGTCAATCAAATGCACCAAAGCAGTTGTCTGTCAGTCTGTCTGTCTTTCCTCTGCTTTCCCTCGTCGAGACATTCACAAATGTAACTGGAAATGTAAGCCATTCCAGATCCGTGCACAATCAAAGGACATGCATTTCAGGCAAGTCACGTTCGCTAATAGCCCATTCCCGCTTGACTGTTTTCCATCGGGCTTCCCCGCATCATCCGTGTCTTTTAACCAAGTAGAATCGAATCAACCCGTTCTATTAGCCCGTCTGTTCCCAGTTATGACCAAACGCCTAATCTCGGCGTATTTGTGGATGTAATGTGTTCCAAGTACGTCATGCTAACAAGCTCGGAGAAAATGCTCCTGTGGTAATGGGTCCTTGACTGATTGACGGGGCTATTGTGCGGGCCTCCTGACTGACAAGGCTGCATTCATCGCGGCGTTGTCGGAAACGAGAGTGAAATTACAAGAGCAATCCCATGTCACCTCCTCAGGGGTGAGAGGAAGCAAAAGATGGAGGGAGAGAGACAGATGACCAATCAGCACGCAGGAAGTCACTGTCTCCCGTCAGCTGCACTGCTGTGTGAAAAGATACAAATTACGAACATGAGACGCGTAATACTCAAAGAAGAAAAAAAAGAAAATCAACACTGACTTAAATGGGAGTTTGCGAAACCCATCTGAATCCCAATCTTTAAAAAAATCATTGTGAGAAATTGTAAACAGTAACTGACTCCTACACTCAAAGGAGAGTATATCCTGTGTGGAACTTCAGGATGAACTAAGTCTAGTTTTCCATTACGCTTTAGGTAAAAGGATTACACAGGCATGTTTTCATTGCTAATATTTCCATCATCAATCAATAATCAAAATGTAGTTATAAAGAGCTTTACAACACTCAAGGTAACCAAAGTGCTTTTCAGTGAGAACGATTATGCCTTTATTGTATTTCAATGAGTGCCATTGAAATACTTTCAATTCAATTCAATTCAATTCATCTTTTTTATTTGAGCATCTGAGTTCCACAAAGTTCTACATATATACAGAGTTTAATGCAGTAAACAAAGCCAAAGAGATACAGGCGTAGGTGAATAAGTGAATAATTAAATAAATAGCGTGGATATGATGCTCAAAAGGAGTCGGCAGAAGCTTAAGCTTGTTTGCACCTACCCCCTTGTGTACTGAAGAATTGATACATTCATTTACTAAGCATAATCAAGAAAATATGACATATAGTTATTTTGTCCTATTCCAGTGACTATACAATCAGCAATAATAATTCAATAATTACAAATACCCATCACATTCTCATGCAGAAATTCAATGTGAGCGAAGTTACAATATTTGGTTCCTTGCCCTAAACTGTTAAAGAAAAAAACACTGTAAACGAAGTTACCGTATTTAGTTCATTCCCCTTTAAAGGAAAAAAATTACAAAGGTGTATATAAAATAAACAAAAAGTACTTTCAGGTCTCGGGGGGTGCTGGTATTCAGGAGACGTGTTTCATTGCTGACGTGTGATATTGCTGTTTGAATGATCACACCTGTCATAGGCAAGAGCTTTGTAATGTGATTGTTCTTTACGTGCAGTGGGAGGGGTCAGTCACCTCCAGTATTGCCTAATATTTTTTATGAAAAATAATCTTTGGTAACATAAAACATAGTCCTAGGGATTATTGGTTCTTTTGTGAAGAACATACTGTTAGAATGAATAGGTGCAACGAGCATGTCCAAATATGGACAAAAAGGGCAGCACGGTAGTACAGTGGTTAGCGCTCGTGCTTTACAGCTAGAAGGTCCGGGTTCGATTCCCACCTGGACGGGGCCTTTCTGTGTGGAGTTTGCATGTTCTCCCTGTGGATGCGTAGGTTTCCTCCGGGTACTCCGGTTTCCCCTACCACTAAAACATGTACAGTACAATAGGCCAGGATGAATGTGAGTGTGTTTGAGAGTGTGCATGGGGACAATGGATGGAAATTAGCCCAAGGCTACAATCCGGTGTGGCTTGTTTACATGCATGAGTATGTTCATTAACATGTACTGTCCCAAATAAACAAATTAATAAAAACAAATTAACTTTAGGTGTATCATTATTTAGGTTTAAGTAATAGTATGATCAAATATGGTGTCTTCCTTTTTCATGCTGTAAGTTCAGTAATTATACAGCGTCCTCCAAAACCAACACATACATATATCATCACTTAGCACAATTATTCACCAATAAAATGTGTGAGTTTCATCAAGTTTTAAGTAATCTTTAAAAAAGCACCACATATACTGGTGTCTTCAGCTCTGTGGAAATGGGTTGAAGGTCTCATTGCCTTTGAGGTGTCTCAGCTGAAGCTACAGCCTCTCCAGCACACTTGTCTATGTCTGCAGTGTTAAGCAGCAGCTGGGACCTCTGCCCTGCAGTAATAATGAACCCTACTGAAGGTGCACAGGTGCCAGGTGCCCGCTCTTTCACCGCGGCACAAAAGGCAATCAGCGCTGTCCTCTCCTTCTAATACCCTTTCATTGTAGGTTTATTTGAAATGTGCAGGATTTCCCAACCAGTGGCGCTATTTCACATGGTGTCATGTTATTCTAAAGAGCCCCTCTAAGTTGGAGAACCGGCCAGGATCCAAAATGTAAACGTTTATGATAATTGTCGGCGTATTCTTTACTATGGACAGAAGACGGAGGCTCGGTCTATTAAAATTAAAATCATTGTTTTACTCCCTGAATTACAAACTAAAACACAAGTCAGCTTGAGCGCTACATCTTGGTGGTCCAGCGAGAAGAGAAGAGAGACCGCACCGTTTGTGCGCGAGTAATTTATAGGAACAGGAAGTAGGCGTCTCCTTGTCGAACCAATCAGCGCTCTTGGAATGTTCTTGTCGGCACTTCCTCTGCACAATCTGACTCCTCCTTCTAACACACTGCCCCCCAATGGCTCCAAAAGTAAAGACAATAACAATGGAGTAATAAAATGTCCGCCCAATTCAAATGAACCTTAAAGCACAGATTACATCAACACAGTTTCATATATAATCATTAAAGCCTGGTATGATAAAAATATGTATAGAAATATTCCACATCGTATAATTGTATTAGTGGTGGGAAACTTTTAATCGCGTACAGTAATTAATTAATCAATCATAATGAATCACATTTAATCTAAAACCAAAAACATTTTAAAACCCTAATTTATATATGTAACCCAATCACAGTATCTTGTGTGTTTTCCAGACTTACATTTTGACTACAAGACGGAGAAGGATCTACTGACGATGGGAGTAAAACATTGTCAAGTCAGCCAACCTAGTTCAAACGACGATGTATAAAAATCTCTACCACAACTCGCATGAAACAAAATCTAGAACAAAGCTTAAATATATATTTTTGGATTCGAATATTGCCTGCTGCTAATTTTCATTCATCCAACTTGTTCCGCTTTTTCCATGTTGGGGTTGTGGATGCATTTATCTTTGAATTCATACTGTAGGAGCCACAGAGAACCTCAGCCATCGTGTCACATGGCTGGTTGCTGGGCAATGCTCGGGGGGGGCGTCAGTCACGTGGACGTAAGCGATGAATGCCGTAGTTTTCAAAGATGGCACCTCACCGGCACCCAGGTTATGGCTAGAGAGGGAACCTAGGTAGCCGTATTTTTCGTCGACCATTTCGTTCGTTTGTGACTACGCATACTGAACCGTGTACACAATTCAATCCAACTAGTAACCTATGCTAAACCACAAAGCTGCTTTTATCAGCAAACACAAGAAGACACCATTCAGTCGTACCTCGTTCAAAAAACGCAGCACATCATCTGAGGTACAGGACCCTTTCCCTTTCTATATTAGCGACTGTAGGCTTAGTCGCTACACATGCTGTTTGAGCGGAAGGAAGGGGAGACAGAGTAATTTATATAAATTACCAGACTAAAAGTGAACAAAAGAACATATGTTTGGGATGCCCAGAGCCATCTTGAAAAATAATAATCATAATAATGTGTGTATGCCATTGAGAATTGCCTTGAGTGGCAATGCCCCTGTGGCTGCAGAGGAATTGCTGGGTATTATAGCCCCAGCAGACACATATTGGAAAACCCCCCTCAGAAGTCTCCATGGTTAGGATAAAGTCTAGGGTCGCTCAATAATACTCTCCTGTAAATTGATAGTTTGGAGAGGTTTGTAGCTCGTGGCGTCCATGGCCTCATGAAATTGCTTTTGTGTTGAGGTGTAGCACTCCAATCCACTGGTTAAAAATGCTAGGATTTAATTCTCTCAACACGGGCCATTTGTAGTCTAGAGTGGCAGGGTTGAAAGATGGAAAGGAAAAGTGGAGATTAATTGTGCTAAGGCCCACAATGCAATTCAAAACACAAGAATTGAAATCAAACATTCATTAGATTCATTAGTATTATTACTTCTTCTTCTTCTTCTTTTTTTTAATCACTGTACTTCACTCATTATTTTCCACCAATTAATTCAGGTAGGTTTCTGGAGGGCGAGGACACACAGGCCCGACCCTTCTCCCTTCTACACGGTTCGGACTAAATTCCCCCGTACTGCAAATGTTTTTTTTTGGCCATGAATTGTGAAGGACAGTGGGCGGTCATACACCTTGTTTGTGATTGCACCCATTTCGTGTGAGCTCTCCACAAATACCGTGCTGATTACCCTCTCCGTCACTGGGCAATTGCTGATGGTGAAATGGGCCCCACGGACACACCAGCTCTTACATATGTCTTAAGAAAAGGTTTAAGCAAAATTTAAGTAAACCTTTTTCCGTCTTTAGGGGCACAATGTGGGATCTTCTAACTCCAGACCTGGCGCATTGAGTGGGCCAAACACCCATGGCCAACCTTTTTCCTCCAACCAGACTTTTCCCTTTGTGGTGCTTTTGTTTGTTTTCTTGTTTCTTGTTTTAGCCGTGTGCAGACCATGGACATAGACCCACGCCGTAGCAGGACCGGCTGTGCATCTCTTTCTCTCGGGACACAGACAGTGTTTAACTCACGGTGGGATAAATAAAGAGTTTAGTTTGACCTGTGAGGGCTTATAAAAGCTCTCACATGTCCTTCCTGTAGCCTTAAGTGCTACAGGAAGGACATGAGGCAGCGTGCTGCTTGTAATAAACCACGTCTCAAGGAAAGGCAAGTTTATTTGTAGGGCACAATTCATACACAAGGCAATTCAAAGTGCTTCACAGTTACAGAAAATCAATAAAACATTGACATAAAAATCAATTACAGTAAAAGGCAAGAGTGCAGATAAAATACTTTCAGTTTTCATATGCACGGGTAAAAAGAGCTGTTTTCAGCCTGGATTTGAACATTGTCAGAGTTGAGGCCTGTCTCACATCCTCAAGAAGACTGTTCCAGATTTTAGCTGCATGAAACTGAAACACAGCCTCACCGTGTTTATTATTGACTCTGGGAACCACCAGGAGACCCCTCCCTGAAGTTCTCAGGTCCCGAGATGGTTCATACGGCTCTAACATGTCAGAGATGTACTTTGGTGCTGAATGAAAAGACTTGTACACAAGCAGAGCTGTTTTAAATTCTATTCTCTGACTGACAGGAAGCCAGTGCAGAGACCGGAGCACTGGACTAATCGTATTTCCTGTTTTTTGTCAGGACTCGATTCCTCTGATCTTAGCAATGTTTTTCAGATGCTAAAAAGCTGCTGATTGTATTGCTTTGATGTGGCTGTTTAAGTTCAGGTCTGAGTCCGTGATTACTCCTAGATTTCTAACTTGATGTTTGTGGTTTTAGAGAGAGAGACTCGAGGTGACTGAGTCGGCCTCGCTTTTTATAAGCGACGCCCTCTCGCTAGTGGCGCAGTCACATAGCACAACAGCAGCACATGTAAGATGGCCGTTGCATTTAGAGCAACGCTGTCCTTGTGCCAGGCGTAAAATCTGACCCAGATGTTATTCATACACTGTTTTTCATTAACACATAAAATACCTCAACACTGCTCAATGATTTGTTAAAAAAAAAATATATAATAATAGACTTTTAAGGCATTTTACTAATTACAAGCTTGTTAAAGCATCTAAAACAAACCGTTTTGCGCCGCTTGACCATGTTTGCATTTTGCAATCTTTATTGCATTTATTGTTATATCTTCTCATCATGTGACTGTCCATATAGTAAGCCTTTCCTTCTGTTCCCTCTCGCCTCGTGGCCTTTCACTGTGGAACCAGCCGTTCCCTCTTGTTTTACCCTGCACTGTTTGCTATTGCTAATGTGCTTAGTATCAATGGCTAATTAGACTGTTAAGTGATGGCCTAGCGAACATGTTCACTGTTAATATGCAGGTTGTCTCAGAGAGATTGTGTCAAGTGCAGTGGGGGGTCCGCCCCCTTTGCTCTGAAATGAGTTGTGATAGTGGCAGGCCGTGATATTGCACCCTACGGCTCAACAGCCTTTTCGCCATAGACAACAATGTAAAAGGAGCAGCCTGTAAAATGGTCCACGGGCATCTGAAGTTTCAGACTAAGGCAAATATATTTCTTTAAAATTACTATTTTTAGGACATGGACTTTTTTCTTCGTAAAAAAATTGTAAAGCATCAAAAACAATTTTAAAAAGTATTCCAATGACGTGACGTCACCAGTGCTGTGGACGTGCGCGAGCGTGTGCGTGAAGACTCATGAACGAGCAGAGGTCTTCCCCGTTAAGCGGTCTGAGAGCCAAACAGACAACAATACGGTAATGAACGGGACTGGACTAGGATAAACGCTAACAGGCACCTAAAGTAAGTTTTTTCTTTACTCAGTACTAAAATGTATTGCGAACCTACACATGGCAAGCGTGTTTAAATGTTAAAAAGTAGGCCTATTAGCTAACATGAACAACAACAATTTAAACTAATGAAGACGTGATCGTTTTTCTGATTAGGCTGCACGGCTTTGAAAATAGCTTTTTGGTTCGATAATAAAAAAAAAGGTAAATCATTTAAGTTACTTCAGTGGTGATGTTTATACCTTTCTTTTCAGATAACGTAGGTACAGTACCAATAAAACCTATATTGAAACAACAAAACATGATTTCTGCATCTGCCCTGGATCCAGTACAGATAAATGCTGTACTGGTACAGCATTTACTTCAAATTATACTAATGATAATGCAATATAGAACACTTTTGTAGTGCTCCTTTGTATTTCAGCCAAACAATTCTAGTGGTGAGGTTATACTAGCAAATACAGTGAAGTAAAAAGTCGATTTTTATCATTTCTATTGCAATATGAAGACGGCCAGCACTTACGAAACTTCTCAGAAAAGTGGCCGAGCGAGAGTACATTAGCGCGGCGACGTACGTTCGAAGGGCCGCTGTAAGTTACGGTTGTTGTAAAAGAGCGGGGCTATCTAGCTTATTAAGCCCTGCACTGACAAACTGACCCCACAGATCATCTTAACATAGTAACTTAATCGCCTCAAATGGCCTTAAAAATTCATTTTGTATTTAAAGTACGATTATATCAAGAGATTTAACTTGCAGCGTAATGGCGTCCGCTCCGCTCTGAGGCTTCGTCGGCAGCTGTGCGCGCTCCCGCTGCTTTTACCCACTTGGGCCGTACGGAGCATAGATACAGGTGACGCGTCATACGGGTACTATGGGCCGTTATGGCGGACGAAACTGGTTTCATGCGCCACTGAGCACCACTATGTAAAGAGATAGGAGCTGGGACAGCATGCCTCTTCCATCTATATAATTCAATGGTCAAGTGTCATTAAGGGCTGATCAAATCAGGCTACTCGGTCAGTGCTGAGAGTGAAGACATGCATTGAACACTATAAGCTAGTAGGTCAGTGCTGAAATGTCTGCCGTGTATTCAAAGCCAGCAGTGGCACAGTGTGAGCATTAAATTAGTTTCACTCTGGACTGTGTGTCTCTCTGCACGGTTTGTCTGAGTGGGTTTTTACATGTTTTACATGAATATGTTCAATTGGTTAATCCTTCAGTCAGGTGATTCTGACCCGAGCTCAAATCTGGGGGTGGGTCCTCCAGTGTCTGCGCTCCAGCTGCTTCACTGCACTCACAGGTTCCCACAGTGGCATCGAAGAATGGGTCAAATGCAAATGAAATGGACATATTTCTAGGGACAATATAGCACTCCTTACCCTCATCCCTGTAGGTAAATCTGGAAATTATCCTAATAACCTATATAAGGAGTACCGAGGAGCCATTCTCCAGAAATGATTATACCACATTCCAATCCAATCCAATCCAATCCAATTTATTATAACGCACTAATAAAACAACAGAGTTGACCAAAGTGCCGTACAAAAATAAAATATAAAATACAATCAAATATACACATAAACAGTGGCATAAGAGGACGATTTGAACAGTAAAGTCAACTTCCAAACTAGTTAAATGCCAAAGAGAACAAATGCGTCTTAAGGCGTGATTTAAAAACAGGAAGGGAGTCAGCCTGTCTAACACACAGAGGCAGCTCATTCCACAGTTTGGGACCAACCACAGAAAAGCTCGGTCTCCTCTGAGTTTGCGATGGGTTCGAGGAACCATAAGCAGCGATTGGTCCACCGATCGCAGCGAACGTGTCGGGAGTATGACACGAGCAGGTCGGACAGATAACACGGAGCAAGACCATTGAGGCATTTAAACACAAATAAAAGAATTCATGACATTCATTACTTTCATGCTTCAGACTGCTTCATTGACCTACAGATGATAATGGCAGGACTGGCTGAACAATTATTAAGCATTCCCAGATATGTCCCAGTGACGTCAGAAAGGCACAGGCTCTGCATCAACACATCTTCATTTCTGATTAAGTAAAATTTAATACGTGCAACCTCTATCACTCATCCCCTCTCTGCGCTGCAAGTTTGACATTTCATGGCGATTCAGTGTCTGCATGAAAGCATACTGCACCGAAGCACTGCGAAACACATTACGTATTACACAGCTTTATGTCACGAGCAATTCTTTACTTTCACATATAACAGGTGTGTGAAAACAATAAACCTTAATTTTAAAGCTGGCTGATTTGATTCTGGCTTCGCGCAAAGAACACTGCCACTGTTTGAATGTGTTTATATGATGCTGTTATTGGTGATGGTATTACTTATGTGTCATTTGATGGACCATATACTGTAGCTATATATGTGTTTTTACTTTCCCCGTAAACTCTATTGAAGAGGCTGTATTTATCTAAGGTTAACTTTTATTTGAGTGGGCCCGTGTGCCATTTATATCTCTATTTGGCTCTTAAAGGTTTTCTGGAGGATTGACTTGTTAAATCATAAACAAAACAAAAGCTGTGTCAGGGTCGCCCCGGGTTTTACACTACTCATAAACTTTAGTGCCCAAGCGATAGAGTTTTTATTTAGAACTAATGGATTTGTCTAGCTGGAGGACGTTTTTTTTTTTTTTTTTTTTGAGCCGAAAATAAATTCAAGTTGCTCACTTCTATTCCTGTTGTTGCTGTCATTTTCCAATAGAATTCCGATCTTTGCCTTGCCTTGCTGAACTATTGGACGTATTCAACATTAAGCAATAGATTCATGAGTGAGTGCAACTTCAAATGCATTTGTCTGGCAGCAACTCCACATAAGTGACATTATGAGTGGTGGTGGTAATTTGTTAAATTCAAGCCAGAACAAACGCCACCCAATAAATCAAGAAACCAAGGAATGAAGGCAACATGTTCCTTCTTACAATAATTCAAATGTATTTCCATTTACCAGTCATATGTTATGGACATTATAAATTGTTTATCTAGATTTCTATTGAAACACAAGTGCACATTTCAATTCAGAGAACATCCGTTGGACGCGTTTAGTTGTAACAACAGCTTGTGCAAGGTAGCTTTCAGTTGAATCACAGTTTGTTACAACATCCATTTAGTTTTTCTCATACATAAAAGAAAAATAATAATAACAGGAAGGAGAAGTAAGACAGCAGCGCTATCTGACTGAAAGGTTTAGTTTAGAATTATTCCTATATAGTGAGGGCTAAACCGTGAAGCACCCATTCAGCTCCCCTCGGGCCTGATCAAAACCCACTGAGCAAAGACCAGTGGATGCCAGTGGTGCACGACACTAAATAAAACCCGTGTTAGGGGCTACTCCAAACTCTAAGAAAGACGGAGGCAACATAAATACCTGGACCTGTAGAACAGAATGTGCACAGCCCAACCAGGCTGGGAGACGCTAGCATGGAAGACAGAGGAAGTGTGAGTGAACAAGGGCTTTATACTATTTTAAACTGTTCTGATATTACCTATTGATAAAATCAATAATAATTTGCAATACAAATCCATAATGCCACAGTATTTAACATTATTTTTCAAACATTTTGATATTTTGAACACACTGTGTGCATAACCTACAGGTGTGCATACATTGCTTCAATAAGAGCTTTAAAGATGTCAAAGGAAAGGTTTAAATGGAGTTTGTATTAGGTCCTTTATCAGACTTACTGCTGCTGATCCGGAATGAGGATCATTGTTAGGACAATTTGGGATAGGAATTCTGGGAGGAAAAAAGTCTTGATTTCAGTATTGTCCCAACTATACGTCTAGTTTCTTGGACGTCTTGGGTCAGCAAGTGTGAAGACGGCCGTGTCAGGCAGCGTACCAAAACTAACTTGTTGAGTAGGATATGTGACAAAATACAGGTATTAGCATGAAGGCTGAACTTACTATGTGTCAGTCAGATGCAATGTAAAATGCAATCTTGACTTTAGCCTATAGTATTTGCAATAGAATACCAACGTTTTCAAAAAGCTGTATATTACTGTGAAGAAGTAGTCAATCAAATGGGACACTAGACACTGACATGCAATTCTCAAATGGAAGAATTGCTGTTACATCCGATATTATATTCTCAAAATCACCCGCCTTCTCAATGGATGGTTGCTCCGGCAATCTTTATCTCCAGTAGGTGTGTGGAAGTTTTATCAGCACCCTGTGTGAAGACTCTCCTCCCAGGAAATGGAACAGGAAGCCAGGGTTGTGCTCCGTTGGTTATCAGATACACAGTAGTTGCCCCGGGATATTACAGTCTGATAGACTGTGAATAAGACATCTGCCAAAACGCCTGGAGGAGCACTCCTTCACATATAGGTGGTTCACAGAAGGGCCCGATCGCATACTGGAAGATTAGATATGTAAGAGGGCAGAATTGTTATTTTCTTATCGGTGAAGATAGAATTGCAAGCAGCTTGTCAAGCATTGCAACAGGTTGTGGAATGACATATGGATTTAGTGAATAATAAAAAAAAAAATATATATATATATATGTAAACCTAATCCTACATTATAAACAAGTGGAAAGAAATTATACATTGCTTAAAGGAGACATATTGGCCAAAATGTACTCTTTTGAGTTTTTAACACAGATGTGCTGTAGTAATTCATTTCATTCCGTTTTGACTCACTGTTCATCCTGTTTGTTCTTCCTCCACACCTGAGGCGCTCCAGTCTGTGTTTCCTGGATTATATTATCCTATCATATATGAAAGATGAAACGGTCGTCCGCATTTGCAAAGCTCATAATCCTACATTACATCCATGCTGAGCAACTCTGCGCTCAAAGTGTGATCATCGCACCAAACTTAAGTACTAACTGCTGTTTGTGAAATTGAAAGATTCCCTTCTCTGTGTAATTTTCGCAACTGCCTGCAGAGGGAGCTCTTTACAAAATCCTCACCAGCTCTGGCCCCTTGTCTCAGTCATTAGTGTGTACATGTTCAAATTGAAATATTAATGTTGATGTACCAAAACAATGTTTTCAAGCCTTTATGCATGATGCAGTATGTCAACTTTAACACCTGTTGTTAAGGTAGATGAAAGTAAAAATTGGCCCAGTAGTGTTTTATTTTTATAGAGGCCATTTGATTAGTCAGTCGTACAGCTCTTGAGCTGAAGAATTTTAGCCCATTGTATATGTTTTAGATCAAGGGTGTCGAATTGGCGGCACGGTAGTACAGCGGTTAGCGCTCGTGCTTCACAGCTAGAAGGTCCGGGTTCAATTCCCACCAAGGCCGGGGCCTTTCTGTGTGGAGTTTGCATGTTCTCCCCGTGTCTGCGTAGGTTTCCTCCGGGTACTCCGGTTTCCCCTACCACTAAAAACATGTACAATAGGCCAGGATGAATGAGAGTGTGTTTGAGAGTGCGCATGGGGGACGACGGATGGAAATTAGCCCAAGGCTACAATCCGGTGTGGCTTGTTCATTAACTTGCACTGTCCTTACCAAATAAACCAATAAACAATAAACAAACAATTCGTTTGGGTTGTGGGCCGAAATTCAGCTCCAACGGCGGGTCACGGGCAACATTTTTCCAATAAATGAATAATAATGAGCTGTGATTTTAGAATAGTGCTGATTTGGTCAAAAGCCCAACAGGTCTGTAATAAATGATACTAACGGCTTACACTTGTATTGCGCTTTACAAGCCTGTGTCACAAGTTTCACAAAGTACACTGTCATTATATTGTATATATTTTATTAATTCACTGCTATTGTAGCCACAGCATACTGGCCATTTACCATGTGGCTATAATGTGTTTTTTATATCCTATCTCTTATTATGTCAGTGCCCTCTGCTGGACACGTGTGGAATTCTTTCCTTTAAAAAAAAATTAAGTTCCCCCCTAGTGGCTGGAAAGAGATTTCTTGTTATTTCTTCAACAATCCATAACTCCACACAGGAATGGGCTAGGGACTAACTTTTTTTGACATACTCAGGAATCTATGGTCTACAAGTCAAGGTCATCTCGGCCGCCTGTTTGACACCCATGTTTTAAATTGATAGATGGATGTAGCCAATCACTGTTCATCAGAGCAGAAAAACCAGCCTTTGAATGTTAATGGTAACAAACTTGTTTATTTCTTAATGGGTATTTCAAACCAGGATGCAAAGCAACGTCAAATGAACCCATCTCTAAATTTACATGAGAGGCTTATCTGGACTAATTAACCTTGCCAGAGAAGGGGACTCCAAATGTCCAAGCATTTATTTTCTCACAAATCGCCAAATAGCTCGTCATTACTATGCAAATTCACCATGACTTTCCACGCTCTGTCGATTACTTTTACATGCGGTGTCAGGGCGCGTATCAAAGAGGATAATTGCTTGCGTAAATGCAAAACAAAACCTGTTACCCCCTTTCCAGAAATCGGCATGAATGCGGTAAAGCTACAGCTATTACTTTGACAACAAAATGGTACTTTCAAGCTCATGGACATAGTCATTTGAAAGCTTATTTTTCCATCTCTCTAGTGATACAAACACTTCTGAAAGGCAACCACACCAACTTGAAGACATAAAAATGGTTTACGTCTTCTATTATGGGTATTGAGTCAATATTTGAAAAGGAGGAGCCGCACAATTAGCGTTGCCAGATCCTCTCGGGAAAAAAAAAAAACCTCTTCTACTTCCACAATCGTAACACTAGTCCCCACTCAAGTCCTAACTGTGCTTCAGAGACTGAACTCTAAACGCTGTCCAATGCGGAGTAACATACAGCATTGAAACCCGCGCTTGTGTCCTCATATACAGCTCAAGGCAACCCAAGTTCAGCTGTAGTTGTATTGCCGCTTGTAAACCACATCCGACAGCCATGACCTTTAAGAGATATTATTGCTGTTTACTTTGAAATGCAGACAGAACAGAGTCAAGGCACAATTAATGATGAATAATATCAAGAATTTCCGGACTCCCGAAATGCATAGAGTTTGACTAGTTAAGAGGCTACGGACAGAGCCCACACTTTTGTCTCCACCGTGGTTCAAAAACAGCTGCAAGTTTAATGTTGGTCGTTTTTATTTATTTATTTATTTATTTCTCAGGTATCATGATTACACCGTCTTCTTTATTTATGATGTGGTGCTATCTTACCCGAAGTTTCACCTCACCCATTTTCCCCCAAGGCGTGCAGCTGTAAATATTACTTGTTTTCCCCTTACACATAGCCTTCATGATCATGCCCTCTGCTGTAAGGTTTCTAATTTATTGACAGGAGTGTCAGATAATTATATAATAGGCATGCACGAAGAGCTGATCTCTTTCTTATATATCAAACCCCCTTATCCACCTTAAAGGGATACTTCGGGATTTTTGACATAGGGCCTCATTTCCTAGTTATCCAGAGTGTTGTTGATGTCTGGAGATATTTTTTTCTTAAATTCATGCAGTTCTTATATTTGAAGAGTCTAGTTGCGCTAGGCTAGGGCAAGGCTAAAGCATTTCTATGGTAACAGTTAGCCTGCATTAAAAAACAGTCTGACCCACTCCACAGTGCACCTGAGGCAAATCACTTATAACGCCAGACTAACCATATAAATGTCTGTGTTGATAGAATAATTTTAACCATTTTGCATTTAAAATAACTTATATTTGAGCAGCATCAGCTTCGTGGCTGTAAGCTAACGCAGCGGCGGAGTGATCTGCGAGAATATAGTCCCTGAAAATGCGGTAATTCATGTGATACAAGGTCAGTTGTATTTCAAAAATTATTCTATTAACACAGACATTTATATGGTTAGTCTGGCGTTATAAGTGATTTACCTCAGGTGCACTGTGGAGTGCGCCAGACTGTTTTTTAATGCAGGCTAGACTTTGAAATGCTTTAGCCTTGCCCTAGCCTAGCGCAACTAGACTCTTCAAATATAAGAACTGCATGAATTTAAGAAAAAAATATCTCCAGACATCAACAACACTCTGGATAACTAGGAAATTAGGTCCTATGTCAAAAATCCCTTAGTATCCCTTTAAGTCTTTAGGACTAGAGCCCAGTAAAAGTTTGTAAATTAGCACATGCACCATGATACTCCATATGGTCATAGTGTTAGTTCTTAAACCCATGTTACAGTAGCTGCAAAATGTCTTGTAAATGGTCGTGGATAAGTTTATTAAATCATTATTTAGTCATTTTGTTGAGCTTGCTTTATAAGCTTGTAAAGTGCTACTAAAGTCATTATTTCTTCAGGTTCCACACAGGTGGTAAGCTACATATAGTATAGCCAGCAACAGATGTCCTGGAGTAGACTGACAGAAGAGAGGCTGCCTGTCAGAAAAATCAGCCCTGTACAACAACCACCAATCACTCACCCACCATATCCACATGGACAGTAGGCTATAGGTGGGTGAGTTGAAGGACATGGCTGTGTTCCAGTCGGAGTTCAAACTGATCTTTAGAAATGTGGACAAATTTGCTCTTAACTCTGTGGAGAGTGAATGAATAAACCAAAGGTTGATTATGGGGCTCTGAAAAAGCTTGTCAAGCTTGCATTATACAATATAAATTCAAGCTACTATTATGATTATATCTGGAAATGAAAGCGTGTAAGCTAATTTGACCAGATATGGTTAATTACGCATTTTACATCGGGTGCTTAAATGCACAACCTGTCTCCACTCTAAGCCAAATCAACATTTCCTGTGACAAAACATTTGCATAAAATCAAATCTTCTAAGCACCATATGTCTTTTGGAATTACCACGACTGGACCAATTGTGTCGAAATACAACAGATCTTGCGAGCGCTGCATAAATTCGCACAAATTGCCGGTCTTTAATTCTCCCTAAGCTGACAGTGTTACCTTTTTTATTCATGCTGGTTACATCTCCCGAGCATACGGCAGCAAACAATGCAGAAGTGGCATCCAAAAATCCCCAGTATAATCCATCATCTTCTGTGTGACTACGGTGAAAACTGGCTCTGTAACCGACGCTGACAGCCAACATGGGGAGTCAGGACAGATGTCATAAGTTATTGTGGCTGGCAGTCAGGAGGCATTATGCAACTTTAATGACGACTTTCATCAAGCTTCAAATGTACTGTCAGCGAGTAACCTGCTAAATCTTCTTACCAACTCAAGGTGACTGAGCCAAAATACAAGAAAGTTGTATCTTAAGGTCCAAAGTTAGGCAGCTGTGCATTCAATTAAGGGACAAGGTTTTGGGTCAAATTGGTCTCTTAATATACATTTTCAACTGGAAAAAAAAAAAAAAATCTAATCTTCACAATAACATGTTAATTCAGGGTTGCCAGACGTACGATACGATGTACGATCAATAATTCAACAAAGCCCTAAATGTACAATAATTTCAGAGCGCCGGATAAAGTCTGGTTAAATGCACCCTCCCCTCTCAGCAGCGCTTTGCTTTCGCTCTGATCTGGAGTCAGACTTAGCCTCCGTATGCACATAGGTGTAATATTTGCCGCCAGAAGGAGAGACTGTCCCTGGATCAGTTTTTACAGTTCCACTATGGCATTATCCTCCTGCCTTGGCTGCAGCCATGAGAGACAGCAAGCGCCGCAAACAGCTCCGACCTACTTCCGGTGGGTCGTGGCTCGCCGGCTGTGAGTCGTGTCTTACTATCGCTCCTATGGCATCCTATGCTATAGATTGAGTTTATATGAGATATCTGGCATTATGAATCGATATCTCTTAATAAATTATGTTATGTGTTTTAATGATAAAATGAGAGTGGATCTGTGCCATGGGTCGTTCTGAGCAGTGACTCTGGTCGTGTGTCGTGACTCACAGTCTGTGGGTCGTGACTCATAGGCTGTGAGTCATGCCTCATCATTGCTCCTATGCTATAGATTGAGCTTATAGGAGATATCTGGCATTATGAATCGATTGTGTACTGCTGTATCTCTTAATAAATTATGTTATGTGTTTTAATGATAAAATGAGAGTGGATCTGTGCCATGGGTCATTCTGAGCAGTGACTCATAGTTGTAGCTCACGTGCTGTGAGTCACGACCCACGGCCAGAGTCATTAAAACATTAAAAAGTATCATTAAAACACATACCATAATTTATTAAGAGATACAGCAGTACACAATCGATTTATAATGCCAGATCTCTCATATAAGCTCAATCTATAGCATAGGAGCAATGATGAGGCATGACTCACAGCCTATGAGTCACGACCCATGGGCTGTGAGTCATGACCCACTGGCTGTGAATCACAACCCACAGCCAGAGTCACTGCTCAGAACGACCCATGGCACAGATCCACTCTCATTATCAGTAACACACATGCATAACATACTTTATTAAGATATACAGCAGTACACAATCGATTCATAATGCCAAATATCTCATATAAACTCAATCTATAGCATAGGATGGCATAGGAGAAGATTATTTCAGAGGGATTTTTTAATATCAAATTTTTTATATATATATTTTTCCCTCCTGGAACCGCCACCTGTAACGTGGTGGAGGCGTTTGAGCGCCCGAATGATCCTGGGTGCTATGTTGTCGGGGGCTTCGTGCCCCTGGTGGGGTCTCCCATGGCAAACAGGTCCTAGGTGACGGGTCAGACAAAGAGCGGTTCAGAAGCCCCTTATGAGAGACTAACAGGCCCGGTTAGAACCATGAGGCCGTCCTTCTGTGGACCCACCACCTATAGGAGGAGCCATAGGGGCTGGTGCAATGTGGTTTGGGCAGCTCCAATGACTGCCCCCACGACCCGGCAACGGAAAAGTGGAAGAAGATACATTTTTTACAGATTTTCCCACTAACAAAAAGCTAATTTTAAAACTGAACATGATATCCAAAATCCCCCCTGAAAAAAGTCTTTGTAACTAATATGTCAACAAAATAGAACCATACATTTAAACTTGGCTTAATCCATTATTCAGATTTGGTCGCCGAAAATAGGACTTGAGAAAATGTTTTTTATATGAAACATAAAATGACAGATAACTTGCAACGGGACAACCCATTTTTTTTCTCATATTCATGCCAGTAATCTACTGCAAAACGTTTCAAATTGATATCTCTAAATTAAAAACTGTCCCTATTCACCTGTCTCGCCTCAAAGATATTATTGATCCCATTGTAAAAACATACTCTTAGTGCTGAAAACGGTCACACATCAGTGTTTCTTTTACCTAAACACCCAGGATTAAAAGCGGCGACAAGAAAACTTATTTCAGTGGCTGGATCTGCGCAGGGAATGTGTTTCGGCCTTGATGGTGCCCGGAGCATTCCCAAAGCTAATGCTACAAGCTAAAGCTCCGCTCCATAATGTGAAAACAAGAAATATAGATGAATAAAGTCAATAAAGCCGGCAACTACATAAAGCAGCCTTTATGATGATCACACACTGAGGCGGACTTGACACATTTGTGGTTTATTGCACACTTTCAACCAACAATGAGCTGTAGGCGATGGTAACAAGCTAACCGGGCTAACCTAGCCTAGCCACCTAGCACAAAATATGTCCCTCTATTCAAGCGTATGGGCTGGATATAGGCTTTAAATACTGGGGAGATCCTTGCGTAGACCATGGGGCTATAGTTTAAGATCCATAGGACACGGCAGTAGCAAAGAGGGACTAGTTAGCCCCAAAACAGCAGTTGTTTTTCAGGCATGAGCTCCTTCCAAGATGGCTACGAACACACTCACGTTTTGACGCTCGGTGACATTGTGACAAGCGTCTGACTTCAGTAAGCACAAG
Organism: Neogobius melanostomus; assembly: GCA_007210695.1. Classification (NCBI taxonomy): domain Eukaryota; kingdom Metazoa; phylum Chordata; class Actinopteri; order Gobiiformes; family Gobiidae; genus Neogobius; species Neogobius melanostomus. The sequence continues at coordinate 1,536,920 of VHKM01000399.1, forward strand.
CGTCCAACTAGGGGCTTTAGGCGCGTTTTTTGATGTCTGAAAAGCGTGCGGTCTGGACACAGCATTAAGCATCTCCTGCAGTTAACAACGTAACAGCTAGTATACACTAAAGCCTCATATCTATTTGCCTCATAGTACTGCTCCACATTGCTGCTGTTGGCTGAAGGTGCAGGAACAACAATGCTAAGGTGTCTAAATAATGTCAGAATGGACATTTTCAGCCCAATGGAAGGAACTCTTTAGCGCTTCTGAGCCTATGCTTTTACTTGGACTCAGATCCAGTTGCAGAGCAGTGTGTAAGCTGAATGGAGAGGTGGAGAGGAGGGGACTCTTCGAGAGGAACACAACAGCAGGCTCTGGGGGAGATGATGAGCCTTGTGGATCATAAAGTTGCTTTAAGTGGGGTTATTTTCTACCTGTTGCCTTGTTATTATTGACTAAACATCATCAGGAGCCTTGTTGACATTCACATGATCCCAGTGTTGCGTCTTTTTGGTGGCTTTGTTCAGACGTTAGGTTCACTGTGTAACAGAGAGATGCTTAATTGAGCTCTGTCTTTATGATGCATGTCACAATCCTGGTAGGCTATTTCTTTGCCCACCCAATGTTAGCGTTTCTCAGAACCAGATGGAGGCCAGTGTGTGTTGGTTTTCTGGTTTATTCTGTTCTCTGACTGACTTGGGGTAGAATTTCGGTTTCATAATCAGTCCCACATTTCTGACGATTCTGCTGGAGGAAACTGCAGAGCAAAATGCTGTGAGGTTTCTATCCCTCTGATGTCGCCCCCATCAAGAAAACCCCACTGCTAACAATCGGCCTTCAGCTCATCTTCTCGCAGCTCCAAGTCTGAATTTGAATATTTGATACAAATCTTATCTTCATTTAACCATAAGTTTCTCATAGAGATTTAGATTTCACTTGAAGTTGAAGACGCATTATGTCCTGATGTCCATGACATGGGTAGAAAGGGCCCGATGTTGTGTAAACGAGGAAAATAATGTGAGGCTGGTGAACAGTGAAGCAGTGTAAAAGGGGTAACAAATAAATTATCAAATTAAGGCTAATTACAATATTTACAAAGGTTAACCAAACAAGTTTCTCAACATTTTAATGTCCCATATGGGCCTAACAGAAACAAGAGACAGAAAAATACACACAGGAGACAAAACTTAAAGAAACTTAACACGAGTGTTCCTGGAAAACACAAGGTCTTGAAAGACACAAATGAACACAGATGTTCAACACAAAATGGCATACCGGCCACAAAGGTCAGCAGCTCCAAATGGCAGGTGAGCTATAGGCATTTAAAGGCGTGGCAGCAACAGGTGTCAAACGATTGGCCAGGTGTTCTGACGCTGCACCAATCAGGATTGGGAAGCAGCAGCCAACCAGCAGATCAGAGCCAGGAAACCTGTCCTCCAATCCCAGGAAAGGGCTTGCACAGCTAGGTTTACATAGTGGGAAAGAGGAAATTAGCATCCCACACACACACACAACTAACTAAAGGGAGGGAGACTGGAGGCCTGGGGCCATAACAAAACTTTTTTCTTATAAAAGTAAAAAAAAACAAAAAAAACGTATCTACAATAATTAATAAAATTGCTGTGGTTCTTTATCTGGTTTTGCAAAAACTAGCCCTCTAAGTAACTTTGGGTCCATATATTTTGACTGATGAAAATTCAGCCATTTTGAAACAAAGTCTCAAATTGGAGCCACCAGTAACTGGATTTCTTTTAAGTCCACTTCTGTTACCAAGAATAGCCAGAATGTTCATCTGTCTGGGCTATAGAGAAGCATTACTCCCACATAAGAGCGCGGAGCATGGGCCGGAGCCACCTAGGACTGTGGCGATGCTGGAGAATCTCTCAGATGAAGGTCATTTCACACGGACTTTGCAGCGGACACAAAAGTCTGCAGCCGTGGCCAGAGGAGTCCTAACGCATAAATGAAGAGCATAATCTTATACATTATTCAGCTCCCCCGTACCTGTCTGACCTGCTTCACCCTTACACTACGTCCCGTTCTGTCCGATCATCCTCTTCTGGTCTCCTCTCCATCCTTACAGTATAAATGGTCACTATAGGGGCAAGAGCATTCAGATACTCTGCCCCAAAGCTCTGGAACACTTAACCTCAACCCCTCAATTTGACTCTTTAGTTACTTTTAAATCCCAACTCAAGACCTACCTTTTCAAATCTGCTCATGCACTGTGATTTTATTAGTGATTTAACATTATTTTTTATTTTTTAAGGTGTCCTTGGGTGACATTAAAGACGCTATCAAATAAAATGAATTATTATTCAACGTGTCCTTCTCTGTCATGGCCTTCCTGTCACTTGAGCTGGTCACAATATGGACTTTTCATATTCAGCAGGGGCAGCTTTGTTGAATGTGAATGGCCAAATCCAATTGCGTATGTGGCAGGGCGGAAAACAGATGGGAAGATATCATGTAAAGTAGAAGCCATAGAGGTCCGTATTCCAACCAAATCAAAAAGCAATTTATCCATAATCATAATTCCACATTATAACAAATAAAAGCTTGACATGTCACTTTGCATGTAATGTGTCTATCCCATATATAAGTGAGTGAGTGAGTGAAAGTTTGAACGATATTCTAATTTTCCAAGTTTCACCTGTATGTACAAGTATACTTTGTAGACACAACTGTTTTTCCCCCCTGTCAGCCTTCTAGTTTATTCATACTTATGTGCTCTCTGCAAAGCATAATAGAATACAATGTGTGTACAGTACAAAGTAATCTTACAGATAAAAATGCCTCAACATGAAAAATAAATAAATGAATTAAAAGAATGCTCAAAATTGCATGAATGAAGCAAATTACTACCCCAGGAATGTTTTTGACAAGGGGACAATGTCCCTGGTTGAAAAAAGTCAATTTTGCATATGGGCACTTTATGCAATATTTTTTCTTATTCATATTGTATTGTAATTTTAAAATGTAATATACTGTATCTGTAAAGTGGTGTCATCAAGTAGACGTCTTGCTGCCTTAAGCTTTTTGCAAGTCCTTACACTCCCTCTCAGACTTTACTTCAGCTTGTTTAGCCTTTCCCCAGACACCACCCTACCCCGCTCTCACACAACACGTCCTTGTCTCTTACTCAGCTCCAATTTTCAAGCCCATTTCACCTCCCTAAATCCTTTCCTCGCGCCGTACTGGTGTGCCACTGTCCCACATTACCCCGGTTACCCCCGCGCCGGTGTGCTGCGTACCGTGCCGAGCATCACAAAACCCCACTCATCTGCAAGCACTTTTTTCTGTTAAGCACGCTTTCAGGATAGATACAGACACATAATCCCCTGCCCAAGTCATCAGGGCACTAATGACGAGACGGGCCGCGCCGCCACCAGGCACCACAGGCCATGCGGGGCAGCGGAGGACAGCGGGGGTGGGAGACAGGAGGGCTGCTTTTAATCTGCTTTGGGGATGTTTTCTGGTAATGTGTGTCACTTACATCCAGGACAGTATTATGTAAAAGGGAATGCCATTGTGTAGGAGGCTGGGTGAAAGCAGTATGTTGGGTTTAAAGGGGAGATGGAATGTGAAGTAAAAGTAGAACACCATGGTTTGATGTGGACTTTACTGCCTCCATAGGGGAATTTTCCCTTTGAATTTTATCCAACTGTGCTAGGTTTGATCAGGAGTACCTGGTTGGGGGATTTAGTCAATTGTGCATGGTTTGGGTTGATACGGGAAACTAGTGCACCTGGATGAAGGCTGGAAAGATGGGAAGTTGACAGTTTGCACACGGTCGTCGGTTGAAATTAAAGGGAGCAGGGAGTGACCGATAGATGGAATTACACCGGAAAGTAACACACAGAGATGAACTGCTATATGCAACCTGGCAGCTCGCTGACAAAAAGGTGGACCATATTTTGGCAGGAAAAAGGATGAACTGTGGAGGGACATACCTGCTCTGGAGAACTGAATGAATGCTGAGACCAAGTAAAAGCTGCTGGACCTCTTATATCTCCAAGCAGTCCACACTTGCCCTTCAAGGCAAAGCCACGGGGCTAAATGGGGGTCGGCCCATTAGTCTGACGCCCCATTAGTCCGACGTCTCATTATTCCGAAAATGTCCCATTGAGTAGCGTTTGAAAAATAAAATTAGGTTCAGGCAAGAGTCCAATGACCTTAAGGTTAGGGCCAGTGATTGTATATGGCTCTCTAATCCACGACACAACTGGTTTAGAGATGTCGGACTAATGAGACATCGGACTAATGGCATGGCACCGCTAAAAGACAGAGCTCTCTGGCTACATTTCCAAAACACTTTCAAGGATATCAAACAACTGCACACACATACCCCCTCCCAACCACGCCCCCGTCGTTCTGCATCTGCCTCAACACTTTTCCTCAGCCCCACCCCCCCGGTCAATGGCCGGTCGTCCATCCTGTCCCCAAGAAAAAATTGACATTGTGTACAGTGTATTTCCCATGTTTTGAAGTCTTTGCCTTCACTTTAACCTGATCGTAAATGTGTTCTTTTGTAAGGCGCATTGAGTTGCCTTGTGTACAAAATTCAGGAATAACTCTTATACCTAATCTGAATTGGGCCCATAAACACAACATAACACTCAACACTTCTACCTCAACATTGGCTACATGCATCCAGTGGGATTCTGGGTAATTGGGAGAGTCAGGGCATTTTCCAACAGATGAACCCCCCCAAAAAACAGACTCACAGTTTGGCTATTAGGCCTATCGGCATTTAAAGGATCTGTATCATGCTATTTTAGCCATTCCAAAGTAAAGTATAGGCATATATATGATATATTGTACCTCCATCACTATGGAGTACTCATTTTTGAGAGAAATATAAGTATTTTTGGGGGGTATTTTCCCTACCCGGAAGATAAGACGCTTCGATTCAGTTAACTCCGCCCCTCTCTCTGCTCATTCCACATTTACAGTATTATAAATATAAATATCGCTGCAAAAAGTGAAGTTACTTCACATAATGCAGTTATAAGGAGTTGACATGTGCAAAGCAGTTTCATAAATGGCTAACACACACGCTAACACACACGCTAACATGCGTTTTGATTGACTCACCGCTCAGTTTGGACTCCCATGAGATCGCGTTGGTTATAAAAGTTATAAAAGTTAATCCACTTTGATTCTGGCCAAGGTTCACCAAGCATCCATCAGGTTGGTTGATATAGTAGCTAGCTTAATCCCGGAAAGAAATTCCAACTTCTGGCGAGTGCACTCTTCTTTAGGAAGGTTGAATAGTCCTGTCCTCTCGTAGCCAAACGCGCATCCGTGGCATTATCGGTAAGAAAAAAGAGCAGGCGGTGTCCAGAGTAGGTTAGAAAGAGCTCAGTCTTCAAAAACAACACTTATGCTCGGATCCATGGCTCCTCCAGCCGTGGGTGCGCTTGATTAGCGTCGTGGGACAGCACAGACGCTTCGGAGGGTTGCTGTTTTTTTTTTTTTTTTTTTTTTTTCAAAAAAAAATAAATAAATAAATAAAAAAAAGCTGTTTTATAAATAAAAATCAGGCCGTAAGGCATTACATTACAGACGTAGAGCACTTCCGTTCCGCTGTGACGACACAACTGAACAGCTCAGTCGTTTACCAGGAGAGGGTGGAGCAGCTGCTCAGAGAGCAGGATTCAGGAGGATTACTTAGAACTGCGTGAATGAAGCCAAAAACCGCTCTGGGGGTGTTTTTGATAAGGAAATAGCATAACAACATGGCTAAAAGCTCCAAAAAGTCGATTTTGCATGATATAGGACCTTTAATGTGGCTGCAGCAGAGGTTGTTCATAATAGTGCAGACATGAATAAAGTTAATTTGTTTCCCCTTTTATCATTTGTTTCATTTGCATTTCGACGAAGCCGCATTTTTTTTCCCACCTGAGAAACATTGTACAAATCAGTTCATACCTCACCTTCTCAACGGCTGAAAGCTTGATTAAGGGCAAAGTGTTGCGTGCATGTCTTCAGCTGCTGGTGTATCCATATAGAACACTGTGAATGTTTCCGTTAGAAAACAGACCATGCTGAGTTTGGGTCATAATTTGCTTCTCTGCCGCAGACACGCTGGCCTGATTTGTTTAGGAAATTGCAGTGTGTTCCTGGCCAGCCATCGTGAATAAAGCTGGAGAATGGCTAGAGGTAGAGCTGTAAACAGGAAATGTAAATAAACCTCTCTTAGGGATTGTAGAAGGCAGAGGTGATTGATTTGTCAACTGCATCAAAGTTAATGTCGGTGCTGTTATCAATATTCAATGTTTCCAGTGGCAATGTTACTAACCTAAATTATAAAATCATTATGTACATGCATCATTGCAGTAATCGTATATTTGTAGCCAAGCTTGCCCTGGGGCCAAGTGACGGAAGCACATCTGCCAAACTCAAAACAAAACTAGTCACGCACCTAATGTACAACTCAATCATACCGAGTTACCTCCTCTAGAAAAGAACAAAAGTGGCGACAAGTGTGACCGGGATTAGATGACAGGTTATGGTTGTGTTTTGCTTCAAGATAAATGACCAGGTACACGTGCGCCTGTTGATAGCCCCGCCTTGAAATTACATTACAACCAAGCTATATTTGTTTCCACCGCGGATCGAGTGATTTTGAGCCGTTAACCATCTTAAAGATAAGGCACAGCTGCTCGGCTGGCCCGGGGCGGTACACGGTGCACGCGGCGTATTTGCAGAGAGTGAATACGTGTGTCTCAATGCGTGCCTTTAGGTAAAGCTAATATGTCGGGCGGCAGATGTTGCCTCGGTCTGCTACTCTCATCTCTTTTCGTGTGCACAGTGTGTGTATTTTTGTGGTTTCTTCGCCTTGACACGGGGCACTTTGGGATTCATTGCTGTCCTTAGGGCTAAAGTTGTCAATTAATTTCCACAACTTCATAAAATTATGTATAGCTGTGCTCCCTGTACATCTGCAATTCACCTTCTCTGATAATGCTTGGATTTTGCCTCTTGAAGGGAATGGAGTGAGGTGAAATAACCATTAAAAGCATACATATTTTTGTTTAGGGGACTGGTAACAATCTGGGGAGGGGGAAACAAATTCAAGATGCACATTCTGAGACCACAGTGCAAGCTCCAAACATCCAAACCCCTCATAGAAAGGCCCTTCTTACAAGAGGGCAGAGTGGGAGACATAACTATATCTTTAAAAAAGTGCAAAGCTAAGGTGCCTTGTGCGATTATAATGAGCTGCTGCTTTCTCTTAGATGTTTCTTAGAATCAGCTGGTGGTCTGCTGATGGGGAGATTAAAGGAGGCTTTTTCCTTTGACTTTGTCTGTACCAAAGCACTGTGCATCCTCTAAGTGCCCACAACAGCACTTTAGTTTGCTTTATTGTCCTGCTCAGGAGACGGGCTGGGGGGAGCGGAACAGGACAAGGGGGTGTACATGGAGCCGAGCCATAGTCAGCTGTACGGACTGCTCGGCTCCGGTTACTTTCGGTTACTCTACCACAGACTTTTCTACCAGAAATGCCCTAGATACAGTACGTAACAACCACAACAGAGGTATGTTTATCCTAAAAATGAGCAGGGACACTGTGGACAAATGCTGCTTTTTGATGGAGTTTACAAATGGATTCAAAAGTGCCAAGCCAAACACAGGAAAGAAGCAGATGAAAGATAAACTATGAAGGTATGCTAAGACTTTCTGATAACATGGAAGGTTGTTATTTATGAATTCCTTATTCGTACTGGATTATACGTGGGTACCTTAGGTAAAAAGTTTAATCAATGACATCGGAGTCTCTATGCCCGAGCGAATCTGCCATGTCGGTAATTTGGAAGGTAAAAATGTTCCCAGATTTTTCTTAGGGTGATTGTCCAAACTTCGAGGTCCTCTGGTGATTGCAAACCAACATGTCATCTAAGCTGCATTAATAATATTAAGTAATCAAGGCGTTACTCCAGTCCAGTGCGGTTTTATTGATGCAACAAATGCAAAGGAGACAACAAACTACGATTATGCAGAATCAGAAGGTCGACCCTGTTATCGTAGCAATGTTAGACAGAGCAACATGGAGGCTATTTGTTTGGGGCAAAGTTTAGATCAAGGAAGGTTGCATCAGAGCGGATGGATTAAGAGAGAAAGGCAACCGCCGTTTTATGAGACGAGCACAATCCCAGATACAAAACGCGGATGTCGTTTGTTGTAGCGTTGCAGAAAATAAGACAAACCTAGCCTAAAGTAGACGCATAGTCATCATCATTGAGTGTTATGATCTGTCCGTCCAAAAAATCCAATTGATTATCTTTTATTAATCATAAATGTTCATAGACACAGAATATTCAGTTGTTTTAACCCAATACAGTTCAACCAAAATCATTGTTGCTTTACTGTAACTGTACTAATTGCATCCATTGACGTCGTCATTAATCTCACAGCCCTAGTACTGTATACAGTTGGCTTTAACGTGCTATATCTGTACAGTTGTGGGCTCTCTGCTTGAATAGGTGGCCCCATAGTGCTGGAGGAGCCTGCAGTAATGACTTAATGTGAGGTGTCCCAGGGCGAGGAGCTGTGCAGATGAAAGCGCAGGTGTGCAGAGCGTACCCCTCTCCCAGAGCACCACTGGCCCACACACGCCACTCTGCATTAGCTAACCCTCTGGCCAGTCGCTTGTGGCAAACTGACATTGCAGGGAAAGTATCCAGGGGTTTTACTTCTACTATTTCATCACCCGATGCTTTGTAAGCTTTTGTGTATTACGTGCGTGAGATTTATAACACGTGTAGGCGCTCGTTTCTTACGGGATGATAGTAACAAATGTTATTTAAGTCATCGGGGAAATAAAAAGCACTACACTTCAGCCCATGTAGAGAAGGCTAAACTACCCCACTGATAAATAATAGGAACAAGCAATAATATGGGAAGTGGTGCCTAGATTTAGTGAGTCCTTAGGAGATTTTTGGATTGGTCGTTGTTGTTTTTTTGTTTGTTGTTGTTGCATATTGCGTTTTTAACATTGTTAAGCATAAAAAAAACGGTATTATAATCTAACACATTTTAAACCATCCTGATGCTTCATGAGCACATTTCACATCATTCCGGCAGCAAAGCGGCACTGTAATGTATACAAGAACTACCAACAACTTGCCTGCAGTAGGCTACGGTATTTGTATTTAGCATCGGAGCTACATCTGGGTTTATGATTTTCAAAAACAAATATATTATGCATACAGCGCACATCACTCTCTTTTTTCCCCCCACACAAATATCAGAAAATGCATTATCATTATTGTTCACATTAAAGCATCTGGACAGGACGTGCTGGGACCTCATTCAGCCCAGGAATTTAATGATTTAGACTGGCCCACCTGTCTACAGAGTTATAGCTCAACTATAGTGCGCTGGATTCGTAAGCTATAGTTTGAAGGATCAATTACCACTCTAACGATTTTCTCATTTCACATGGGCTGCTGTACACACAGTCTGAGCCCGATACAGTCAGCACCAAATTATGTAGATAATATAAATTATATTACTTGTCCACTTTTTTTAACTTGTTATAAAATAGAGTTGTTCCATAGTTCAGTCTTGTTCCCGCGGCGCAGGGAGGGAGGTGCTGCGGGGCCGAGTGCACCTCCTGACTGTGTTGGTCATGTTTGGCAAGGCAAGCGCTTGATACCGGCGCTACACTGAGAACATCGCTATTCGCTCTTTCTCTCAGGACAGCGTTTAATTTATAAGCAGATTGGTTCCTGTTAGGGCGTAGCCTGGTCTTACCATACCCTCGTACTCATTTCGTACAGAGGGTCTGGAACTTCACAATTGAGCTCCGTTTTCAGGTGGGAGGGATGAACTCCTTTGAAACGATTGGATCTGTTTTCAAACTACAACCAGCAAATCCGGTGCAAATGCTTGACGTCACCTACAACACCCGCCTCCCCCGCTCGCTGAATGGTAGGTTGGAATTCAACCGATGAAACGCGGCCACTGAGATCAGACCCAGACGTACATGTAGGGAAAAGATAATTGACAAAAGTAGGCTCTTGTAAATGCAGCTTTTGTCTATGAACAACGAGGAGGAGAAGATGAGAGAGACGACCAAGAGGAGGGACACTGACAGCCTGTGCTGCTTCTGCTCAAGCGTGTAACCTGCCCCACACCGCGCACACACCCCGGCCTAGGAATGTGCGCGACGCTGCTGCGTGCACGTGTGCCGTGTGCAAAACCTCTCACACACGCCGCACTCCTCTCTGTGCTGCTGCTGAACACACTGCGCTCTGACCGAGCCTTGATACCTTAAATAAATAATTATTTACGTCGGGTTTGTTTCGGGCCGACAATTCAAGTTGATTTTTCGGGCTCGGGTGGGTCGGGCCGGGGTCAGCCCTATGTTCCCCGGTACCTATGTTCCCCCACTTCTATTGATTAAGATTAGGTACCAGCCCACTATTCTTAAGGTTAGTGGCTAGGGCAGGGTCAGGGTTAAGCTGCTTGATATATGTATGACATTTCACTCTCATGACTTAGTACCAACTCACCTACGGGAAAAAAACAAATCACACCCGGGGAACATAGGTATGCACCCAGTCGGCCCAAGTCGGGCTTGATTTTTTGGCCCCGATCTTAGTTCTATCAGATACCTCCTCGTTTGTCCTTTTTTGTTTCCTGTAGCACCTCTTGTGAGGCCTCCACTGTGCTGCAGGTGTGGGGGGCTCTTGGTGCCTCTTCATTGTGTCAGATGAAGAAATTTGTAGGTCTCAAATGTCTTTAGCTCAGGCTTGGGTTTTATGCCCGCCGGCCTGGGTCGGGCTGGATTTTTTGGGCCAGATCTAACTTCTACTGTGGGACTCTGTTATTAATCAATTATTTTATTCAAAAGCACTGCAGCCCACTGGGAAACGTCCCAACTCTCCTGATTACCAGCATGCCTTTGGACACGACAGTACAGTATAGATACAGTTAGATGCATTTCCTACAGCACTTTGCTCTATTGAACATGTTTGTTTATTTTTTGCCAATGTTGTGGTCGCAGTTTGAGAGTATCCAGAAACATGTGAGATATCCATGGTAACAGTGAATTTATCATATTCCATCAGATGCTCATAGGTCCCATAAATATGGATGCTCCATTTGAAGCATTCCGTAAATAGCGATGTCAGAGATATGTGTTCACTGTATATTTGTCCTATTTCTTATGTTGCTGTTTTTCCTCACACTCGGCTCTGCACTCCTATAAGCTGCTGCCGCTTAAGCTGACAGTTCATTTGGGCGCTGATATGTCAAGGCAGTTTGACTCTGTTGGACGCTCCGACGCGCTCGGCTTGAAAACAAAAACTGACAAAGTACAGGGCACCCGTGGCATTACGGATGACTGGGCACGCTGCTGTAGATAAAGCTAATGGGAATGCGGAGGCTGATCATACGGTTATCATCGGTTTAACAATCTACACTGCATTGTAAGAAGCAAATTCAAATAGATGCATTTGACAAACAAGCTCATTCAGATGGTGATGCACTTTATACACTTTTCATATTTGATTAGCTTCTATACAGCGGGGCAAGGACGGATTAGTGTGAAGTCAAATGTGGCGAGCAATTAAGAGGTAACTTATTCAAATTAACAAGAGTGGCGTGTGTTGTGTATGATATTAAAAGCTCGCGACCCTTCATAAAATCCGTCTTCACTGCGTTTCTGTCGGTTTCCCTTTTATATGTCATTGTCATGTGTTAATAATACATGGCTTCCAAAACTGTTCCTGTTTGTAAATCTGCAATATTGGCGCAACCTTGTGAGGCAACTCCTCCTTTCAAGCATGATTAGATTTTTCTATGTTTTCAAGCAGAACACCTGAGCTTTTATTTCTATTGTTTGACCTTGTTCATTGATTAATCTTAAACATCCCCAATCAGCACCAGGATATATCTATAAAAACATGTCACTTAGTAATGTTAACAATGTTGGCCTGTCTTTTATGTTTTTCTCAAACAACCATAGACACAATGCAGCGGGACAAAAATGGATTTCTAGATTATACCATCTCTTTTGTGCACTGCCCCCTAGCAGTGGGACGACTCCTGCACCCCCCTCCACCCCCTCCCCCTTCCAGATGTAATAAGACTGCTATATGGTCTATGGTTGGCGCTATGAGAGTTTACGGTCCAGTGCACACCCGCATCCTCGAGGGCAAAGGTCCGCCGCAGTGTATTCCACCTCCAAAAACAATATGGCGGACGCGCCGAAAGATGGGGAAGAAAGAAGCCTGGTAATTGCATCCGTTGCATTCTTCTCCGCAGGTTGGGAGAATTTCATTGGGCCAAAAAAACTGATGAATTAGTCTGAAATATGTGGTTGTTTTACTGCACGTAAGCTTTGAGCCAGTTTCAAGGGGTTGCGAAGATCAAGACGCGCAATTAAAGCACATTAGCGCGAGTACATTCATTTGCAGTCATAGCTGGAAGCCATGGGTTATTTATATTAGACTTTATATGTATAGACTTTATAGACATGCATGTATCGTCCACCCTCCCTCTGCTCCTCATTGTTAGCGTTCGGACGATTGTCTTAAAATAGAACACTTGGATGATTAAAGGGATTTGGAAAAGCGCTGTGTCATGTTGGTGTAATCTCCCCAGATGATGGATTTAGAAGGGCGTTCTGTTTCTTAATCTGGCGTGGGTGAACAGGTTTTTGCATACGTTGTTGTTGTGTGTGTTTTTTTTTTTTTTATCGTACAGTACATGCATGTCTGTAGTGATGTCATAGTATCCTAATAGCACAAAGACCTCAGAGTGGACCTCAGATTGACACATGGAGAGATTACAGCGAGATATATGAGGATTGCTATAGTAAGTGCACTTATGAAAAAAAATCTCTCTCTCTCCATCTCTCTATCTTTCTATTTCTCTATATATAGATATAAATATAAAATTGCACTGTAACCAAAGACAAGAGATATTGCTTTTTCCACAACCATTTCCAACAGGTTTCCTGTGTATTCTGCTGCATGGAAAAAGAATACAGTCTTTTTTATGGTGTTTGATTGGGAGAAGGGATTTACTTGTGTGACTGAGACCTGACGAGATGGCCAGACATTGGTCATATTAATCATATAACTTGAAATAAGCATACAACAGAATAACAAATGTGTGCCCTTTTCCATGAGAAATGACCATGTATTTAACATAATTACACCATAATGTTATCCTTATACCTTGCAATTACATTACTGTACAATGAATTGCACATTTGGTAACACTTCATCTTACATTACCTTTGATACATTGCACATTTTGTATACAACGTAATGTTACATTGTTCAAAATTTGGTTGGTGTATCACGGTTAGTAGTAGTAGTAGTTTTAAGCAGTCAACTTTTCTTTTTTTTACTCTTTCTCCTACATTTCACAGTCATACAGTTTATGGAAGCTCAAAGGGAGAAGGCTGAAGCAAAAGCTTACTTTAACATGTACATCAAATAAACAATAAACAATCCTTCTTGAGTATTCTGTATCAGTGTCAAAACATAACTATATACCTGTACATGTTTGTGAGTTAACCTTTATCTAGTTACAATTGTCAACATACAATTTGCTGCACTGGCAAACAAAGAGCTTTTAGCTGCATTTCATATCATTTTTTGACAGCATGCTAATAAATAATAATTATAGTTATTGTTATTGGTCATAACAATTATCCTTCTTGTCATTATCAATGAATGAATATCCTATTTCATATTATACAGACTTAGGTTATATTATAAGGTTAGTTTAAAACAAAGTGCATTATTTTCTTTCTCTTTGTTTTCCTCTACACGGAACTACTATACGTCACTCATAATACTGTAATGTATATAATATAATCTATAATATAATCAATCATAAAACCTGACCAGAACCGTATCAGGTACAGCTCGATGCTTTGGAAGCACTGGAGAAACTGCTTATAACTGTGCCATACTCTGTTTCGTCTATCTGTCTCTTTTAGAGGTTTTTATGGGTCTTTTTGAGTCCGAACATATAGATTGGTTGATTTAATACATAAGTCAACTTGAGCACAAACAAAACAAAGAACCAACAATCTTTTTTCACTTGACATTTATTTATTTTTTGGCGACTCGACAAGTCAAAGCGAGTCAAAACTGAAACATACTAAAACAAACAGAAGCAAAACAAAGGGACACAAAACTCCCGTATATATGGATATTGTCATTTTTTCTAAAAGTCCCTGCACCGAGCATCGCAGGCAAAGCTTTTACTTGACAAACCCCCTCACTCCTGTCAGATTGCACTCGCTAAATGCCGCCGTCATCTCTTCGCATTCCTCAAAACAATGCACATTTTTTCCTTTCTATTTGAAGCCTTGATCAAAAGCCTGCTAAAATGCGCTTTAAGACAGCAGAGGGAGGATCCCAGGGGAATGTCACCGACACCGTATATCTGTCTTTTACTCCGTGTGCCTGCGCGCTCCCCTCAGTCTCTTCTGAGGGATATGTTAAACCCAGCATGATATTTAAATTAATAAGGTGACGGGCTAATAGATTGATGGTCTTGAGCCTTTGTGCCTTTTAAGTGGCTGTCATCACATTCTGACAGGCGACAAGAAAGAGAATGAAGGGGTGGTCGTGGGTGCAGGGGGGGTATAGAAATTATATGTTAAGAATACTCTTAAGGCGGTGCAGCCTTCTCCTTATGCTTCCAACAATAGCCCTGTCAACTTCACGAAGAACCGCGATGGTCCAGTGTTCCCGGGTTGGTGGCAGAAAATGTCAAGGGAGGAGTAGATCTCCTATCCAATTATGTGAGCAAGGTGGACGTTTTTTGCTTTTTTTTTTTTTTTTTTAAATGGAAAGACAGTGGATTCTTTTTTTTTTTTTCCTCTGACAGCCTGGAGAGTATATTCTTTCTCTCTCCCGTCATTCTTTTTTGTTTATTTTATATTCAGCGGTGCTCCCAAACGCAACGTCTTGTGCAACGTAAGGGTGAAAAGAGTCAAAAAACAATCCATGTGCAACTCCAATGTCAACTGCCCACTGAAGAGCAAAGCTTTTTATGGTGATTTTTTCAATATGTTGTACTTGTTATATTATACTTTTTGTCTCGGCCCCTTGAGAGTCCAGCTGTAAATATGGATTCAACAAGATAAAAAGGGGCTAAGGGTCACTCATCCATTTCTGTTGGCTTCTTTTTCTCTCACTCTCTGAACAACATGAGTCAATAGTTTGTATTTTTCCGGATATCTATTGTGGCATTTACAGACAAGCACAATTCTGTCTGAAGCAGCATATTAAGGAATTGCTGTGAAAACTAACTCTATGAATTGATTCTCAAGTTAAAGCACTTTTAGGCGAACTGCACTTTCACAAAGAACATACAAGCAGTCCTATTCCCCCCGTCTCTCTGTCTATCTGGGAATTGAGACGATATATTAAAAGTCCTATATCATGCAAAATCAGCTTTTTGTAGGTTTTAACCATGTTGTTATGCTATTTCCTTATCAAAAACACCCCCACCGTGGTTTTTGACTTCATTCACGCAGTTTTCAGCAATCCTCCTGAATCCTGCTCTCTGAGCAGCTGCTCTGCCCTCTCCTGGTAAACTGACTTGTGCCCGTGTACAAGAACAGGAAGTGCCCGACATCTGTAATGTAATAAGAACAGAAAGATGACTGGTGTTAAATGTAAAATACAGTCAAAAAAGTAGAGTACTTCATTTTGTCCATGTTTCAATAAAGGACTTTTACTTTTTTGATAACCTCGGAGTGCCTCCTCTACTTTTTTTGACTGTATTTTACATTTACCACCAGTCATCTTTCTGTTCTTATGCATTGTTGGCTTTTTGGGAGAGCACCCGCAGGACACAGGCCTTTCACACCCGTGGGACCCGTAGCAGTGTTCTTTTTCTACTTTTCATCTGTAATGTAATGTTAAGAAAAGAAAGAAAAAAAAAGGAAAAAAATGAAGTGCCCAACGTGTCTGCGCCGCGCTGCCCCTGCAGGGAAAACAAACGCACCCCTGAGTGTCTGAACAGATGTCATGTTTGCACCGAAAGTTGTGAAGAAGGAGCTCTTTCAAACCTACTCTGGACACCGCCTGTTCTTTTTTCTTACCTAACGATAATGTCACGGAGAAAATTTGCGTTTGAGAGGTGCAGGACTTTATTCAACCTTCCTAAAGAAGAGGCCACTCGCCAGAAGTTGGAATTTCTTTCTGGGATTCAGCGACTATCAGTCAAAATAGTGTTTGTCTGTGACTGTCTCTGATGCTTGGTGAACCTTGGCCAGAATCAAAGTGGATTAACTTTTATAACCAACACGAGTCCCATAATGGAAACACCCGATGGAGGCCAGAGGCAGAGTAAGTAAGTAAATCAAAACGCGTGTTAGCCATTTATGAAGCCGTGTTGCATATGTTAACTCCTTATAACTGCATTGGGAAATAACTTCACTTAGTGCTGTGATATTTATATCACGGAGAGAGGGGGTGGAGTTAACTGAATCGAAGCATCTCGTCTTCCGGGTTTGAAAAATCCCCCAGAAAATACTGATATTTCTCACAAAAATTAGTACTCCATAGTGGTAGAGTTACAATATATCATATAAATCGCATTGAGTTGCCTTGTGCACGAAATGCGGGGTATAAATAAAAAGTTGCCTTGCCTATAAATGCCTATAGTTTACTTTGGAATGGCTGAAACAACATGTTAAAGATCCTGTAAAATTAAAGTGAATTTCTCGTTTGTGAGATCAATGAAGTCTTATCTTATCATAATAGCAATGTTATTGTTTTGGCCTGTTCCCCAATACGTCACACCAGTCCATAAGTGATTCTATAACTTCTGATTTCCAAACTAAACACTGAGTTCAAGAGTTCACATGCACCTGCCAGTGAATTTGAGAAGTATATCTGTAAGAGCAGCCATTACCCTTCAAGCTTTCTTATCAATTAGATCAATATCAGTGTTTAGCATGTTTACCTTTCCCCTCTGGTTGTGTAGCAGCCTTATTCCTCCACCCTCGAGGGGGAGTTCACATTGCGAGGTTAGACTCTTTCCCCCGCTCTCCTGACCAGAGTTTGCACTTAAGAGCTAAGCACTGTGCGGCAGTGGAGACATTCTGACAAGCTGAAAAGCCACCATGTAGATGTAGCAGGGGATTTAATGAGAGGGCATGCCTCACACTGCTCTGAGGTGTTGACAGAGCTGTGGGCAAGATGTTTCCAAGAAGTTGATAAAAAGAAAGTTGAGAAATGTATGAAAACGGCAAAGATGTAGTTTATATTGTACGTAATGTAAACTGCTTTGTGACCTAAACATTCCTAATTACTTCTTGTCTGTTGTATTAACTACAGAAGCATTATTATTTTAGTCACAAATGTTTGCGCAGTCAAGCAAATTAAGAAGTGGGTTTGATTTTGCAATGTCAATGGGTGGTCTTCCAAGAAGTGCTCCTTTATGAGAGTCTCTGATTATTTCCACAGGTTCCATTTCAGCGGCGACTGCACAGACTTTTTAAAATCTCTGCATGGTCTCAAGAAGTTATGTCGACGTCGCGGACACTATTTGATGTCCACATCCTATGAGACGTTTTTGTGACGTCCCTGCAATGTCTCTGCGACCTGTCAGATAACAGATAACAACAGTGACGTCGCAGAGAAGACACAGAGAAATCTCTGCAACTGCAGGGCTCAAAAGGGCAACCTTTTTAGTCAAAATTCCACTTGTGCGACAAATATTTTTCCTGTGTCGTAACGGTACGACTGCCCCCGTCCTCCTCACAACCCCCTCGTCAGATAACTCAGTTGTGACTTTGCTGTCACGTTGTCTCACGTTGTCTCACGTTGAGCTTTCAAGCAATCCGAGTCACAGAGAGGTTGCTGCGACTGAATGTTAATTTGGTCAAAAACATAATAATACTGGGTGCTTTTTCGTGACGATTTGCACATGTATAATGCAAAATTAACTGGAATCGTAACAGCATGCAATCTTTTCC
This sequence comes from Neogobius melanostomus, assembly GCA_007210695.1. Classification (NCBI taxonomy): domain Eukaryota; kingdom Metazoa; phylum Chordata; class Actinopteri; order Gobiiformes; family Gobiidae; genus Neogobius; species Neogobius melanostomus. Next base: position 1,554,873 of record VHKM01000399.1, read on the forward strand.
TTTATTAAGTCAACACAGTGTCAGCAACATTCACAGGACCTATGTTTGACTCAAATTCTGCAAAATTCTGCAAAATTGCAAATTGTGATTCCAATTGGATTAAAGAAGCTGTTCTGCAACACCTCAGGCCACATCTCCAGAATTGCATCTAGTGACAATAGTGTTGTTTGGTGTGGTCAGAAATGTGCTGTAAAACATGAAGTATCATGGTGAATCAAAATGGCTGGATCCTACAAAGTACACAAACTAGTGCTGTCCAACGATTCAAATATTTAATCGTGATTAATCACAAATTAATCACACATTATTATCTATCCTAAATGTCCCTTGAGTTATCATTTGAATACTCTCATACTCTTATCAGGTTCCTCAAATATACAGTATAAACGTGGGGTGCAGGTGGGTCGGGTTAGAAAACGCTCCTATGTTTTCCTGACATTGTTGCCTTAAAGCATAAAGTTCATTCTTATCCATAAATGCCACTCAGAGTAGGCGATGTTTTGTTGAATATTCAGTTTTATGGGGTAAATGTATCATTAGCATGTTTTGTTTTCTCAAGGTTAGAGAAAATAGTTTAGCTCTTGCTCCAAATGTGAGCACAACAACAGCAGTGCCCAAGCGGCTCATGTTATGAAATAATGCAGCTTCGTTCTTACTTTAACCTGAGGAACCTGAGTTTGGAACTAGAGTTGTCCATGATGTGGTAAAAAGTAAAGCATCTGGCATCCCTTCTCCTGATAAATCCATAAGGGATTTCAAAGCTGTCTTCAGCGGTGTTAAACCAATGTGCTATTTCTCCTGTAGACGGCGGTCACATGACGTGCTCCCACAGCAGCAGCTGCAGCAGTGAGCTGTGTGAAGCTGACCCCCCTTTAAACGTGAATTTGTACACAAACGATTGACGCACATTTGAGCATGATGAGGGGCCAGGTTCACAGAGGTGCAGAGCGGCTCATGCATTGGGCTCATCCAGCTTTGTAGGTCGGCAAATTGATAAAAAATATATTTTTAAAAATTGATGCTGTTAAAAATGATTTGCGTTAATAATGCAATATTTTGGACAGCACTAACACAAACCATATTATTATTGCAAGATACAAGTCAGGAGACGAGACTGACAAAGAACAAAGAACGCATGTGGCATAAAAACAACCTCCTATTTGGAGCGGCGTGCTGCGCTGGCGTGGAGGGCTGCTGCGGAGGTGGTCCTGTTCACAGTTATTCTGTTTGCTGGAATCTCTCTCAGCCAGCAGGAGACGAGTGAGGGGATCCTCCAATGTGCACTCACACTGCAACCAATAGTTTCAAACGATACGGGTTACCGGGCAGACATTTATGGTATGGTAACGCTACAATTATGGTGATTTTGAGACAGACTAAACCTTTATCCCTCCGTTTGTCAAGCCATGCAGCATTTATTTCCTTTTTCTATATGTCATTGAGTGGACAATTATGACTTGGACACTATTTTGAGGGACTGTTTTATTGACACCAGATCTCCCTTCTTTTTCTTTTCTTTTTTTTTTGCTCCAATGTCAAAAGCGAAGCTGTACAGCGAGCCTCCATGGTGTAAATCTCCCTCCTCTCCCCGTTTTAACGAGACTGGCTACAAACATCACCTGCATTGTCTTGGCAAGAGAAGTCTTATTACTATGTGCATAATGCATAAGACACTCGGGCCGTGTACAAATGTATGCGCCAGCTTCGTCCAAGGTGCTGTTATTATGTGCATATCAGCAGGGCCTTTGACGCCTTATTAGATGTATAGTATTCAAATTGGGAGAAGCAACTTTTTATCACCTACGCTCACCTTCAGGGACTTGGCTTTTGTATATGTACATGAGTTTTCCTGGGTACACAGCTTCTAAACTATGGTGCACTGAGGTGGAATGCTGAATGCCTGGAAAAGAATTTGGCATTAACTACATTTGGGGCAACTGTGGCGCAGATAGTAGAGCATGTCCTCTTTTGATCGGAGGGTCGGCGGTTCGAAATCCCGCAGGTCCACGCTGCCGTTGTGGCTTTGGGCAAGACACTTCACCCACCACCCACAAAGATATTAATATGTTTGCACGGATTGATATCCCATGTATGTCCCATGAAAAATACAGAAGAGTAAGTATCCTTCTGGACTTGCTTGGCTAGTAAGCTGATAGTATTGCAGTCGTCCCGCAAATGTTTGCTCTTGTATGGGTTTAAAATGGGTACTTTAAAATAGAAATTGCAAATACAGTCGCATTAATCGCATTACGTATCTGAAAATATAATTAGACATCCAACAGCATGCATCCTTTGTAACTTACCACCACAGTGTACATGCCAGCGCTTTGAGGCTGCGTATGAATAAAAGGCATAATTAATTGAGCTTTTTGTCCTTCTTACAGTAGGTCTTTTTCGTGAGGATTACTGACAAGTACAGTTCAAACTAATGAAAAACATGTATAATATTTAATTTGTGCTGTTATCAGATGTAAAGCTTTTTTTTCTAATTCACCACATCTTGGAGCAGTTACTCGCCAGGGCATTCATTACATATTAAAAATTGAGCAGTTTTTAAAACGACACAAATGTGTTTGTGAAAAATTGACGCCAAAGGAATATCATGAAAGTAAATGCTTGAAATAAGATTGAAGCTTGGAAACGAACAGGGGTCTCATTTATACAGCTCAAGTACATACAAAATGGGACCAAAATTTATAAAAATACAACTTAAAGTGGGACCTGTAAGTAAACTCACGTGTGGAGTTTTCAAGCCGAGGCAGAAGGTGATCTGCCCCAGAGGAGAGAACAAGTTTAAGGAAGTTATGTTGGATGCATGTTTGTAACAGCTGTCTATCATTTTATTTACTTTATTCAAATAGTAATAACAATTAAACCACAAACAGTAGCCTTTCGGGCCAAACACTGTTTTGTCATGAAAGTTTCACATCCATGAGCAGGCATGCGCACGTGCACAGATGTGCAGAGCTTTGGATCATTTCAAAGGAGAAACCAGAATGATCCCGACAGAATCACTACGCATTCCCATGAAATAATAATCGGACGTAAGTCTGAGCGGCTCCTGCAGAGGCTACACGTTGCAAAATGCCATTCAGAGACGATGCCGTCTTTATGCACCACAGCAGTGCCCACCAACCCACTCACACCACCCGGTCCGGACCGCCCCCTGGTTCTGACCCGCTCTCAAACCTCTGCGTTCACATACACTATGTTCAATAATATGTTTGTGAATGAAAGGGCCCACAGCTTTCATCATGCGCTTTTACAAATCTCGCTTGTTGGCAAATAAAGATGACAAAATCAGCCTCTGAATAAAGCTCTTGCGTTTTAAACGAGTATATCCAAATGTTTTATTGATGGCATTGTGCATGATTCCAAACTGAGCGTAGCAGTTTCCTTTACAGCAAAAATCCACAGCCTGTGTCCTGCCGCCGCGGCGTCTCTCTCCCCCTCCCTCTCTGATTTCTGCTCCAGATGGAATCAGTAAAGAGATATTACATGCCGAATTGTTTTCTTTGTAAGTGAAGTTTTGGTTTTGTTCGTAGGCACTATTGGAGTAAGAATCTCATGTATAGTTTTATAAATGAGACCCCAGATGAGTAACATTTGATGACTGACACAATCTGTAAACATATAATAATTCACAAGAAATATGTCCCACAGGTTTAGATCCCATAGTAATTTCAAAGTGCGAGTAGCTCTCACATTCTCTTTTTTTTCCTGCAGCAGTTCACGGGGGTTGTAGACCCTCAATGTTTATTTTCAGCAGTCATGGCAACCAGTTGTTTCAAATTGTCCATTATAGTCCATTACAGGCATTCGACTCATACCAATGATGTTGAATCCCTGTGTGATGATGTGGATGGACATTGGCCGCAGAGTGTCTCATTTTCAATGGCCACATAAGGACCGTGTTGAGACATGGTTCATTCTGTCACCGGGCAGCGCTCCATTATGTTACATGTGTCTGCTGTGGTTTACGCCCCCGCACTAAAGAGCACGCCATGAGCTGCCGATGTTTATGAGATTTCCAGCAGTCTCCATAAGGCCATAGTAACCTCTCCAGGGTGAGTCGTGGATGATGGCACAAACACAGAGACCGAAGTATTGGATACAGGGAAAGACCAGAAAGACAAAAGGAGTGGACTCAACACTCAAAACTAGATAGCAGAGGGTTACTAGCCAGATTAATGTTGGCCACAATGCTTATCAAGAGGAGAACAGCAGGACAACGGCAGGTCTTTGAACTAGACACAACGTGACTGTAAACAATCTTAATCTAGCAATTGCAAACACTTGGTGCGACATGATGATGAATAAACCACTTACAATAAGCCGTTACGGTGAAAAGGCACGAACATTATCTGCGTATCTTGAGCTGAATGGTCGATAGCCTCCCTCTTCTTCAGGCAAAGTTATGTAATAATCCAAGACATTTCCTTCAGTGGATCTTCCCTTCCCTGCTAGATAAACCCCTTCTAATATTCGTCCTTAAACTTATTATTCATCTTTACCTTACAAATCTTTTTTTCATGATCGGCAGCGAGGAGGAAGTAATGAACTGTATATCCTTAAAGTCCTTAATGTGTAGGAACACCATTATTATTCTAATTCAAGTAACAAGATGAGAATTGGCCCGTCTCATCCTGCTCATATAGATTCAACAAAGAGGTGTCACCTTGTATGCCGTAAGGTGAATCATGAAAAGTCACTCAGAAATCTCCAATTCATAAATAATAACGAGTTATGTTAAAGAGGGGGTATTATGCTTTTTTCAATCACATAGCACCAGTCTATAAGCATACTACAATGATGACGTAACCTTCTGTTGGTCTGTATATGCAGTAAATTAAAATAACTGCCTTGAATAAAATTGCTCTCTCAAAATGGCTGTACTGAACGTCTTGAAATAGGCCTCTGTCTCTTTAAGAAGCTTTCCAACACGCCCCCTTCAGCACACTGCTGTGGCATCTAAACAACACTACTGTGAGGGGAGGGGGCTCTGCTGAGCTGAGGAGCAGTGGTTGGTGGCTTGGCTGGTGACAAAAGGTCCAGAGGCGTCTCCAGGAGGTGGGGGCGTTCCTAGGAGGACTGAGGCATAGCTACACCTAAAATGGCTGCCGTCTAAGTTTTTACTGATTATTTAAAAATATGTGAATGAGCCAAGGCAACACTCCAGGCATGTGTTTAATGAGGGAATGACATAATAACATGATATAAAGCTTGAAAAAGTCGATTTTACATAATACCCCCCTTTAAACATGACGCGTTCAAATGTATGGAGCAGAGATCGTGTCGTTTCCTTTCCGTGGAACGGGACAACACGAAAACAGGGTTCACCTTACGGCCTATTGTTTGTGTAATCCTGTTCGGCATTCTGTTTCCCTCTGCAGTCAGTCTCCGTACCATGCAGTCATCCAAAATGTTAAGATGCTTTCCATGGCGACCCACAGTTATCTCAAAGGTTGAGGCGCTCTTCACAGCAGCCTGATAAAAGCTAAACATTCTTTCTCTGGGGACAACGCACCTGCTCTGTTATGAAGTGAAGCCTCGGATAGAATTTCCTTTGGACTGCGTATAGTTTCCACCGGGTACTCCACCACTAAAAACATGTACAATAGGCCAGAGTGACTGTAGTGCGTGAGTGAGTGAGGGGAGGTGGTTGGAGAGGCCAGTGACGCAGATTGGCAGTCCACCCCACTCAAGGTTCTGAAATGAAGTCCTCTATTCCACCAGGGCCCAAGCTTCTCCCATAACGCTGTAATGGGGAGGGGGAGGGGGGGGACAGCTGGCAGCGCGCTCTCCTGTCTACGCACATTTCCTCCTACATCAATAACAAGCGCAGAGCTGAGCCACGCGCCCGGACGGTATCCTCCTGTGTCCTCCGCCTCCCTCTGTCTCCCCCGTATATCCCACGATCTGTCTTTATTCTCTGTCCTTATACCCGAGCCGTTTACAGTGCACCCCGGCCGCCGCCTATCAGTCTTTGTTCGCGGGGAAATCATTGTCGCAGGCCGTTTTCAGTGGCTTTTGCGCTGGTCCTTACGCGCAAAGTGAAGCACGAGAGCACAAAGTGATGCTTATTCACAAAGGCATGTTATGGAAGGACTTTTTACCTTTCAAAAATTCAATTATTTGATTCTTATATATTTTGTTGTTGCTTGTTACGATAATTATTTATTGTTGGGGGGGGAGTATTATCAGTCTTTCAACAAAGTAAACCCATACAACTGATTGTTTTCAGGTTCTAGAATGCGATGATGTCACAGTACCCAGCGCGGGGGCAGGAGTCATATCTTAAAAGAAAATGTATGAATCACAAAAAAGATCATTAATATCAGTCAGTCACTGGGTCCATGATCTCCCTGTACAAGACCAAAAAATATTCTCAAAAACAAAATAGTCTTCATCAATCATGTCTGTAATTCATACATTTTCTTTGTAGATACGACTTGTGAAAGTGTAATGCAGTTAATAGGAAAAACTGGCTCCTGCCCCCCGCTGGGTCCTGTGACATCATCACATTCTAGAACCTGAAAACAACCAATTGAACCTGGCCCTATTCAAATCTTGTCATCACAGATAGGCAATGTTGGCCTTTTTTTTTTTTATCCAAAAGGCCTTATGTAAAATGAAAACGTAAAAAAACTTTAAAAAAAAACAATTGTTTTCTTATATGTCTGTCAGTAATCAACCGTTTTCAATTGGCCTTTACCATGGACTGGGTCTGATGCCGCCTCAGAATAACTATAAGAGCCCTTCTGGGACAGGGAGGTATACCCATGGGGTGAACCTTTAGGAGCAGTGGGTGACTGCAGGGCCCTGGGACTCATCTTCTGGCCTTGGCCTCGATTCATTGTCAGGCCAGTAGTGTGTAAGTGTAGAGACCCAGTTTTAGACAGACTCCCCTTGGTATAGAGCCGCTTGTCTAGCTGTCCTCTCAATTGTGCTGCATCAGTTTTGCGTATCCCGATCTCCCAAGTGAACCCCTTTGTTTTACGGTTGCCGAAAGCACAGAGGCCCCGTTTTTGTATTGCACAGGCGTTTAAAGTTGCTGCCTCTGTGCAAGAATTCTCAGTCTCCCAAGTACTTAATGTCACTTTCGACTTTAATTGTTCACTGCCGCCCCTGCGTTTTGTCTCAAGACGACACTTTGGAGCTCCGTTGTAAAAAGGCACTTTAATCAAAATTAGCCTCATCAAACTAACAATAAGGCTATGTTGGCCATGCCATTAGCTTTTCCTTCCAATGCTTTTCATCAGGGCTGAATTATAAAGCGCCTCATTATAACTCGAAAGATGAAAAAAAAGGACACATTTTTATGTTATAGCAAAGTATCCAGTGGACATTAAAGGGCTGAAATCTTCTGTGTAAATGGTGGAAGATGAAACTCCTGGGGTTAGTTTATCGACCGCATGCTGACAAGGGCTGAAAAGCGTTGCTTATTGAAGAACAGGCATATTACTGTGATTTACTAAAGGAACTTTTTCACTTTAGGTTATGACAAGCATTTAGATCAGGGGTGCCCAAACTTTTTGTCTCCGAGGGCCAAAATGAAGAAGTGCCTGTGGCTTGCGGGCCAAACACGGCGATGTCAAGCGTGAAACAGACATAACTGCAAATAATAATAGATACTTTATTTATTTTTCGGTATACATTTGCATTTGATTCTATCTATGCAAATAACATGCTATATTAACTATGGCTAAAGCCCAGTTTTAGCAGAACAAAATCAACAATTGTAGCAATATGTAAAATGTAAAAAAAACAACACCTGTATCTACATTGACTTTACCTCTTTCATTTGTTAACTCAAAGAAAATGCCACATTAGATCTTTTTGAAAGTGTCAGTTCAGCATAAATTCTTTAATAAGTTAATTTTAACATGACCTATGTTGATGTCAACAAACTTTGCAATACAAGTTGGAAAATTGGGAAAGTTGATGCTACAATGCTCTGTGATAAACACCAAGACACCACAACAGTGTTTCCTTAACTTTGCGAAAGGAGTGAAACAGCGCCCCCAATTTGACGCTGGTGGCCAAAAAGTGTACTGCATCCATATTTACCATGGAGAATGAATGGGAGAGAGTTAATATTAACCATACAGCGCAAAAGTAGGTCATTCTTTGGCGGGCCAACAGAATTGTTTCGGCGGGCCCCACTTTGGGCACCCTTGATTTAGATCATTTATTGAAAAAATAAAAAAAACATAAATAAATCGATTGCTAACATGACACAACACCTTATTATTATTATTATTATTATTATTATTATTGATAATAGAGGAGTTGTCCCATACTTTTTCCTCCTAAGACAGGTATGCCGAATACAGAGAGCTACTGTATACCTGCATATCCTGATCTTGCAAGTATGTACTGTATCAACAAACCTGCTAATCAAATACAAGATGCACTGAACTGAATTAGACAAGTGGAAAGACAAGTGGAACTGGAAATTAAGTTCTAATCAAGGTCAGCTTCCTGCTCCCAGCTCCGCGCCTGAGCGTTCATCATCTTCAGATTCCGAACAGAGAAACAACAAGCATTTACACGGCACGACGATTCCTTGAGCGCTGTAGCGACGACAGCTTCTCCAACAGCGCCGCGTTGTGTGATTTCCAACTGAATTTCACAGCCACAAAACGAGTAGAAGCATAACAGTCTCACAGCGCCGCAAACTCTCTCCCCACACTCCTGCATGCATTACTCACACGCTCGACGGGAGCTCGTTGATTTTGTGTCTCATTTTGCCGGAGCCCCGCTGTTCTCGGGCCCGTGTGATTATCCAATAGTACATGAATTAAATTATAAAGATGAAAGTAATCAGAGCTTGATTTTTAAATGAAGAGTGACGAGGTAGTTACTGGTTAGTCGGGGAGTAAAATCTGCCGATTGCATTGTGCTAAAGTGACAGTGCAAGGTTTAGTCTATAGGCCTATTATTTTATTTATTCATAAGCTCCGCACCGCATGTAAGAAGATACAATAAATAAAAAAACTGTAGATAATTGTAATTGCGTGTAAATACTGTAAATATTGCATCTGAATGTTTGTTGAGGTGATCCTTTTGCCTTTGCTTTATCTGTATTTTAAAATTGTGAATGGACTCTTAAAGGCCCTATACCTGTTTTTGAATAACAAATAATGAGAGGAAGCCACAGACGTTAAATGTTCCTAACATTTCCAACATATTTGTGGCATACCGATTCTCCACAGGGACAAGTTAACAGCACATTTGTCAACTTGCAGGGTCACTTTTTAGGGTCTCTTTCACAGAAATGCTACAAAACTAGCCTACAAGTTCATAAATTGTTCAAAATCTAAATGATAATTAGAGGCACAGTGTTTTCCCCGCAAATGTCTGAGTTTACATACTAAAGGAGGACAAAGCACATTTTATTCCATTACTAGAACAAAAATCAGGTATAGCACCTTTAAGTACACTGTAAAATGTAAAATTTGTTTCAACTCAAAAAACTCAGGGCTGCCAAGAAATTTATGTGTAACCAATAACCATTTTACAATCTAGTCGATTTGAAATTTGAGATTCACCTCTTTCGTTCAATTGTATTCTTAGGTTGACATAACTGTTTCCAGTTGACTGAAGTGAAAAACTTAGGTTGACGCAACTGATTTAATTTGTAACTGACGTTTTTCACTTCAGACAACAGTTATGTCAACCTAAGAATACAATTGAACGAAAGAGGTGAATCTCAAATTTCAAATCGACTAGATTGTAAAAAGGTTATTGGTTACACATAAAATTTCTTGGCAGCCCTTGGAATGAGTTTTTTGAGTTGAAACAAATTTTACATTTTACAGTGTAAGAATGCTCATTGGCCACTGTATAAACCTGCTGTCACTTTGCATCTGCTCGGGGACTACAGATGAAAATTAGCTTGTAGGTATCTCTGCTCTGAGCAACACATTTGTTGTGCAATGTCCCTGTCAAATAAAAAAATAAATAAAAAAAAGTCATGCAAAATGAGTGCAGTCCTCCAAAAACACATGAAATCTCCTGCACATAGCCAGACTGCGCTGAATGATAGATCCAGCGCACTGCACATTGTAAGAGACGCAGACAAAGGAACTATACCTGATTGTATTTCTAGAAATGGAACAAAATGTTGTTTGTCTTCTTTAGTGTTAGCAAACTTAAACATTGTTGGGAAAAACACTGTGCAATAATAACAGTTTTTATCACTGCATGAACTTTCAGGCTATTTTTCTAGCATTTTTGCAGAAGTGACCCTAAAAAGTGACAAATGTGGATGCTACAAATATAATAGGAAATTACTAACATTGTAATGTGGTGGCTTTCTCTTTCATCGCTTGCAATACAAATCAGGTATAGGGCCTTTAAGATCTAATCTTGATCATAATCCTGCCTCAAAAGCTTGATTTCCAAAAAGCATAATACAATACAAGCATAATGTCAACAGCCCAAGCACGAGCCTCGAATCAAATGCGCTGCTCTGTGCGTGTTTTAACTGCCGTCTATGGGAAGTGAACACTTAACCAGCACATGGCCGACACCGCGCTGCGCTCCTACTTAAGAACACTACGATTCGGTTTTCTATTTTGTTTTGCATTGTGAGCCCAGGGGCACATTTTATTGTGAATCAGCTTTGTAAAATTTGACAGCATTGGCAATACATATAAAGATAGCCAAGGTCACAATACACTATGTAAAAAAGGCAATAACAAAGCTATGTAGCAATACATGAATTAAGATTTTTTTATTCAAGTGGCTTTGCAGTAACTGTATTGGTATACTGCATAATGCATTGGCTTGGGATGTATACAGGTTGGGTAAGGGTGTAATTTAACCTATTTTGAGAGTATATGTGGGTCTGGTATAACCAAGCCATCGCACGGACATGTACTGTGCATTAGGATGGTCTGCTGGGCAATTATGTTATTCAGAAAGTCCAGGATGAAAAGAAGAGAAAGAGAAGAAGAGTCTGCCAGACATCTTTTTGCTTTTAACTCAGGACTGTATGCTCTCTGCAATTACTATAAGAAAGAAAAATTACCTTGAGAGGAATACATCTGAAAGGCAGGAACATTTTGAGCACTTTAATCTGCATCGTGGAAGGTGAAGTCCTATTTACAGCACTGGTTTTGCAGCTAGTGCTGATTGTCAACTCCTGTCCCTTGTTGCGCCTTTCTACACAGATTTTAAGATTATAGAGTGAATACATTTTGACACAAGGCGTATCATTTCATAGCTTATAACTTAGTAACGCAATGCTTATTTCAAGCTAAATCCTCTACTCCCCTCATGACAAACCTCTGACTCTATGCGTTCAGCCAGGTTGTGTTTTAGAGCGGGCTGCCCCATGTGAAGGAGGGAGATGCTGCGCTATGGCTTGGCGAGGTAAGGAAAAGGCCTCTATGTTAGGGCCGCGGGTGGAGCTTGGGGTGAACTAGAAGAGTGTTGGCATTTTGAATTGTCTCCACTGATAATTCAGCACCACTGTATTTATGATTTTCAGGAGGAAACAACAGATACCTTGTTAAAAAAAATGAAGTACTTCTACCTCCCCCGATCAAGATGGGAATTTAAGAATAATTTTGTGTTTTGTTTTTGCATTTGTTGTTTCAAAGCTGCAGAGCTTTGTCCACCCACGTGCTTTTAAGTGCGACGCCTGCTTTGTTGGCGATGTTTTGAGAGACAGCCTTTGTCTTTGGAGCTTCCACACCGCACAATGGTTCCCAGTCAATTCTGGCGCCTTTGTTTTGCCAGTGTCTTAGATATATTTACAGTAAATTTTCCTCCCTTTGTTGTCACCACGGCAGGATGTGTTCCGATGTCAGATCATAGGACTCCACACACACACACACACACACACAGACACCAAAGATGTTTCAGCCCACTTGTTTGGACTCCTGTGGTTTGTCTGCAGAGGTGGGTAGAGTATTAGGCAAAATGCATGTAAGACAGGGGTGGGCCGAGATACAAATCCCACGAGACGAGACACGAGATTGAGTCCACGAGAACGAGACGAGATTTTGACATGATTTGCTATTATAAATAATCTTTTGTTCTTATGTTTCCTTTGTATGGAGCCATTGCATTGTATTGTTTGTAACAAAATCAACAACTAATAATAAGAATGGGAACTGATAAGATTTTATGAATATCATGGATAAAATCATGCAGGCTCCATTCGTGTGCATACACTGTAATATTAGAACTACATTAGAATTACATTAGAATTACATTTCCTAATTGCAATTGTCAATAATAATTAAATAGAAATTGAAGTTTAAAAGTTAATTTCACTCGGAAGAGCAGGAGACACAGACTTAGATTTAGTATCTAAGCAGTCTGCGCCAGACACTGACGCACAGGACACTTTAAACATTAAACAGAGAGTGATTCTTAGCTGGACTGACCTCCTCCTTCCACAAATGTCCCGCTGTAATGATCGCTTCATATTCTGCGCGCTGGCCTCTCCCTCGTTGTCCACGCGTGCGGGACATCCGCGTAGTTTTGCGCTTTTCGTGCGCGGTAGATGCGCATGTACAATTGCAAAATAGATGACTGATCAACCTGGACTCCGCGTGCAGCGGTAAAGCTTAGCTTCCAACAGCGGAGCCTTTAGTTCGTAATGAAAGAGAAAGTAATGAGGCGCGCGTGAATCTGCAGCGGCTCCAGTCTGCAGGTTTAAACACCAAGGCGGCTGTCCAACCGCCTGACCTTAAAGACTTCGTTTCTTTCTTTTTAAGTGCCAATCAATATATAGTACACATTGTTAGAGAACTATAGCCTAAGCACTGCAGTCTACAGAAGTAGGTCTATATCTAAATTGCAGCCCATAAAAAATAAAATAAAAAATATATCACAAGCTACTTTACACTGTGATGAGTCTCTTGGCATTTTGATTGGCCCATCCCTAATGTAAGAATATACGGAATAACCTTTGTGCTTTAAGCGTTAGGAGTGCTCATGCTAGAAAATGGAAACGGATTTGTCTAAAGTGAAAGCAACAAAGGACAAATAGTTTTTTTTTTTTTTTAAGTACACACTTTAGGTACTTCTACTTTCCTTAATTAACTTTTATGATGAATACTTTACTTTTACCTACTACATTTGCCTGTATCTGTACTTTCTCCACTTTCTTATTCAAAGTAAAAATGTTTTGAATTGTGATTTAAACACGTTCCTTTTAGCATTGATTTGTTTTTCTTTTTTCCTTTATTTATTTAGTTAGTTATTCATTCCGTAAGTGACAATAATAAATAATAATGCATACAGTATGTTTACATTTCCGTAGTTTTCTATATTCTAGTTTTCAATACTTTTTCCTATTATGGGCAGCTTTTTCAGAACTTTTTTTTCCCACTCAAAAGATACAATATTTTGCTTTCAATCCATAATTGTTCTGAACTCATATTGCATGGCTGAGAAACACAAGGATACATTATTTATTGTAGTCTTCAAATAATTAATGCATCAAGTTTTTGAATTGGCCTGATCAAAAGGGCAACTGTGTTTAGACATTTGATATAGTCACTTTCATCTGAATTTCACAAAAGATTATATTAACAACAGAGTGCTTGTACCAGTGCAGTTTGTCAGCAATTGTTCTTATCCATTCTTGAAACGGTGGCTCCTGTTTGTGATGGCTTATTTGAAGAGACATATTCAAAATTCCTTAAAATAAATAAATGTGTTTTGCGTGTTGTTTTTAAGTTTTGCTGTGGGAAAGAAACAAAACATAGAACTAAACAGTATTCAACAAGCCGTTAATAAATGTTTTCCCAAAATCAGCATTGTGAGACTTCACGTTGTATATACAGTATTACATGTGACAGACAACAATAAAAAAATAAATAACAGTACAGTGCTTCCCTTGCGCTGCATCAGATCGGTAATTTAAATTAAAGAGGGGGTATTATGCTTTTTCAATCACATAGCACCAGTCTATAGCATACTACAATGATGACGTAACCTTCTGTTGGTCTGTATATGCAGTAAATTAAAATAACTGCCTTGAATAAAGTTGCTCTCTCAAAATGGCTGTACTGAACGTCTTGAAATAGGCCTCTGTCTCTTTAAGAAGCTTTCCGACACGCCTCCTTCAGCACACTGCTGTGGCATCTAAACAACACTACTGTGCGGGGAGGGGGCTCTGCTGAGCTGAGGAGCAGTGGTTGGTGGCTTCGCTGGTGACAAAAGGTCCAGAGGCGTCTCCAGGAGGTGGGGGCGTTCCTAGGAGGCTGAGGCATAGCTACACCTAAAATGGCTGCCGTCTAACTTTTTACTGATTACTCAAAATATGTGAATGAGCCAAGGCAACACTCCAGGCATGTGTTTAATGAGGGAATGAATAATAACATGATATAAAGCTTGAAAAAGTCGATTTACATAATACCCCCCTTTAACAGCATTAAAGGCCAGCCAAATATGCTTATTAAAAACATACATGGGGTATTGCTTTGTTATCCGTGTATGTTGCGTGTCTTCCTTCTTGCGCACTCTTTTAGCGTTACTGTAAAGTAACATGTGCAATAACCTTTGCAAAAACTACGTGCAATAATCTCTGTATCTGTGTCTTGCACTATGACTGTAAGCCTTGCACTGCTAATGCTGTCCTTTTTATTATAGTCTGTTTATTTGCTTGTTTTTGATTTTACTTTTTCCCCTTAAAGTTTTTTTGTATTCAATGTATATAAGAAACCTCTATTTACTACCTAATTGTTTGCACATTTCCTGCCTACTCCGCACACCCTGCTAATAATAAAGGCTTATCTTATCTCTTTGAATAATTATAGCTGCTACCAATAGTTTGCTTCACGTTTGAGAATGTGATGATGTCATAATCTCGGGTGGAGGGCAGGGGCCAAAACAACTTTACGGGAGAAATAAGGTTATTGTAAGAAATCTCCAAAACATGTTTTTCCTCATCAGTATTTGATACTGATTGGATTCACAAACCTGCCACATTATTTTTATGGCTGAAAGTCCTTTCTACTGACCAACATCACAGTCATGTTCTGTGTTACTAACAAACTACAACAAAGTATTTATCTATGTATCTATTATGTGGGGAAATCTTTAAAAGTATAAAATTCTCAATGGC
Source organism: Neogobius melanostomus (assembly GCA_007210695.1). Lineage (NCBI taxonomy): Eukaryota > Metazoa > Chordata > Actinopteri > Gobiiformes > Gobiidae > Neogobius > Neogobius melanostomus. The sequence continues at coordinate 1,569,967 of VHKM01000399.1, forward strand.
GTATTTTAGTATGCATGTGCCGACAACATGCCCAGAGACAAAATCCGACGCATTAATGAATTCTGTATATCGCTAAGTGATTCCACCCAGGCCACAAGGCATCCCTAAGGTCTTCATTATCATTTTTGACACCACTCGTTGTACCGATGTTGCATTCTTATTTAGCAGTCGGTGCAAGAGAGCCGTGGTTATTTTACATTTGTCAGTCAGCTTGAAGTACAAGCCCGGACACAAAATGGTGCTTAGTTCATCTCTGTGTTTACTAAAAAGTTCTGCCAATCACCGAGATGTAATTTGAAGGACAGTGGAGGAGACATCAGTATTCTGTGGCGATAGGAGAGATGTGAGCGTGTGGATGTGCTGGAGTAGTCAGTGGCAAATGAGACAAAAAAGAGTGCTCTTGGGGCCACTGGAGGGTGCAATGACAACCTAAGATGCATTGAGTATACAGTGCATCCGGAAAGTATTCACCACCCTACACTTTTTCCACTGATTGTCCTTGAGATGCTGCTGCAGCTCTCCTGGAGTCCACCTGCGCTAAATTAAATGGGTTGGACTTGATAGGAAGACTCACGCCTCTCTATAAGGTCAGAGCAGAAACTAAGCCTAGAAGTCAAAGGAACTGTCTGTAGACTCAGGGACAGGTTGTATCGAGGCACAGATCTGGGGGAAGGTACTGTACAGAAAAAAAACGTTGAAGCATTGAAGTCCCGAAGAGCACGGCGACATCGGCCCCATCCGAAATTAGCAGATTGGTAAGAGGTCTTACGCCAAACCCGATGTGCGTCAGCGTCCGCCATGATAAGAAGCCTCCGAATTGGGCTGTCGGTTAGGAAGGAGTTCGGGAAAGGAGCCTCAATGCTAACTATCATAGCCACTTTAGCATAGGGACCTCTGGTGATCCCTTACGGCGATTAGGAGCTATGTGCCATCCCATAAGCCACCAATCCCTCCACCCCCACCCTCGAGTGATTCTTCATGTGCAAACTTTATAAAAGTGGCAAAATACATGTTGTCATCACCACAGCACAGTCACATGTCAGTGTTTTAAAGCAGTGGTTCCCAACCTTTTTTGTCTCACGTACCCCTTGAGTCGTTAATTTATGCTCTGAGTACCCCTACCTTGAGGATCTTGCCAATATTATTACAAAGTGACCAACTAAACTACGATTATACAGTGTTTATTCTGATTTGTGTTCAACATGAAGCTAAAATACTCAAATCAAACCTTGTACTGAAAAACATAATTAAAACTAACTTTCCTTTGAAATTCACATTGAAAATCTACACAGTTTCACCTTCTTTTTTCATCTTAAATAATTCCAAGTACCCCTCCTAAGTGCTCAAGTCCCCGTACCCCTGGTTGGGAAACGCTGTTTTAAAGAGCCGCCTCAGTAAATGGCCTAAATGAAGGCAGTTTGTGCTTTTGCTTTCATTTAGTAGAAACTTAAGCCACATGGCTAATTTGCATACTGTAGCTTTATAAAACAGCTGTTGAGATAAAATAACTAAAGGAAATGTGATGGATCATTTGGATTTGGATTTTTTCCTCCTTAAAGAGCAACTAAACACCAAATCAAGTTTTTTTTTACTGATAAACTGTAAACTGGGTGTCTCATAGTGTTGTCTACTGGTCCCTGACATTATTCTGACATTATAGCGCAAACATGTGTCAAATCCTAACTTTGGCCTGAAAACGAATAACCCCCTTCAGGGTAAACTGCTACTAAAATACTGATTGACTGGAGACGTGTCCACGGCCTCCACAGAACGTCATCAGGTGCTGCCCATTGTCCTGCCCCTGTACCTGTGGTATATAACCAAGTCCCTCCCATGTAATCTGTCTGCTGTGATTGTGCCAATGCAAATGTCGAGGTCAATCAAGGCCCACACACTCACCCCCCGCATGTCACCCTCAAACTTCAGAGGCCGCCTCTTTCGCAGCAATTTTTGACTTTTGTTTGTGGGTGGGAAAGGCTATGGCACGCCCGTTTAGGTACTCTTTAAATGTCTTTATTTGGACACTATGTTGCATACGCAATACAGTAGGTAGCGGCAGGAAGAAGAACAGCTGTTGGTGATGTCACTTCCCCTTCCCGTGGGTAAGGACGGTTGAATTGGGCAAATAGCTCTGAATCTCTAGTTCACTAACTGCATAGAGATCTAACAGTTGACCCCGTGAAAGGTTAAGGATCAGGAGTTGGGTTAGGACATAGAGGCGATAATTTGATGGTTTCAGACGCAGCCTGCCATTACTCGTAAATAGAAGATGTTCAGAACCACCAGGACTCTTCCTAGAGCTGGGTCCGTCTAAACGGACCCAGCACCACACAAGACAATGACTCCTCGGTTTGCTTGTGGTATAAGCAAATGTGCCGAGATAGGCAGAATCAGTGGTCTGCACACTGGCAACACAGCTCTGCTCCCCGCCAGATGGACATCAGAGTGTGGGGTTGGACTGACGCTTGACTTGGCTGAGAAGGCTCGGCTTGAAATTGGACAATCAAACTGTCATTGTTTATAGGCCTGAAATATGTACTGTGAGGGGGTATTAATTCTACTTAATCCTACGTTATTATGTCGGCGTCTGAAGCCCGAACAGAACCATTTGAATAATTATATTTATCATTCCTAATACAGTGGGAAGAAAAAGTAAGTACACCGTATGGAATTTCTCACATTTCTGCCTAAATTTATCATAAAATGTGGTATGATCTTCATCAAAATCACAAGAATGAGTAAACAGTGTCTGCTTAAACTAATACCACCCAAACATTTACATTTTATTATATTTATTGGCCATACCATGTAAACGTTCACAGGAGAACGTGGAATAAGTAAGTACACCCCCTGAATCTCACTGAACTGCAGCAGGTTTGTAAAGAGGAATGGTCCAAGATTCATCCTGGTCAAGGGTTCACTTACTTATTCCACGCTGTTGTGCATGTCTCTGCAAAAGAGCTCTTGGATGCTCAACGGCACTACTGGAAAAATATACTGTGGACTGATTAACCCAAAGTTGAATTTTTGATCACATTTAATGACCAATTTAGGCAGAAATGTGAGAGATTATGTTTGCCTGGATACTTAATTCGCCTGAACTTTACATTGTCTTATTTACTGCTCTGTTTTATTGCCTTAATGTTTGGTGCAGCCCTATGACGCAAATCCTGTTGTGATATTGGGCTATACAAAACCATTGATTGATTGATTGATTGAAATTCCAAACGGTGTACTTACTTCTTTTCCCCACTGTGAATCAACACTCAAGGTTCAAAGTTGACACATGTTGCACCTATTGGGAAAACTTAAACTTAAACCCACGATGGGTATCTAGGAGTCTCTCTGGTCCTTTTCAAGATATGCGCCTCATAGATGTCCTGCAGGTAACAATTGTGCGCAATACTCTGCAAAAAGTCCTATTTTTGAAGGAAAGTGCAGATCTTTAGGTACTGGCAATGAATTGCTTGGACCAATTGACTTCACATCACAGACGTTCGAATATGTGGTTTTATCCGTGAAATTTTGCTTGTATACCATGCCCCTTAAATTCAGACTACTGGATTTTTTCTCCCCGCAGGAGCATTCATTATCTTTAAACTAAACCAAACCAACATCTGAAGGTCCAGGGAAGTCAATACCTTTAAAATGTTATGAATGTTCAAAAACAGCAGAGCTACTACAGTAGAATACAGACCAATAGAATATTATTGTAGGGTGTGAATACTCTCAACACTATTGACAATTTTCATCATGGAATTGTTTTCAGTTTTCCTTCAGAAATAATCTATTTCCATATGACATTGCTGTATAATAAAATGAAAATGTCGTAAACCCATTGTGTAAGGGGGGAAAATGAGAAACTGAGCTGTGCAGCGTGAGCAGGAGAGTAATCATAGCTAATGTTTCCTGACAACATGAATGTGTCTCCAGTCTTGCAGCTCATTAGCCAGCCAGTCGCTCAAGTCAGCCTTGTGCTGTCATTTCGCACCGTTGAAAGTGAACTCTGACATTTTATTTACCTTGAGATGAAATATCAATATTTTTATGACAGTTTGGAGAAAGATGTGACAATGTGGCATTTACGGAAGAAAGCTTGAAATCAGAAGACGTTTTTGAAAGGTAAATCGGGTACAAGGTTTGAGAGAATTGGTCATTGATAACTTGCATTAGATTAATGTTAATTTCTCTCTAAGTGGGTTTAAATGGAGGCTAACTAACTAAAAGTTCAACTTTTTTTTTTACAATTAAGAAGAACAAGGTAATGTGCAAACAAGTAATGATCAAATTAGAACAGATTATAAAATCTAATGATTTGACAAAAATGTCAAAAAGGCACTGTTCCAGACATATAGCATACATCTCTCTAAACACTGCACACTGCTTTCTTAATTAGCACTCAGTTCACAAACCACTTCACTTCTGCATCAAAAGTGCACTCAGAGCGGAATAAGACACTTCAAGGCAAAACCATCTAACGCTGTTGTATGCTGTAAATTGTTTGTCTCGGCCCCAGTCATTGGGAAATATATGTTCTCCCTGAAATGGTCTGCTTTTGATTATGGTCACACTGCATTGTGCATGATAATCCAGAACTGTTAATATACTTTGGAAGTTAGTGCTGTAAGTCGTGACTCTAGAAGGTATGTGTGTGATGTCTCCACATAGCAACAGCATGGCAACAGAAGCCAAATTCCACATCGTTATTATTGTTTTGACACTGAAGGCCCGATCTTGTGTTTCTTAGCATTGGCTTCAGACTAAACTTTCGTGCTGACGAGGAGCAAACAGTGAAATCTTCAGAGTAGAGTTACAGTTTTTGCCCGATGCTTGAGCACATTTTGCAAAACTTCGCTCATTGTGCCAAAACTCTACACACAAGTAAACATTACACAACACTGGGAAATATACCATTCACATCTGTGTCAAATTGAAACTCTACTATCAAAATCTAAACTCTGCAATCAAATCCTTACATTCCTTTGTCAAAATGTAACTGATGACAAAATGACACATACTGCATCATATGCATACACTTTCAGATCAGGGGAACACATTAGTCTGCTTTATATAAAACACTGCAGTCTTTGATTTTCAGTTTATTCAGAAGGCATATTTCAAACAACCAAAAAAGCAATAGGCCTACTCAATATTGTACATTGCAGCACTGTACATTGCAGTAACAAGAACTCAGATAAAGCAACAACAACAACAAAACTGTAATAGAAAAACACTATACTGTAAACACAGAAAATCATGGCAATTGTGCATACGTGGGCTCATGGATCCATGGATCCGTCTGTTGGGGTCTGGCCACAGGAACTTAACGACATCGCAAAAATGTCTTCTCCCTCTAGGCACCAGGGAAAATGTCCCCTTGCATGTCGAAACCATCCATGCTTGCAAAATTGTTGAAATGGCTAAACTGAGGACTCTTTGTAGCTGGCTGTTTGATGTTCAATTTTGAAGGAGGTGCATTCAGGTGTGTATTTGAGTGGTTGTAATTACCCGGTGTGTTTTGTATTTTGGATGTGTATTTTGGACATGTGTTTTCCAAATGGCACCCTGAGATTTCATTTTGAGCGAAGTGTCTTATGTATGAAATAGAGTGTAGTATGCAGGACCAAGTGTGTTGCTTTTGTTTAAGGTATGGGTACATGTGTTTGAGGTATGATAACAATAGCTTCAAGTTGTGTTACTTTAGTCTAAGCATGGGTCTATAGTGTTCAAGCAACGGGCAAAAACTGTAACGCAGTAAGTGGGTTGAACAGGGGCTGTACATGGGCTGGACAGACACCCATGGCGAACAACGAGGTTATGTACAACAGTGGTCCATCGCTTAGCTTTTTCTTTCTACATGAATTCGTTTAAATCGTTGCTAAAGACATTCGGTAATTGTTGTTAATTCTGCTTGGTGTAATTTGATTCTGTCGCAGATCAAAATTGTGGAAAGTTGTGCCCCATAAACTAATCGGCTAGATTTGCAGAAGCGTTTAGCAAAGGTACGGTACATGTTTCCTGACTCAACCTGCCTGACTGATACTGCTATAACTCCTGACAGCTCGGGTCTCCCTGAGGCAGACGGATTTCACTTGCGAAAGCTCATCTGTAAGCGAGCCGTTTGAGCCCTGCAGTTGCCCGTCTCTCACACCTCGGGTGGCTCGCTAATCACTACAAAGAACACTTATTTGAAAAAAAATAAAATAAAAGGGATGGAAATGGAAAGCTGTAATCACTCAATCCACTCAATATGGAGAAGAAGACAAGAATTCAGCCACCTAAAGACTGTTGTTTAGTTAGCTGAAAGATAGCGCTAAACAAAGAATTCAAATTATGAAATCACTTGCCACTATCTAATTTCAGGGATCGCCACAGATACATTCTGTCCAATGATTCACAACAATAGCTATATGTGCAAACATCATAATCTGCGCAGAAAGACAATTTAATTATAGACCGAACTAATTTTGTGAAGGTGTCTGGGAGCTTCACCAATTACTCCGTGTGACGCTTAGCTTGTGGACAGGCACATTCAGTGTGCAAGAAATAAAATGCATGAATTAAACTATTGATTTATTTATTTGGAGATTTCTCAATTGATGAGACTTTATTCCATTCAGGACTTTGCAATAAAAACTTGGAACACAATTCATGATATTAACATAGTTTCCCAAATCTCATGCACTCTATTATCAGAAGACTGAACCTCTTTAAGGAGCTTATTTAAACCACTGTTGGTCTCGTACAGCGCATATGATGCAAACGTTTGTAGAGTTGAATAGAAACACAGCGAGGCACAATTAGCTCCAACACAGTTCTCGAAACGAACACACAGCCACTCACCTTAAAGACACGGATTACGTTTTAACATGCTTTTTTTCATGAGGATATAATGATATAGCATTGTTGCAAGTTCAAAGGCCACAAGTGAAGTGTACAATTCAAACTGGGAACTTGGGGGCCACTTCATTGACTTGATACGCTTTAAGAGAAAGTGTTGTGTTATTCTTTTTTTATCTTTTCCATGCCATCATGAGCAATGAGACAAAACCAAAAGACGAAAAGTGCAGGACGAAATCCTCCTGTAGACATATGGGCGACACCATCTATTTGCTTTGGCTAAAGGTTCCAATTACAGCGGAAAGGTTAATGTGTTGTATATGTTTGCGGTGACAGGGGCATTAGTCAGTGTTCTGTGGGTCTTCTGCGGTCTCAGTTAATGCATGCGTGGTCGTGTACCCCATGCCCGAGTGCGGGTGCACTTTTGAGGGATGTCTCTAGGCTGCAGATGAGAGAGGTGGAATATAGCCCGGGACAAGAGCGGAAACACGGATGTATCAAAAGAACTGGATAAGGTACAGCCCCCTCTTTGTGGCTGCTCCGTGGTACTGCAGCAGAAAATCGCTTGGGTCCATGAAGGATTTTCCCTCTGCACCATGTAAAAAACACACTGCTGACAGGACACCTATAGCATTGTAAAGATTTGATCATTGGCACAATGTTTGTGTTGCATTAATACACCACCATCTTGGATCACCGGGACCTGAGTGGACATTCGAATTGACATCAAACTTCAGTAGCCATCCATTGATGGTATTGTTCAATGTATGTAGAACTTTTACTTTATTATTCATTTGCAAATGTATGGGCCAATAACAAGAACTGTATTGACAATGTCCATAACACTGCAATATTAGCATTACAATTCGACTTGCTTTTTATGATTCACCTCAATCTGTGCTATTTCGGACGTTACAAAGACTTTTACATTGCCTTGATCCAGTGCTTCCCATAGTTGAGTCTGAGGCCCCCAAAGCTACTAAATAAGTACATTGAAGAAATGTTTTTAAATTAAATCTATGTATTAAAATGTCCTGTTTTAAATCAACATTTAGCCCGCAGTGTTTGGAATGTGTCATTCATTCTTTTGAATCGAGTGAATTAGTGATCTTTAAGGTGAACGGTTCGAACCGGAGCCCAATTGTGATAGAACACAAGAATCAACCCACGGTACGGATGGTAGTGCAGCGGTTAGCTCTTGTGCTTCAGTGGTTAGCTCTTGTGCTTCACAGCTAGAAGGTCCCGGGTTTGATTCCCACCTGAACGGGGCCTTTCTGTGTGGAGTTTGCATGTTCTCCCCATGTCTGTGTAGGTTTCCTCCGGTACTCTGGTTTCCCCTACCACTAAACAGATTATATTAACACACGTTTCAATGGTAAAATCAGTCCAATTAATTAATTAGATTCGTCTTAGATATTGTGAGCTATCTGGCTGGCGTTATTAAAATGTTACATTAAAAAGAGCCAGTCCTCTGAATGGCTAGGTGGGTTGTTGGATCGATAAGGGGGCTCATAACAGTCCAGACTACACATTTACATATAGTGTATGTGCTTTCTGCATCACTAATATATTAAATTAAAAAGATTGGAGTATAATACATTAGAATGCCATCTCTATTTAACTCCCTGGTATGCAGGTTCTGTCAGTTTATTCCAGACAGTGTTACCATTCTGTGACACTGTCATAGCATACCTTATATACCTTCAATAGAAGGCATTTCACCATTGCAGCCCAGCTCTATATTCCACTTCTCTGTTGCGGATAGCGGTCCGGCTTGATGGTAATTTCACCAAAGAGAATTAGAATATTGTTGCTTCCATTACAAAAGCAATCACCGGCAGCCACCTGATGAAATATTTATCAGGGATTTGAGCTTCCAGGCGGTTTTAATTACCATTTGCTAAATTTATGTCTCAGAAGGTTGTTTGACGGTGCCACCGGTGCTGTCAGTCAGTGTTGGCTTGTCCCCAGTGAGTAGCAGCGTGCCTAGTTGTTTTGGGGGCTGTATTACGAGAAAGAACGCACTAAGACGACAAAAGAAACCTATTGGATTCTGTTCCCTTAGTATTTCAGGCTTAGCTGCAGTGTTTTGTTACATCTAAGAAATTGTCAGACTTGAATGACTTTACAAAGCTCAATTTTAGAAGTAATGACTTTTTTTTCTTCTTATGTTAAGACACGTGTTTATTCCAAATCCTCAAATTATTATAAGGTTACCAATAAATGTCTTGTTTTCATTCCCAGGGTTTAAATGCATTTGGTGGGTCAAATGGCATATATCAGTGGTGCCTACACTTTTTAGGCTTGCGATTTTTGGGATAATTATATTAAAAAATATGTAAATTGAGGCTAATTATCGCTTAATTTCTCACTCTTCATGTATGATTTGAGTCGTTTTGGTGAGTGACAGGAGCGCCATGGTAACGGTCAGACTTTAACCCCGCTGTTATCTCACAGATAACAACAGACTACTTGGAGGACAGAGTGAACAAGTAGGAGAGATGCATTGTGTGGGACTGTCTGTCTCCTCGCTTCATCTCTGCTCTCTCTTCCTCCCTCGTGTGTGCGTGTGACAGTATCGCCGTCTCTCTCACGCGGAGCCGCCTCAGCAACAGCTGACTGTATGCGCAGGCGGCCAAATAAATGCATCAGAAATGCCGCCGTTGTTTTGCCGGAGACAGTCATTATTCTGCTTGTAGCTTGCGGGTTGAGTTCCTTTCCCATACTATTCCTTCAACGAATATTGACTTAGATGGTCATTCATGAATGTTGGAATGTAATGTTCTCATCCTTATTTCTCTTCAGGTAAGTACTTGAAATGTTGGCAATTCAAAATCAACAATAGCAACAGGAAAACATGCGAATCATCTCGGGGAAGAGAGTTGGACCACAAACAAGATCGCAGACCGTTTTTGTGAAGGAGTGTGGAATTTTGAGAAACTTGAATTGTCCAGAGTGTGGGCTGGTCTGTATAGCGCAGAAGATGGGCACAGACTAAATATACTGGATATACTGGACAAATGGCAAAACACATCACACCATGGTTTGATTTCCATGAGTATATAGCATGACATGGTTAAAGCTCAAAAAATTAGAATGTCCCTAGCGTCGGCCCTCTAAGTAACACAGTAAAAAAGTGAAAAGTACATGAAGCTATTCAAGAATGTGACACGTGTACACTTGTTTTAAAGGAATGTCCTTCCATCCGACAAACTGTAACTACATTTCTTAGCGTCCTGAAGGTTAGCTACATTTGCGGCCGCATTACTGAGATTCGTTCTGATTTGAAATGTTCCAGTCTCAGAGGAACTGGCCGGTCAATGTTCCTTCTCACCGAGTCCTACATCCTGAGGGGGTGCAGGCTGCCTCTCTGTGTATGTATATGCTAATGCGAAACCATCTCCTCTGGGATCGCATGTAACAGCCTTGATTTCCTTGTCATTACCTAAGCCCTATGGCTAATTACAGCACGGATGAAAACCTGCACATTAATTTAGGACTGCACAATCCATCATCATTACTGCCAAATAAGTTGTTGTTATCCTTTTAATTTAAATTAAGAGCTGTGATAGGGTTTCAAAAATGCATTTGCAAGCATCTATCAAGACATGCACTGTGTTGTACCAAGACTGGCACCCTTGACGAATCTATTCTATCATCTACCTACAGGTCCTACATCTATCTACCGACTAACCTATACATTTAACCATAAAAGAACAGGAAACATAGGTCAACTAACGTTAGGTAAATCATTTGGAATTTAGGTGAAATATGAATACAATTTTAAACAGACCTTGGTCTTCAGATTTAAAGCATTGTACAAAGAAACCGACATCACACATTACCGTAGATTTTGTTCAGGGTGCTTTGGCATTTTCACACCCATGGACTTTTTGTTCCTTCTCCCGATAAATGGTGTGTAAAAATAGCTTTCAAATCTCTTGGTGTCATTGTCCCCGCCAGAAGGTGTAATATAACCCAAATAATAAAGACAGCCAGGAACAAACCTTACCTTTTTCCTTTTAAAGTGGTTTTACGCTGATAACTTTGAAGTGGGCGACAGATTCTTACTCACTCTATTACCACAGTGGACGGGGATGGCCACGCCCCCCATTTGGAAAAGCTAGTGCTAAAGACTGAGTATTTCAGCCAGTATAAAAGTGGAGCTCAGAGCATTATATGAAGTGGCGTCGCAGTCAGAGGAGTACCATTGTATAAAAGTACTATACAGTAGAAGTCTAATGCTGAAGACATGCATTTCAATTTTCAATTATCCCATCGAAATACTGCAATTCATATAAAGCTCCTCTCTTCACCTATTTCTATTTCACCTTGTTCTGATTATGCTCAAATTACCTTCGCTACAACAGCTTGTTCAAAATGGTTTCACTAGCGCCATTTACTGGTGTTTTGTATCGTTAAAATTGACAAACAGCTCTAATACAGTAAACACCCATTTACAGTTATCCAAAACAAAAAGCCGAAATCATTAATCCACTCTTATAGGAACTGTTGTCGTGGTAACAGCGAAGGACTATGTTGGAAAAAGTTCAAGACAAAAGGATATTTTGCTGTAGCTGACCTCACAGTTATAACTGCCTTCCAAGGATAAAAAAAAAAAAAAACAGATAACAAGACTGAGCTTATGTGACGACCAGGAAGACGGCCCGCTGTTTGGAGTTTGTTCAGATAACTCGATATCTAGCTCTGTTAAAAGGCCATCTGTGCCTGAATCCTGTCAAGGCGCCGCATGGCATGGGGGCCGGATGAAGAAACGTTCTGTGCATTAGTGGGGGAGACTGGGGATGGCTGTCATACATTATTTTCTAGCGTCCAGTGCTTTAAAGGGATACTTCGGGATTTTTGACATAGGGCCTCATTTCCTAGTTATCCAGAGTGTTGTTGATGTCTGGAGATATTTTTTTCTTAAATTCATGCAGTTCTTATATTTGAAGAGTCTAGTTGCACTAGGCTAGAGCAAGGCTAAAGCATTTCTATGGTAAAGTCTAGCCTGCATTAAAAAATAGTCTGGCGCACTCCACAGTGCACCTGAGGTAAATCACTTATAACACCAGACTAACCATATAAATGTCTGTGTCGATAGAATAATTTAAACCATTTTGCGTTTAAAATAACTTATATTTGAGCAGCATCAGCTTCGTGGCTGTAAGCTAACGCAGCGGCGGAGTGATCTGCGAGAAAATAGTCCCTCAAAATGCGGTAATTCATGTGATACAAGGTCAGTTATGTTTCAAAAATTATTCTATCAACACAGACATTTATATGGTTAGTCTGGTGTTATAAGTGATTTACCTCAGGTGCACTGTGGAGTGAGTCAGACTGTTTTTTAATGCAGGCTAGACTTTACCATAGAAATGCTTTAGCCTTGCCCTAGCCTAGCGCAACTAGACTCTTCAAATATAAGAACTGCATGAATTTAAGAAAGAAATATCTCTAGACATCAACAACACTCTGGATAACTAGGAAATGAGGCCCTATGTCAAAAATCCCGAAGTATCCCTTTAAGCGGACAAAAAGAAGTGCCGGTACTCTATTTTTTGCCAAGACATTATTACAGTATAAATGATATTGTAATAACGCTGGAGTGTATCATTTATATCATGTATTCACAATAATTACACTGAGATCTGCTCAAATAAACAACTCATGATGACAGTCCAATGCAAAGAAAATAAGCTTTGTGAACGTCCATCTGCATAATAAATAACAGAAATGAAAGCCCAGTCTTATCTTTAGAAGAAAGACTGTTTAGCTGAACTCTTACAGACGGATGTTTCTGAAGCTCTGTTACAGGTATGATTCCTACAGGCTAATGTCTGTGCTTTCCAAAGTGTCTAACAAACAATTCCATGTTCTGGAGCTTGTGCTGTCATTGCAGCTCGTCAGGCTCCATTCAGTCTGCAGTCCGCCTCATCTCAGAGCACAGAAGTTTGTTTACAGCCATATTTACCCCTTTGTTTTGTTTTCATCACATCTACGAGGTCAAACGGGGCACATCACTCTCGTGCTCGTCGCCACTTGTGAGACCCTCAATGACCGCGGCACAGGTGGGGTCAGCCAACGCGTCCTCTGATTCTGACCTTGTTCTTTTACTACTCTGAAGCCAGGAGAGCATAGTCAAGTGTTCATTGTATTTTAACCGAGCAGCGATGGTTGCGTTTCACACACCCTCTCCGGGATCCGCTTGTTTGTGTGGACGAGCATCACGTTAAGTTGTTCACAGCGGCTACAGCGACGCACGGCGGTTTTCACTCATACAACTCAAGGGTGTATGGGTGATGTAGTCTCTGCTCACGGTGGGACGAAATAGGAAGCGTGCATCGTGCATTGTATCCCGCCCCGCCCACTTTTGCCTCTTTTTGCCGCAGATCAGCACTTTTGTTCATATTGATACTTCCTGTAGAGTGCAACGAGGGAACATGTTTGTATAGTAGATTGATTTGTGTAAAATGTCCAATGTTTATTTGCACCAACAAGTCAATCAATCAACACTACACTGTTTCTCTGGGCGGCCTGAGAGCGGCTTTGTGTCCGTGTAGTAACTGATTTTCTCCTGACGTCTGCAGTCCTATGTAAACTAATACAAGTGGAAGGTTGGAGGCACAATTCATGGAACTTGGAAATTCCAGAATAAGGTGAATAGGAAAGCAAAGCTTGCGTTCTGTTCTCAAGTCATCCCTGCTAGAAGAGCCCGAAAGACAATTTGGACTTGACTGCGTTACAGGATGACAAAAACAGGTCTACAAATTGTTCTCCGCTGACGCAAACCGTCATCCTGCCTCCTTAATATGCATTGGGGCTCTCAGCAATGGCCGCGGGGAGATTTACTATATAAGTGGAAGGCTGAAGGCGCTTGAAATTTGTTTAAGCATTGGAATAACATAACAGCCCGACTTTGATCATTTGCATGTATATAGAAGACATTAAACTTAAAAAAAGAAAAGAAAAGCAGAACGGACTGGGTCGTTCACGCGATTGGCTTTGGAAATATGAGGGGAGCAAAATTCAATATCGGCGAATGGGATTTAGCCGAGACGTTAATGACAAGTGTGAGATTGAGAGTGCACCACAGGGATCGGCCTCTGTTTATGTATTTAAATGCCCAAAGGAGAACAGCCAACAATTTCATCCATTAATCGTTAAAGTGAGGGTATAGAGCTATAGCGGTATAAAGAGCTGTTGGGCATACCTGGCAAATATCATAATAAAAAAGTTGTTCCAAGTTGTTCTCTACTGTTAATTATTTGCACAAGATTAGAACTACCTATAGGGGCCTTACATACATGCAAAAATGACTGACATCCTCTGAGTTTAGCAAGAATATCTCAGTAATGATTTGAGGATCTGAGGGATTGTGTGTTAAAATATCTGTCTTGTTTACTCTGTATGTTTGTAAGATTAAAAAAAACAACAACAACAAAACATGAAAGGCTAATGCTAAGTGAGCCGGAAAAAAAAGAAGAATAGCTGAAAACACAGCCACCAACCATTTGTATTTCATTCAGTGGAAGAGTGGAGAGTGCGTTGGTAATAATGCACACAATTATGCCGACAGTTTTCTTTGCACAACGCTCAAGTATAGGTGCTGAGAGCATTAGGTCCATTCTGAGTGATTGCATGTACTGTGTGTCACATAAGAGCATCATGATGCACCGACAATACCATGTGAAATTGCTGTGTTTGACAAATAGCCGGTGTTTTAAAAGAAGCACTGTCACTGTAAATATCACACATACAGCTAAAGTAAGCCTGGAAAAAATTACATACACAACTACAAGTATGCATGTTTTTTTTTTTTACAAATGAACATAAACTCAAAAAATAAAAAGGTTAATAAAGGCCATTTAAGGTGAGATACAAAACCTCCCTTCCCAGTGAGCATTGTTAGGACTCACAGTGCTTTGTGAGTCGGGCCGACTCAAATCTCTGACTAAAACCGATGAAAAGAGACGCCATGTCCGTGTTCTGCACGTCTCTTCACCAGACGAGCCAAATATTGTGTCTTGTTCACTTCTCTGTTGTCATAGTCAATTTGATATATTTGTACACTTTCAAAGATGTCCCCTTCGGGCTACAGGCAGCTGTGATGTGCAGGTTTTTAATATTGTTTGACAGCTATTACAGAGGAGGACTCCAGCTTTAATCCAAACTGACTGTGGACTCTCCAAAACAGAAGAGGAGCATATTGTACTTGTACAGAATACAAAAGATGTCACAATATATGTATTCATGTAGATACAATTAACATGAATAATTAATGTACATTAGTTACACATTAATGTGTAACTAATGCAAAACAAAATATTTAATTAATAATATAAGTAATTTAATAATTATAAGTATTGCACACAACAAAGGCAGCACACAAGCAAGTTACTAATGAAATTATACCGATATATTTCATCAGCTCAAGTTAATCATTTCATTCAGGTTCATCATATTTAAATAATCAAATAGTTTGACAGTTCATAGACATAACTAACGCCAGACTGCTGTGTGCGCTTGAATCATTTCAAACTTCACAGTCTGGGGACCATGGCCGAAATCTTCACATGGATTTGGTGACCAATCACAGAACGAGGAGGGACGACAAGACTATTACGCGCTATTCGACATACGGAAGCTTGTAGTTTGCTTACGGATTTAAAAAAAATTAAAGTGTTTTTACGGATCCAACATGACAGCAGCAGACGCGACGCCATCTTTCGATCAAGCTTTAGTTCTAAATAGTTTAGCTCGAAAGTTTACAGCGGGTACGGCATACGTCATCTGATACGATGATACGAGAATGTTCCCCGGGTGCGATTTTTTTCCTGTAGGTGAGTTGATACTTCAACCAATCACAAGTCATGAGAGTGACATGTCAAACATATATCAAGCAGCTTAACCCTGACCCTGCCCTAGCCACTAACCTTAAGGATAGTGGGCTGGTGCCTAATCTTAATCAATAGAAGTGGGGGAACATAGGTACTGGGGAACATAGTGCTGACCCCAGATTTGGGTAGAGCCGAACTGGAGAAAATGTGCTCGGTTAAGGCTGGGGGTTTAAGAGGTTAACACTTAACACTTAATAACTACTTAACAATGAATATATATATATATATATATATATATATATATATATATATATATATATATATATACATACAACTAAAACAAAATAGAGCTTTTCTAATCATTCAATGAAGTTCTAATAGTGTGACGGAAACCCAAACTCCTCTCAGCACACAACAAGTAATGAGAAGAAGCTTCTCAAGATGGAAGCAAAATGTCCTCAAGCAACCCAGTTAATATCACTTTTTTGCGTGAAATATTACACACACACAAACAAACACGTATTTATTCATGTGGGGGTGTCTGTGAAGGTTGTCAACCCTTCTCGATAGAACGATTTTACAAGCTGCATCGTGTTTTGTGAATAGTGAAAGTGCATCCACAAGCTGCTTCTTTTTTTTTTGCTGCTCATTTTTTTATTTTCATTTTGTAAGTCAAACCATCTCCTCTCTCTTCCTCCTTGTGTTTAGCAGGGATCTTTGAGCTTTATACACAAGTGAATAATAATATCCATAAAAAAAAAACCAAAAAACAAGAGGCAGTGTGTATAGAACCGTCCGAGGGCTACAGACTCTTTTTGCTATCGTAGACTGTTTTTTGTTCATTTTATGCACATGTTATTGGTTTGAGAGATAAAATAAATGATTAGTTATTAGACAAACTTGATTAAAAATGTCACGTCATTATATAGTGCTCAATAAACCTAACCTAATCCAAATCATTTTCCTAACCGTTAATTGTTTTCCTGTTTCTAAACTTAAACTTTTTCCAACTCATGGCCCTAACCTTAACCAGTTAGATATTGTCCATATCAAACATGTGACTGCAAAATAGCAGTAAACCACCCTGGTTATTAGTTATTTTATGATTACCTGCTCTGTGAAACACACACGTGGTTTCAGTTAAAGTGCATATGACACATTAGACAATTTTTTGCTAAAACATAGTTAACATGATCATATTTAAGATATTGCTACCCAGATTGTACCCAGTTTTCTTTAGTTTGGCATTTGTGTGATGTTTATAGTTTCACTTCCTTATTGGACACTGACAGGAAGTGACATAGAAGAAGGTAAACAATTTGAAACTGTTGCCGTGCCGACCATGTCAAGTCAATGTGAAATGAGTGAGTCAAACTGCTTCTTCTATGTCACTTCCTGTGATAAATAATAAATAATTTTTGCCCAACATTTCTTCATTAAAATTGCTGCTTCACTGAAATAAAATGATAATTACGCAACTGGTGAACTTGCAACTGACGTTCCATATGAATACGTCATATTTTCAAAGGCATTAAAACCTGTCATATGCATTTTAAAGCTCCCAGCCTTAGGTTGCGTGTCACCATGGCAACCTGTCAACAACTCTTAACTGACTTGGAGGTGTCTTCAGCTGTCTGTTGCCATTGTAATCCTTAAAAAGTGTGATTTATCGAAAAGTGTCCGTCTCTTGTTTTCTCGATGTCGTGCCTCTTCGTTTGATGTGATTTGTTAGTGCACTTATACATCAGCTGACAGAATCGTGTAGTGTGGACGCTCTTACAATTCTCAGTCGTTAAAGAAACAGGCCACCGTTTTTCCATACTGAGATATGTTCTTGCCTGAGCTTAGACGAGTTGATGCGTACCTGTCTGGTCTTTGTGCCCGTGGAAAGGCGTGGTCGCTTCTAACTTCACCCCCGTTTGGAGCCATAGGAATTTGCTGGGAGAGGCCAAATGCTAACAACATCTTTGGTCGTTTTGCATGACTGAGGGCACGCACAATGACCAGAAAGGTACGTATCAACTCGTCTAAGCTCAGGTAAGAACATATCTCAGTATGGAAAACCCCCAGATATTCTACAATTGCAGTAATTACGGTCGTGTAGTGTGGACCCCCCCATTCTTTATAAAATCGTAAAAGACTGGAAAAGTCGTGTAGTGTGTGCTGACCTTAAGCTAACTGCCACTGCAGGCCTTTCTTCTAGTTACTGTTGACTATATGTTTTGTTATCTTTTGTTCTGAGTTATTTAAGCTATGTAATATTGTGTATCAGATTGTAACTTGGAGACATTAAAGCAGTACTAAGTAACTCTTGCCCCTAGAGGCCATAAGCGCAACGGAAGGTGTCTTAGCAAGTTACGATTTTTTAACTTTTGGAGAGTAAATACTACGCTGACAGAAAAGGTGAAGGGAGAGAGGGGTGTTGTACAATCAGTTATACAATGGGAATATTTTTTTTCACTCAAATTTGGCTGTAAATACTGTTTAAGTGGGGCTAGCTCGCAGTTAGCTTTGCCCGTTAGCCTGTTAGCTTCTTCTCCGTGATTCTATTAGTGTGTATTGCTTGCTCCGCCCCGGTGGCAGTCAAATTGCAAGCATGGTTTTCTGGCCAGAGACACCAGGGGAGATGAAAGACCCCCCAATCATCCCATTAACACTTGTATTACTGTACCCCAGAGGGACTACGAAAAGGATTTATTAAGGTAAACACGTTACTTAGTACTGCTTTAATTGTAACTTGTGCGGTTCTATTTGACTGTGTGACAGAAAACCACACTTTCACAAAATATAAATCCAATCAAAGCTACGCTGTCTCCTGCTCCATGCTTATCACACCACCATACCAGTTGTCCTGGCTTTAAAGAGGTGTTCTGACCGAGACTCCAGGTTGAATGCGGGGATAAACACAACTATAGCCTTACAGTCAAGTCAAATTTCAACCAGTGCATCCATATACAATATACTGCTAACCGTGCCCGTGCCGGGGTTTTCTTCTTCAAAAAAAAAAAGAAAAGAAAAGTTGAACAATAACTAACATTTCACAGCCCATTAACCCTGGTGTGCTCGTCGTAACTGTACGGTCCATGTCACGCGGATGCACCGGGATCGGGCACTCGCTGGTGCGTGAAGGGCTGCTGCTTTCTCCTTGTCTGTTGTTATCCATTTTTGGTCCAGTACTTTGTCTCGCTAACCTAACTTGCAAACCAAAAGGGGAGAACGCATTGCGATCTGTAATCAAGAGGCACGGCGTATAAAGGGACCACCAGTCATTAAGGAATTAGAGGGTGGCTAACGGCTCGTTTGGAGAATCAATTTGTCTCATTTGTGGACATGTGGCCACGATTTTTTGCACAAAGCTCTTGCTGGCCGTGTTAAGCCGTGTGTCTGTGAATTTAACTGACCGATACTATAGTGCTACCCTGGGACAGCTCTTTAGTAGCCCCAAATCGATGTGTCTGAAAAAAGGGATAGCGGGTAAAGAAGAGTTGGAGGATCAAGTAGAGCAAGTAGAGTATCTTAGAGCCTCTGGAAGTTGAAATACTTTATGTGGTTCTTGCAATAATGTCAAAAAAGGCAGTTCAATTCGATTCGAGCTCCAACATAATGCGTTTGTGGTGTCTTGTGGTGAGGTGTATTCTTGTACGGTAAATGTATAAATGTTTTTTTTGTGTGTGTGATTGCGAACAAACGAGACAACAGACATTCACTACTGCTTGGAAATATTGTGATAAGGAAAAACGTTAAATGGGTATCTAAGCGAAATATTTTGTTAATTTATGTTTGTTTTTTCATTTAATTGGCTTTTTTGGCAAGTTTTGAATGACTGAAAGAAACAGTCGGATTTTATTGGTTGAATATCCATATTTCTAAAATGTAATTTTTAGTAAAGGGGGGTATTATGTAAAATCGACTTTTTCAAGCTTTATATCATGTTATTATGTCATTCCCTCATTAAACACATGCCTGGAGTGTTGCCTTGGCTCATTCACATATTTTTGAGTAATCAGTAAAAACTTAGACGGCAGCCATTTTAGGTGTAGCAATGCCTCAGTCCTCCTAGCTACGCCCCCACCTCCTGGAGACGCCTCTGGACCTTTTGTCACCAGCCAAGCCACCAACCACTGCTCCTCAGCTCAGCAGAGGCCCCTCCCCGCACAGTAGTGTTGTTTAGATGCCACAGCAGTGTGCTGAAGGGGGCGTGTCGGAAAGCTTCTTAAAGAGACAGAGGCCTATTTCAAGACGTTCAGTACAGCCATTTTGAGAGAGCAATTTTATTCAAGGCAGTTATTTTAATTTACTGCATATACAGACCGACAGTTACGTCATCATTGTAATATGCTATAGACTGGTGCTATGTGATTGAAAAAGCATAATACCCCCTCTTTAATATTACCGTTCTAATCCAAAGTTGATCTTTGTGCACTTCTTTCCTCCTTACTCCACACACCTTTCATGATAAGTGTGCTGTTTTCAGAGAGTCACCTCTTCCACATGCTGCTCTGATACAGTTTAACGTCATATGAGGGATATGCAAACATCATGTTTTATTGCTAGGGACTTAACCATCATCACCACAGATGTTCACGGATAGACAGATGTGCCCTGCGTCACAGATATCCAACCCTCCCAGCAGCCTCTGCAGCTGGGAAATATGTCTCTCTCTCCTTCCCCTCTCTCTCTCGGGGGGGAAAGCTCTTGTCTGAAAACAAGATGACGATGTTTAGCTTCACGCCCCTCTCCCACATCCCTGCCCGCACCGTGCCTGGCTGAGAGGCTAACTGGTGGGCTTGGTGTCACTGCGGCCCGCCTCGCGAACATCTGTGCTCTCCAGCTACTGTATACAGACCGCAGATACGCCGGCAACACAGAGAAGGTGTATGTGTGAGAGGGAACGCCTCGCGGGGACAGTACTTCAGCTGACTGCAGCATGTGACAGTCGCCCACACGCTGCAAACGCGTGGCGGCACAACACCAGGAGTCATGGCTGTAGTTACGACAATGATTATCATTTGCATGCATAAGCTGATAGGTGTTTGCAATCTGTTCTATAGGGATGTTGCGCCTACTTCTATACAGTGCCAGGTGTGCATTAGGGCTGAAAGATATATTGTTATCGTATCGATATCGAGATATGAACATTCAAGATATTAAAATCGAAAAAGCAAGATATAAATTATATAGATTTTCATGAATAAACTGCACTCTCGCATAGCAGGCCGTGCCCCCTGTCTCCAGGCACTCAGGTCGTCCTCTGTCTCTCTCTCTCGTTTACCAAACCGCTTCCGCCTTTTCTTCTCCTGGGGCAGGAGTGCCCACTTGAGGCAATCAACAGGGCGAGGGCCAGGGCAACAAGCTGGAGTATAAAATCAACTTTAAAACATGCACCATAAAAAACACACTAAAAACTTAAAACTAGTCCGCTCATTCCCGTTACATAAACATGAAGAGTGTGTCAAAGAACATGGAAGTTAAACAGTCACTTGTGGCAGTAATTGCCCTGAATGATGTGGGAGCATGTGGAAATTGCTGCTTGTAGGAATATGACTAACTCCTCACGGAATGTATAAAAATATTCCATCAGTCTATGCGGCATTTGAGTCTGAATGTTTCCCCTCCTCTTCCCCTTGTTCTATGCCACATTGTAGAGCGCGCAGGGGATCAAAGTGTTTGGCACAGCTGCCGCATTCCTGAACCGTGATGCCCCGTAAGCCCAGGGAGGCGCGTGAGCACTGTTTCCCGGTGGCGACGTGACTGCTTCCTTAGCAGCTCGTAAAGCGTGAATTCGAAAAAAACACAACTTCTGAGGACCAATGAGGGCTCTTTTAATACAAACTGTGCTGTGTTCATACAAAATGGAGGATGGATTGCTCAAAAACAGCAATGATATTCTTATATTTTTACGCTCATTTATGGGTGGCAAAAGATTTTGTTAGTATTTTTTGCTTCATTCGCACAGTTTTCAGTGACTCCGTCCTATTTGGTCATTTCGTCTTCTGCTGAAGTGTTTCAGCCTGTATTTCTTGTATTTTGTTTTACTGCGTGTCACTCAGTGGTATTTTTATCATGAAGTCGGATGAATAAAATAAAACTGCCTGCTACAGAGATGTTACTACCCCCTGAAAGCTTGTGATTACAGCCCCTATACAGACACTTGAAAGCAACAAGATGAATGCTGAGGCTGAAATATAAAGAAATGCGAGGCTTGGATAAACAACAAGGCTCATGCATCAGCGTCAGAGTGGCAACAGTGGCATGCAAGCCACTGTGCAGCACAACAGTTGTTAGTCAATTCCAATGTCATTTACAGAAGAGCCAGCCGAAAAGCAAGCAATTAGGCCAGTGTTTTTCAACCACTGTGCCGGGGCACACTACTGTGCCGTGATATATTGTCTGGTGTGCCGCGGGAAAATTATCTAATTTCACCAAGTGGGTCTAAAACTTTTTTGAAAACAGATTAATTATTATCTGCAAATAATGTGCCATTGTCATGTGGCCATACCGCCTTTGCTCTGCCCAATCCCGTCAGACCTTGGAAGCTAAGCAGGGAAGGGCCTGGTCGGTACTTGGATGGGTGACCGTTTGGTAACACCAGGAAGCCTGGTGAATGTAGTGAGTGAGTGAGTGGCTGGTGATGGTCGGAAGTGCTGATGGCATGGACTGGTTGCCTCGCTTCCGTCAGTCTACCCCGGGGCAGCTTTGGCTACAACAGTAGCATACCACCACTGAGTATGGAGTGAATGAATAATGACGACAGTGTAGCACTTTGAGAAACTTGGTAATACAGGCTTGTAAAGCGCAATACAAGTGTAAGGCATTATTATGAAGTGTCTGTGCTGTCTAGTGATCGGCAGAGTAACCATGTAATACTCTTCCAGATCAGAGGTTGCTAATTTCTTTGAAACAAGATAATTAGTGATGCGACAGGTGGCGGTGACAGTGGCATTGTAGCGAGACTATACAGTGTTCCTATTCAAGATACTTTGATGAGAACACCTTTATATTGTTAATATATAGGCTTAAATACTTTTTAACATTTTCTGCTGGTGGTGTGCCTCGAGATTATTTCAATGATAAAAATGTGCCTTGGCTCAAAAAAGGTTGAAAAACACTGAATTAGGCATCTTTTTAAACTCTGAAGTTTAAATTGTTGGGTCTATTTTAAATAGGATTAAAACTGCTCTCTTTTCAGAGCTCTCTGCATCAGCGTTTTCCACAAGGTAAAGGCAGATAATTAGGCCGGTGCTTTATTGATATGCATTATTGAATTGGTAGAATTTCTGGAAAAGTTAACTTTTATTGTTGAGGTAACAAGAATTGACAAAGGAAAATTACCAACTGAGATATAAGTACCGTACACAATTTGGTACTGATGTAACATTTAGTAAGTGATCCATAGAAGTTAGAAAACAGAGGGTGTGGGTTCATTTACATGCACCGTCCCATCAAATAAACAAATATAATAAATAAAGTTTTCACATAATTTTTGGACCTTTTGTCACTGGCCTAAATTGAACTTTAAATTTACAGCTATTTTTTTTTTTTTTTTTTTCCTTGCTTCCCCAGACAGATGTCAGCATTTACATATTTGGCTGTGTTCACTACTGTCTCCTCTGTGTGAAGAATTCATAATTTCCAAATGCAAAGAGGCTGACGGCATTCCTAATGAGAGGCGGCGCACCTCGTGACACTGCGTATACTCTCGCTGAACGTCAATGCGAGCCAGGACGCGACGTGTTCCAGGAGGGCGGATTTGGCTGCGTTTTGAACCGATCAATCCATACGATGTTTATGCATCTGCTGTGATCAAAGGCTCTTCTGAGGGGTCCACGTATCGATCTGAGTGTGTGTTTTGTTTCTCTGCAATCCCACTTTTGCAACATTGATCCTTTTACTTTGTCAAGGGAGAACAGAGAATAAGAAAAAAAAGATTGCCTTAACTTGTAGAATGGCACCAGCTAAAAAGAAGAGCATATCCTTTTTTTTTTTTTGTGCTTGTTCACCAACGGGACAAGGAACATGCCAAAAAGAAAATAAATCTTTCACATTATAGTTTGCAATGCTATTAGTAATTGGCATACGTATTGAGATTGGTTATCGGTTGACATGGTGACCATCCTTTAGTGTATTTATTCATTGATTTGCAATAAGGCTGAATGATGTGCACTGAGAAGAAAAGTCGGTTTCCTATTGTAGTTATCTCCTCTGGCTGACATCAGAAGAGCGCAAGAAAGTGACAAAAAATGAAATGATTATTTATGCAGATGGAAAAACTGGCCATTTATGCATTTTGTGTCACGTTCCCTTATCTTCATGTGGACGTAGCTTCACACCACATGGCCACAAGTGATTAGCACGAGCCCAAATTTATGCCTTTGACAATTTGAGCGAATCCACCGAAAACGGTTGGGAGTTAATATGGGTTAATTAATTCTGGCCCCGGATGCGCTGAGAAGGAAAGCGAGCGAGTGATAGAGAAAGAGGGGGGATGGGGGGGGGGAGATTTCAGCTGAGCGGCACCAGCGGAATAATCCACTGAGTGCCCGTAATGTAATGAGTCAGGCCTGGGTTAATGGTTGAAATGGTGGCATGTGGACATAGGGCAGGAAAACACCGAAGCTCCTAAACCTTCGAGGAGATATAGGTTTTCACTTATCCTTAACCCGATTATAACTGAGGCTTACGTCTTGGGAGTGTTTTCATTTTACCTATCCTCTATCCGAAACCAGTAAATTGGTAAGAGGTCTTACGCCAAACCGGATGTGCGTCAGCGTCCGCCATGACAAGAAGCGTCCGAATTGGGCTGTCAGTTAGGATGGAGTTAGGGAAAGTGGCCTGTATGCTAACTATCAAAGCCACTTTAGCATAGGGACCTCTGATGCTAACTCACTGGCGCCCCACCCTCGAGTGATTCATGCGCAACCACTTGACAGGTGCACATTTAATACTAAAAATAATTTAAAAAAAAATAAGATTCTGAACAAGCCAAACTTTATAAAAGTGACAACATACATGTTAGAGTCACCACAGCACAGTCACATGGTTTTAAAGAGCCTCCTCAGTGAATGGCCTAAATAAAGGCAGTTTGTGCTTATGCTTTTATTTAGAAGAAACTTAAGCCACATGGCTAATTTGCATACTGTAGCTTTATGAAACAGCTGTTGAGATAAAATAAGAGAAATGTGATGGATCATTTGGATGTTTCTTTTTTTTTTCAACTTAAATGTCTTTATTTGGACACTATGTTGTTGGACAATATACAGTAGGCGGCGCTTTTGTTTGGCCTGCACTGAACTTTAAAGAAGAAGAAGAACAGCTGTTGGTGATGTCACTTCCCCTTCCCCTGGGTAAGGACGGTGGAATTGGGCAAATGCTGCTGAAGCTCTAGTTCACAAACTGCATAGAGATCTAACAGTTGACCCCATGAAAGGTTAAGGATTAGTTGCTAGTGTTAGTACTTAGAGGCTACAATTTAATGGTTTCGGATGTAGCACTAGTGAGTACAACTGCAACTCACACGAATGGAGCGCAACGCATAAAGTCACTCTCTTTATTTCAAAGTGTCGCGAACCTTTGAACATTTTTCTCAATATTTAACTACTTAAAATTATGGTGAGATGTTTTCATCATCATTTCAATTTCAGGTCCAATCAATGCTTAAACCACCAATACCTGTAGTATTTTACATTCCATTACAGACTTAAACCTTGTCTTAAAGTGTTTTATTGGTTGGAATAGATATCAAAACAAGATAAGAATAAACTTTGGATTAGAGGAAAAACGTTTGAGACTTCAACTACAGAGCACAGAAGATTACTCAAGAACCTTCATTGAAGATGGACAACTTCTGTACGACTGAGAGCCAACACAGACAAGATAAGAATAGACTTTATTGTCCCCTGTGGGAAACCTGTCTTGAACCGGGCCACATTCAGAAAACGGCTCTCATTCAATTCAACCTGGATGGACTCAAACAGATAAAAGCAGTGATTAGAAAGATTTATTGACATGTATATTTTTGGCGATCAGACCCCGGCAGTAGACATCGATATATGGATTAATATTAGTTTGAAGTATGTAGCAGGGCAAAGCTGTGGTGAAGGGGTGGAGGTGGGTCACAGCACAACTGGGAAGCAGACGAGTCATGAACGCTGGAGGCTTTAACACGGGACCGAGGGCGATGATTGGCTGCGAGGAAGGTGTGGCTCTGCGCTGATAGGCTGAGGTGGAGCTGTGACTATAGAAAAAGTACAGCTATGAAGGTGCTTGGAATGTCAGCCTTAAGTGATTTAGAATTCATTCATGTAATTGATGTTGGAACAGCGAATTTATTATAAAATTTAAATATTTGTGTCGTGGATTTACACCCTCTTCATCCTTACATTTTAGTTTTTTATGTCTTTATCGTAAATGGGCCCTGGATGCGACATAAGAGGAGGTTAGCGTTCCACATCCACGTCGCCATGCAACCATACTGCGCACAGGGGCCATGATGAGCGAGTCCCAGTTCGATCCTTGAAACAGTTTTCTTGTTTTTGTTTTTCATCTTCACGAAATTGCCTCTTCAGTGGTGTCGTTAAACCATGATTAATGCTTGCCATCGCCGTTATCCTATCAAACTAAGTGACAATTTGGACATAAATCCAAACTGATAATTGCAATGGCTGGTCCTTATTCACTTGGCCCTGTCAATTTGATTTATTATTGTTATTTACTTTCGCATTCTATACAATTATGATGTTCTTTACTTGCACACCTACACGTTGCTCGAATTTGGTTTCTGAATTCTGACAGGCACTTGACTCTATTACAGGCATTACAGAATCAAATGGCTATTAAAATGACAGACCAAACCAGCATTACTCCCCTACCCAGCAATGCAAATGTACATTTAGACAGCTCCGGCCTTTTCCCGTCCCAGAACATGACACGTTGTGGAATTGCAGTTTGTTGTTGAGTTGATTAAGCAGGGCTCTCTCGTATGCATGTGTGTGTTACAGCCAGCCAGTCGCACTCCGGGCTACAAAATAACACCACAGTTATCTGAAACACAACTGCTACTCAGGCTCGTGGAGTGGCTTTATCTCGGCAGGGTAATTCCTATACTGCCAGGCGACATTAGCGCGTTTCTTTTCTTACTCCCAGAACACGCTCGCGCAGAAAAAAAACGGAAAAACAAACCCAAAGCACATGCCTCTGCTCGTCTACTGGCTTATTTTATGCAGGTTATTGATACATTTGCATCCCCAACTGTAGACAATATGCATGAAATGTTATACTTCAATTGTCTCAGGGCATCAGCAGCACATAAAAGGGTTTTACATCTACTTTATACCCCTTTCTGTGTCAAGAACGTACTCATAGGTGTGATGATCTTTGGTGTCTCGATTATCACTGTGAAAAAGCAGCATTAGATTCTCGGGCAACGTATATTTGTCCACACTTTCCATACTGCCAGTGCCATTGTTGTTATTCTCTAACATAATGTCATTTTCTAACGCCATGTCATTTATTGGTCTTGTCATCTGGTGAAACAGAAAAAAATCCTTCATCATGGATATCCTCCCCCCCAAGTTTCTCAAAGCACTACACTGTAGTCATTATTCTTTCACGCCATACTTGTACTTCAAACAGTAAGCTGTAAACACGCATTTACGTGCAATGCACTGCGGCAAGATGATATGGTACATAATGGGTTTTAAATGACAGTAATTATTGCGGGCTATAATTAACATATAGGCTTGTCTTTTAGCAAAGTGTAGTGAACACAATTTTCTTCTTAAACAGCAATTTTCGATTTCATGATTCATTCACTCAGCCATTGCTGCTCAGTTGGATTTGGCTGCCAGGTAACTAAAGCCACATTGACCACCTCCAATCACATAATCAAGAAAAAAATATATATATACATACCCCAGGATCAGGTGCGGCTAGTACTTAGTTACATTTACTCAAATAAAAGTACTTGAGTAACTTTTTGAAGAAACTGTTCTTATTAGAGTCGTTTTATTATTCGGTACTTTTTACTTCTACTTGAGTAATATTGTAATGAAGTATCTTTACTCCTATTTGAGTAAAAATAAAATCACTACTTGTGCCACTGTGAGTGAATTTTAAAGTTACAAAAGCTTCATGTCAACCTAGAATATATGTTTGTGCCCATTTTTCTTCAGAAATATGGATTTTTATGTGTTTTTGGGGGGAAATATTAGGATTTTCCTCATTATTACAAGTTTTGTACCCCATAATTTATGCCGCAACTGACAAACAAATCAGACATTTACACTCAGTTACTCAGTACTCACAGTACTCAATTACTTTATTTTTTTTTAAACTTCTACTTCGAGTTGCTACAAGCAGAAAGTACAAACCACATCGACTGTTGAACGTTTTCTTTAAAACCCCTCAAGGCCGTTTGTGGACGTAGAACCATGGTGGTGCAGCGGTTAGCGCTCGTGCTTCACAGCTAGAAGGTCCAGGTACTCCGGTTTCCCCTACCACTAAAAACATGTACAATAGGTCAGGATGAATGAGAGTGTGTTTGAGAGTGTGCGTGGGGGACGACGGATGGAAATTAGCCCAAGGCGGTGCCGGTGTGACTTGTTCATTAACTTGCACTGTCCCTACCCAATAAACAAAACAAACAGTAGAGGCACTGCCGCTCTCCCACCCCCTCACTGTGCCACCTGTATTTGAAGTTGGATAGATTGTCACAAGTGTCTCATCAGTTTTGTTTTGCATGTATTCAAGGTTTTAAAAGAGCGCTATAGGAGGCCCCCTGACTGTGGTGTTATAGTAAATTATTGTTACAAAATAGTTTCTTGCTGTGTTACCTCTGGGTAGGAGTGTGTGATAGTAACAAAAATAAAGTCCTCTGATATTTCTTTGGACTTGATTGATAATGATAATCAAGAGAATATTTACAAATTGGAAATGAGCCAAACAGGAGCCTGAGGTTAATGAGGTGCTGTGTATCGTTTTGTTTCTAGAGTATTTATACTCTTAGTTTGGTCCCTGATATTGTCGTATTTCAATGGCAGACTTAGGGGACATGAAGCAGAAGCAAAACTAGTGACTCAGAGTTTGTTTGTACACCTAATGATATCATCAGTGAGTCAGGTCTCACAAAGAGGAGGAAGAGCAACCAAACATTTCTCTCAGTCCAAAAAGTAAAAGGTCACGGATTTTGTTTATATGCTCCTATTACAAAGAAAAGTCCAAATAACGAGGGAGACTTTTTCTCTTTATTGAGCAAAATCTCAGAGCATGGTTGAGCGTGGGGTTTTAGTGCAATGGTGATGAAAAGTTAAGTGTTTTACCCACAAAACTGATGAAAATCATAGGAAACCA
This sequence comes from Neogobius melanostomus, assembly GCA_007210695.1. Lineage (NCBI taxonomy): Eukaryota > Metazoa > Chordata > Actinopteri > Gobiiformes > Gobiidae > Neogobius > Neogobius melanostomus. The sequence continues at coordinate 1,598,991 of VHKM01000399.1, forward strand.
CTATAATCATTGTCAAAATAACTTTTCATAGAGTTTATTGTATTTGCACTGCCTCCCCTGACAACACGTTTCACTGCAACAGTAACAAAACTGGAAATACCTTTTGTGTTGAGTTTTTGCTTCAGCTTTTCACCCTCCTCTTCGCTGCCCTCTGTATTCATACTCTACGTTTGGCATTCGGATTTTTCCCTCACAGCAGTGCTCCATTTAACGTCAATATCACAGTCTCTTTTAGAAAGATTATCTTGGCAAAATTATATTCCACACCCTCGAGCAAACCAAGGACGTATGATGTGTTACCATGGGAACTATTGCCTGCTAACCAACTGCTCTCTCAAAAAAAGAAAAAAGAGGAAGAAAGAAATGTGTCATAATTTGTGGTATGCTGCTGTTATCTTGGGAAAATAACTGATTTGAAAGATCCACAGTATAAACTAGCAATGCGCAGTTGTGAAGAGATTGATAATTGCTGTGTGTTTCAGAGAGACATTATATTTTTACCATGACAAATTCAAAAGGTACTATTTATTTCAGCATAATCATCTTCCCTTTACAATGCAATATGCTAATGTGAATGATATACTGGCCAACACAAAAACTTGCCACAATAAGACTGGTCATATTTTGTTGTAGCGCCGTTAGCTTTGATTACAGAACACATTATGGCGTCATGGCAACATGTAAACAAGGGCAACCTCCCTCTCTCTTGGCCCAGCTGCGTTTTTGGCCTTTTTCTGCTAACTGCATTTGCGGTTTCTGTGTTCCACATTGTTTTGCTAGATACTTTTGTGAGTCTTTGCCGTGCTTTTCTGGGGTTCAGTAGATTTTTTCACTGTGGACAGCCCGTACCCATGTTTTTTAAAAGAAAACAAACAGCTAGCATATGAGCTAAAGGCATTTGAGACTATACGTTTGTTAAGTGGTCACGTCACAGCTCTACTTCCGGGTGCGAGAAACTACAAAAAACTCTTTTAATACCCCATCAATATTTCTGAAACTTCAGAGTTACTGAACATACTTATTTCTCAGACTCATTAGCCAAAAATGCCATACCTACTGCTATAAAAGTAATATTTACCAAAATCACTACATCCGGGTTAGCCGAGAAAAATGCTAACGGTGCAGTAGAGTCGCTAAAACCGGAAGTAGCGACTATGACTTTTTTTAGCATTAGGTGCGGCATTTTTGGCTAATGAGTCTGAGAAATAAGTAGGTTCAGTAACTCTCCGTTGAGTTTCAGAAATATTGATGGTTGTTTTTACGAGATTTGTATGTTTTTTTCTCGCATTTGCCCGTCTGCCAGGACCCGGAAGCGAAAGTTGTGACGTCACACTTAACAAACGTATTGTACAATGACAAATACAGCTCTGACTTATTTGCTGCGACAATGTTTCAATAGCTTCTGTAATGCCAAAAGAACCAGTACTGCATTCATTTTTCTCCAAGATCTTATGCTATTGAAGAGTGTGACCACTGTGCAAAGCCTTCTCCGGTACAACCCAAAGATCCTCGATGATCTGGACTCTGGCCAATTCTAAAGAGCCTAAAGATTAAAATTGAGGTAGCAGGCATCTGAAAATTCCATAACGGTAACTACTGTATGTCAACTATCAAAATGCAGATTATAGTTTATTGCTAATATCTATGTAATTCCTGGGCAAATTCACATGAAACAAACACTGTCACAAAGTTCAAAGCATTCAAAGCCATCTCTTCCAGCACATATGAACTATGGTCTAATTATATCCTCATAAAGGTGTCCAAAAGTCCAGCAACCCCAGATCATAACAGTTAGTTAAATCCAGGCCCATTTTTTTGTGTGTGTGTGTGTGTGTGTGTAATACAGTGTAATTTGGAAATGGGTTTAATGTTAGATGCCTTACATTGGTTTAGTTTGGTTTGGTTTGGTCTCTGGGCCAGTCACTTCCGCCACATTGGCCTTAAAGAGATACTTCGGGATTTTTGACATTGGGCCTCATTTCCTAGTTATCCAGAGTGTTGTTGATGTCTGGAGATATTTTTTTCTTAAATTCATGCAGTTCTTTTATTTGAAGAGTCTAGTTGCGCTAGGCTAGAGCAAGGCTAAAGCATTTCTATGGTAAAGTCTAGCCTGCATTAAAAAACAGTCTGACGCACTCCACAGGGCACCTGAGGTAAATCACTTATAACGCCAGACTAACCATATAAATGTCTGTGTTAATAGAATAATTTTTTTAATATAACTGACCTTGTATCACATGAATTACCGCATTTTGAGGGACTATTTTCTCGCAGATCACTCCGCCGCTGCATTAGCTTACAGCCACGAAGCTGATGCTGCTCAAATATAAGTTATTTTAAATGCAAAATGGTTAAAATTATTCTATCGACACAGACATTTATATGGTTAGTCTGGCGTTATAAGTGATTTACTCAGGTGCACTGTGGAGTGTGCCAGACTGTTTTTTAATGCAGGCTAGCGTTTACCATAGAAATGCTTTAGCCTTGCTCTAGCCTAGCGCAACTAGACTCTTCAAATAAAAGAACTGCATGAATTTAAGAAAAAAATATCTCCAGACATCAACAACACTCTGGATAACTAGGAAATGAGGCCCTATGTCAAAAATCCCGAAGTATCCCTTTGACCCCGAACAGTACATGTAGGCGGCTGTAACGGGAAGGTCATTTTGACAAAACTGAAATGAAACCAGACCAAATCAAACTCGACTGCTCTGGTCACAGATGGACTAGATTCAGTTGAAACAAATGTCGTGCGGTTCAGGGTGCAGTGGAAGGGCTCAGGTGGCTTCCATGAGAGGAGCCGCACTTCGGGGCAGTTGAAAGCAGCACAAAGGAACATGCACAATGCGACAGTGTGTGACAAGTTTAACGAGAACAAAGACACTGTAGCTTATGCGAAATAGGAACATGTAACGCTCAAAAGCAGTGTTTCTCAAACATATACCACTGGCGGTTTGGCGCTCTCCTGATGGCACAAGGAGTTCTGTAGTTTTACTCACACTGTCTCTTTTTACTTGAGGTTGAGGCTTGACATGCTATTTTATTGATGTACTATTTTATTATTATTATTATTATTATATTATTATTATTATTATTGGGTTTATTTTAGACTTGTTTTAGACCTGTTTCATTTTTCATTGTTTTTTTGTTTTTTTACTTTTTTGCGAGGTGGTACTTTGTGTTTAAAAAATATAGATCCACTGTGTTTATGTAAGCTCTCAATCATCCAGAAGTGTTAAATAGTAAAAAAATAATAATAAAAAAAACTCTTACACCTGCCTTAACCAAGCGTGTTTTTCTCCAGTTCAGCTTTACACAAATTTAAAAGATTCTTGACTGGAGTTTACAGCCTCTAGGCCAGTGCCTTATTTGAAAGCTAAGACCTACAAAACTGATCTAAACTTTTTTCACATCTCATTTTTACCCATTTCTTGTTGCTTTTTTTTATGGCGTTTTCGTCACAATTTTGCCACTTTTTTGTCGAGTTTTTGTTCCTTTTTTTGCTGCACTTTTTTGTCACGTTTTGTTGCTTTTGTGTTGCCCTTTTGTCACTTGCTCTTTATTGGCTTTTTGTCAGTTTTTTTGTAGTACTTTCATCGCTTTTTTGTGGCTTTTTTGTGGCTTTTTTGTCACTTTTTGATTACTGTTTGATTACTACTTTATACAGGTGTCTCATTTGCAAGAGAGAGGACTGTTAAAAACAATGTAGATAACAGTCAGTAAGAAGACAACAGTAACTACAACAACTTTAACATACTTATAAAACGTATAAACTTAAAAACAAGAGCAGTCGCATGGAGGATACTCCTTTACAAGGGATTTAAACAGATAAAAGGTCACAAGATTATCCACACACAAAAAATCTTCTGTGCCTCATTCCAGACATTTGGTGCAAAGTAACAGAAGGCCTTCTTCCCCCATTCTGTCTTTACACGGTGTGTGACTCAAGAGTCAAAATGTCCGGAGACCTCAGCTGGTAAGCATTAGATCTGACATTTATTAAATTTAACAAATAATCAGGCAGGAAACCAAGAAGAGCTTTGTTAATAAACAGCAGACAGTGCTGCTCCTCCTTGCTTCGAGAGATTACCATCCCACTTTAGCATAAAGATCACAGTGGTGGGTTCTTGACGCTTTTTTTTTTGTGGGTGTGTTTTTATCCACGTTTTCTTCTCGTTTTGTCGAAATTTTCAAGAAGCTTTTAGATGTGGGTAATGCAAAACTAGAGAAAATGTGCTCGGTTCAGGTGGGGGTTAAGAGGTTAAAGCGATCTCTAGTTCTCTATGTGGAACACTGTACATCCTTACCATCCTGGGTTTGACTCACGGCTCTGACAATTTGCTGTAAGTATGTTTCTCTCTGGTTTTCACCCTGCGCTGTCGGGACGATGGTGGCACAGAGAGTAGAGCGGATTGTCTTGTGATCCGAGGATCGGCGGTTCGAATCCCGCAGGTGCACACTGTTGTTGTCTCTTTGGGCAAGACACTTCACCCACCTTGCCTCCAGTGTCTGCGTACATTGGTGTATGAATGGGTGACTGGTTCCTTGATGTAGAGTGCCTAAAGCAGGTAGAAAGGCACCATATAAAATGTGACCATTTGACTGTCCGATTTAAGAAAACCCACAGACAAAAAGCTCTGTGAAGTAAGTTCAAAACAAAAAGAATCTGGACAAGGTTATTTGGCATTGAACACATTTTTTTCTCTCAACTAGACAGTTTCTAATTTCTCAAATTCTCCTTGACAATGAGCTGTACAAGGCAAAAACTATACAGTAATGTGTCTCTTTTAAAACAGATGTTTGCATTCAGTAACGTTTGCTTGAATAGCACAGCACATAATCATACTGTATCCACATCTTGTTTGGACATTGCCCAACACTTGGCAAAGCGCTCATTTGCTGGAACAGATTGGAATGCCAACATTCCTAAACAAAAGATTGTTTGCCGTATTTAGCTCTACACAGCTTTGCATCGGATTAAGTTGTTCTTTGTGCAACTAAGCTGTCAGCATCTAATGGGAGGAGAATGTTATCAGCTCCTTTTGTGTTGAGCAAACAGAAAGTAAAAAAACAAAGCAGGTTCTGTAGCACTTGTGAATGTTGCAATTCTATGAAAAAACTGAAATGTTATCTGTGCAGTGAGGCATCACCAATGCCCGACAAAAACACACTCGTATACCGCACAATTATTTTGACTGAGACATCGAGGTGGGGTTTGGGGATGTTACATTTTTGAGCGAGATGAAACACTTTTGAAAGTTTAACTTGGTCCATCAGACTCCTTCACCGGAAACGAGTGGAACGTTTCAGCCGTGCATTGTGTGTTATGAATTATGACTAAGACTGCATTTTGTATGTCTGAATAATGCACAGTTGTGTGATAAATTCTGGATCATCTCTTTGGCTGTTGCCCTGTATAGCTTTTAGCTGCTCATGAGGAAATGCCTTGTTCACTATATGCAACTTAGCAGAATAAACAAGCTGCATTTGCAAATCGAAAGTGAATTTAGCAGGTGTCGCACATGAGATACCCCTTGTGGAAGAGCTACGTATGATATATGATACTTTATTTCCTCAGTATAGCATGAACTGGTTTTGGCACAGTTGGACCACTGAATCAAAATTGGACAGGCAAGCTTCGTTCCCCTGATTGCCAGTATATATATATATATATATATATATTTCTTTTTTTAAATTTCACTCTGGTTGTGTGAATACAGTATATTTTTGTGTGTTCTAGCCCCATTTGTTCCATCCCATAACAACAACAAAAAATCAACATCAATCTCGACTAAGAGTAAATGTCATACTTCACAAATTAGAAATGCATGAATGATTATATTTATTATGCTTAGTTGAAAGCTCATCCGATATAGGACTCATACCATGTAATACACATGCTAGTATTACGGTATCGATCAAATACCAATGTGTTTTACATTAAAATGCATTAAAACTTGACTAATATTTTTCTTCCCCTGTCTTTTTCCCTCCTCAACCCACTTTTCCCTTTCCCTTGTCCTGACTTCAACCTTCCCCTCCTCCTCTCTGTTTTTTAATAAAACAGGTCCCTCACCAGATGGGTGCGTTGACCTTCTACCGCTACGAGCAGCCCATTGTGGACTACTGCCAGGCGCACCAACCACTCCGGCTAACATGGGATATGAGGGACCCCCCCAGGGCCTAGAAGGCTTGGAGGAGCTGGGAGCGTGCGACAGGGGCACCATACAGACAGTGGCTCTACCTGCGGTGCCCCCGGCCTCCAGCATGAACGCCCCAATGCCCGGGGCTCGCTCTACGCCGCCCCCGCTCAGACCTCCGGTGGAGGGTCCCAGCAGCGGCCCCTACCCTCCCCCGGAACGCACTGGTACCCTCAAGTTTGGACGCTAGCGACGTTTAGCCTTAGCGCATCTGGTGAACGTTTACCAGATGGTGATCAAAAGGGGCAGATGAGGTGGTTCTGTTTTTTTTGTTTATTTTTGGAAAGGATTTGTACGGATGGACTTCTCAAAAGTAACCTGAAGGTGGTGTGAGGATGGAACACTCGTGATCTGATGACTAGTTCAGAGACAGCCTTCATGGCCATTTTATGTAACTCGTTATGTTTTATCATACGTTATGAAATAGCCCTTTATACTGCCTCTTGGGAGAGAATCAGTAGCAATGGAACCTCTTTGATATCCAATTATACGAGAACACCCAGGGGACCAGTCTACATGGACAAAGGGGACGGCGCAAAAGAGGTGGCCACTTGCGAGGTGTAACGTAACACAAGACGCATCGTGTTATTCCCCTTGTTTGTTTGTTTTTTTTAATGGCTTTTTACGTGCATGTCGAACCAAAGAGTGTACTTGTGTTTCTAATCCTCCTTTTCCACGTACATTATTGTTTTTTCTTTTGTTCCGAACATTATCAAACAGTCAGTCCACTGTAAATTATATTGCGGTCTTTAGAAAGCAATTGCTCAGTGTCTGTGTGATTCTCCAACAGTTGAAAATTGAGTTGCATTGGATGCAGCATGTCCAACACTACATGTTTCGGTCATGCCAGGTCTCTGTACACACGCTTACACCCAATGCTTCAATAGGGCACATCCGACCGGAGAGCATTGTACATATTCCTGGAGGGGTCTTCGTCCCGGACGCCTGAACCACTCTCACTGCCCGAATCTGCCACCGGAAACATTGCCGAGTCTGGATTTGTCTTGCTTTGCATTGGACAATTTTGGAAAGAAAGGAGCAGTGAAATGGCAAAATGGCAAAGCTGGGTCGGGCCATGTGCTTGCCCCATAAAAGAAGAGTGCCTCGCGGTAGACGTGATGATGATCGTTGACTCCTTGTTGACCTACGCGTGAACCCGTGGGACATACTGGGAATAGGGGCCTGCCCTCTCCCAGAACTGTGTGCCCGCGGTAAGGGACTCTTTATTGCGCTCAGTAACCCTTTGGCGACCGTCCCGAGCGCCGCGGCACACTTCATATCACACGGAGCCCGATGGGAACCTCGCTTGCAGCTAAAACGGCCTGTCAAAAATCATCAGAGGCTTTATCTGAGCGGCGCATTGGGGTTCGTTTTTTTTTTTTTTTTAGCTTGTCAGTGGTCACCGACCCTAGAGTTATGGAAAGCCGGAAAGTGCTTGGTCCTCTCAAGGTGGGAACGATAAATCCATTGATAAGAAAAGGAAAAGAAAAAAAAAACTGAAAATGGTAACAATCTCATGAGGATATATCATAAAAGTATATAAAAAATGGACAAGATATAGTGAATTATTTTTGTTCTTTCTCTGCTCAGAAAACAAAGACAATTTTGGTTTTCGAGGATGATGTCAAGAAAATCTATTGGACAACTCGCGAAAAGAGACAAACTCTAATAGAACTTATTTATCCTGTAAATAGTGAAAATTTGAAAATGTTACCTTCTGAAACACATATTGCTTGTGGGACGGAAGACGGGGAGCCTTACTCGCCGTACCGGGTAGGAACCCAAAACAAGGCGACGGCGCAGAGGAAAACGGTTCCTACCTGGATGCTCCTGTTGTTTCAATGATAAATATTTTTGTATCTGCTTTCATCACGATTCTGCCATTGCATTATGTTACTGAGGTTATTTATCAAATGCTTTTTATGGAATCACACTATAATAGGAAGATTCTGGGCGCTGCCGTTGTGGTGTGGCTTTGAGACCCGCTCTGTGTCTGACGTGTGTGGCAAAAGCTGGTTCTATGTTTTCTAACTCCACAACTTTATTGCTTTGGAATACACTTGCTGCCATGTTCGGGTATTGTGATTTTTACGATGTAACATGTAAAATGTTCTTGTTTATTCGTTTCTTTGTTTTTTTAGGGATTATTTTCTCTTAAATGTGCCATGAACTTAATTTAAAAAAAAACAACAAAAAAACAGGTCTAGCGCTCAATACAAGAAGCAACCCTAAATTCCACAAGAAGAGCTGTAAACAAATTTCGAAGGTTGCTTAATAGTACTGGTGGAGTTTACTTCTCAGCAGTAACCTTGCCAACGATAGGAGCTAACGCAACCTCATGTACTGTATTGTCTTGCAGTTCTGTACCGCCCCCCTTGCCAACTCCCCTTGGCCTGGATTTCATGTCTGCCTCTGCCTTGGTGACTTGGTTGAACCTATTTAATGATGTGCTATTCCTGTCTGCGTTCCGGTATTTTCGGGATCTTTATGCCCGGTTAGGGAGGAGCGCTGAACCACACAGAGAACAGGCAGGAGGTATTTTTCGTTGTCCCTGAGAAACCCTCATGAACTGAATTCACGTGTCAAAGACGAGTCATTTTCTTTGCCATTCCTATCTCTGGCCCCAGAGGAGTTACGTAGCGCAAAACCTAGGTCACTGGTGAAAAGATGTAGTGCTCACTACAGGGGACAGTTTCACAATGGGCTGCTTTAAGAAGTGTCTCGCCAGATTTGATATCAGATAAAAACATAAACCTATATCTGGAAAGATTCCTGGTAACTCTATTTTGTCTGTTGCCCTCTAAAGGTAAATGCATCAATGTTCAACATTAATTTTCTCAAGATAAATGCTAAAAATCGGAGGAACAGATCAGTCTTCTAAACTTTACAGACATAATGCTTACAACACAATTTGTTAACATTATTAGCAACTGCACTAACAGGGTTATTATGCTAATGTGCGTTTCCATTTAACCTGTTACTTGCCGTCCCTCCGATCAGGGGTCTAAGATTAGGGATATGATTAGGGTTTGGAATGGCAAATGTGATGTAAGTTGTGTTTCACTCACACAGATCTTGCACATAATTTTCGAAACTAGAAGGTCTTGGCTTTCAAATGAGGTATCACACTGGCATATAGGCTGTAGAAGAAGAAGAAGAGCTTTCAAGTCTATATGCTTTGAGATTTGGATATGCATCCATATGAATTGCTAACCCTAACCCTAACCCTAAGTTGGCAGGTAACAGGTTAAGGACAAAATCAAACTTGTGAGCAAATGTGGAATCGAAATATAGTTATAATACGATTAAAATTTAAAAGAAATGTGATGTTTGTGCCTGGATTTGGAGTGTTCGTAATCTAATTTTGACATATCCAAAGCTAATAATATCTAATCAGTGAATGACAACCCACAGAACTTTTAGCAACAGATATGGCTATAAGTCATATAAATCTTCTAGTTGGTCGCTCGAACAGGTTACAATCAGTCACTCGAGTCGCTTCACTTGTGTTCGCTTCAGGAGGGGCTACAGCTACTGCTGCTGCTGCGCGATTGTGATTCTCTGGGTGTTTTGCCCCCATGCACTTTTCCTGAGCAGAGAAGTCATGAATGAAAATATGTTTCCTGATCCTTTGATTGCGCCTCCTGCCTCTCCCGAAGACTCGGATATTCCCTCCCCCACAACGTCCTCTTCCCTTTCCAGCCCCGTGCAGTGCAGAGGCGGCTTCTACACCGTGCCTCTAGACCCGCTCCCCGGCCTGAGCACTGAGCAAATACACGGCTCCTGCACAACACGGGTTCGTAGCGTCCTGCTCCTGACTGTGCGAGATTCCCCCGGTTTGCACAAACAACCCACAAACCCGACTATAGCCTAAACATTATTACATTCCCTTTGGCCGACAACAGAAGTGCGTTTTGGAGTGTGCAGTGCGTGAGAGATGAGGATATGTAGCTCCAGATTCACACAGCTGAGTCATGAGCTTCCGCATCCTCTTGCTCAAGTGAGTGGGTTGGTTCAAACGTTCAAATGTGTTGATGAGACGCACGAGCATCGCAAATCGCATTCATTATTTGCATGTGTGGGCGTCTTCATCACCCGCGCCTGCCGCTTTTGACGCATTCGGTCTGAATGTAGCGTTAGGTTCAGTCTATGGTACCATTATGAAACTGACCCCCGGGGGATACAAGCTGACTGGCACTCTATAAGCTGTAATTACGTGAGTTTGCACAGTCTGAATTAAACAGGAACCCATTGATCAAAGCTATACCATTCCGTCATTTGTTCAATTAGAGGCACTAATGACATTGTGGTTTCGTCAGATTTAGAAGAGTAATTGATAGATTAATCCCAACTCCTTTCCCTGATAACATCGAATCTCCTCAGCCCGATCCTGCTGCCAGCAATCATTTAGTCTTTTGTCCATTTTGGTGTCATCAGAGGGAGAAACAAACACGCAAGCCGAATGCTAATGGGGCATGTTTGAGCTCAACTCCACAAACCGTCTGTGCGCCCTCGCCGTGCCAGCAGACAGCCCGTGGTTTCTGTTGTGTTTGTTGACCCATCTGTGAATACTCTCTCTCGCTTCTAGTTTAGCTGAGAAAAAATAAATAAAGTTTGATGAATTGCAATCACTGAAAATGGAGTAAAATTATTACTTTTTCAAAGATGTTATTGAGAAAAAGGCTTTTGACTATATTTTTGCTTGGAAAGTCAATAGTTGGTTCACTTTGCACTTTTTAAACTTGTCAAGTTTGTGTTTTGTTGATTTTTATGTTTTATTTATTTTTTGTCCTAAAAAAAACCTCACTCTAATATTTAGTTTTGATTACAGCTGTGATTTCAATGGGGTTAAGATCTGGACTCTCTTTGAACCTGTGAGCCCGATGAATCCTGGCATTGTCATTTTGGAATATGCCCATGTCATCAGTGAAAAACAAATCCATTGAACATCGTCATTCTGGATGTTCAGTAGTCAACAGATCTTCTTCTTCTACTACTTCTTCTTGAAAGTAGGTTAAATCCAGGTGAGGCTAACAATTTGTTTAAAAGAGGGAAAAACATGCACATCACATTCACATCTTCGCGACAGACTTCAAGGAGACAGGAGACAAGGCGGAAAACATTTTGTTTAAAATTGAAAAAATGAGATTGAATAATGAAGTAATATCACTGTATTTTATCCCCTGCAATAGCCCATTGATTCTCATTGTTCCATGCTGTTTCACATTAGCTGTAAGTCTTTAACCTGGTGACCTGCTTTGTCCTGACTGTGTTTTTTCTGCCAGTGTGCTCATGTCAAAGGGAGCACCGAGCATCATTAACATTTTGTTGGGGAATACTTTTTTTTTTTTTTTTTCTGACAAAGCCTCTTTATGGTCCCAATTGCGCTTTGGTGCACATTGAAGGAAGATGAAATATATGCAGCAAAATGACAAACACACAAAAATATCTATAAGAGTAAATAATTTGAATTTAGATAAGACTGGTTTCAATTGAGTCAAGCAAAATTGTCTATTATTATAGGGGCGACAGTCGCTCAGTTCCCTCCAAATTGGAAAATCTGTGCCTGCTTTTGTTGTGTCATTGTGACCAGAGAGTGTGTTGCCATCGGCAGCCACAAATCTGTTAGTCAGCTCCAGGGCAGCTATGCTTTATCATGTGGGGGAGTAAACCTTTGGGTTGTTCGATAAAAATAAAAATAAATACATTGTTTTATGTAATTCCATGTTAGTAGGGTTAGTGGAGAGTTCTCAAATTAAGGAAATTTGAATGGCTTTATTTGTTTCAATTTCATATTCCTTTTTTGCTGCGTATATGAAAAAAAAGCCCCAAATAAGATCACTGAAAAACCCCCAATGGCAGAAATAACAATATCAAGCAATACAAAATCCTCCACAAACACCCTAGTTTTATATGATTTGCTGCCTTAAACAAGAGAGAGTGATCAATTCAATTGTAGCTCATCTAAGTCACGATGCCAGCTGTCTCCTTCATTTTTTTTTTTTAAGAAAGCACTGATTTCTGTAACGTGTAAATAAGTGCTGCATTGTTTTCTTTGGTAGTTGGTTTACTGAGATTTATTTTTGTCTGTTTTATTATTACTGTGTTAAGAACTAAAGCATTTCTGTGGAAACCTGGTTCAAGCGCAGAAATATGGCTCTTTGAGTATATTATTGTCAGAAAAATGTTTTGTAAAAATTTTGAAGATGATATCAGTAATAAACATCTCACGATGAAAATATGGCGCATTGTGGTCAATTCCTTCTGTCCAATATAATATATATATATATATACATACATACTGTATATATGTGTGTGTGTGTGTGTGTGTGTGTGTGTGTGTGTGTGTGTGTGTGTGTGATTATATTGAATAAACCAATTAACAGTATATATATTTAAAATCCATAATGAAATAAATCAGACTAATGCAAAGCACTTCACAAACATGCACAATGGAGGGTTGTCCCTCTAACACTGTGTCCATTTCTAAGCATAAGTTTGTCCCAGCAATATTGAAGGATGGGTCAAGTGCAGATGACAAATTTGCCCAAAGGGACAATTAACTTTTTGGCTGCCAAGAAGACCATATCTGTCATTTAGACTTTATAATATAAAGGAATAGAGCGAGGTCTGCTATATTCGTTCACTAGCGCACGTACCAGCCAGATGGAAACAAGCCTTAGAATTGCCTCTGGGAGATTGTTGGGGCTGGTAACCAACAAAACACAATAATTAATAAAGGAAAGCGAGACAAGACAAATTCTCATTTTACTTGCAAGGAGAGGCAGACAGAGATTAAGACTCAGCTACAAACGAAGCTGGGGCTAAACCTCCCTTGTCCGCTCTGAGTTCTCTGGATGCCTCACATTGCATTTTATTCAGTTTTCACGTCCCTAGTATACAATGTACTGCTCTGGTCTAAAGGAAGGGGGGTTGCATACCAGAGCAGTAGATAACAATTTGCAAGCACACAGTATTTTACACAGTATCCATTTTTCTCGTCCTTGAGACAGTCCCGGTTTTGGACACACACACGGCTGCTCAATATTTCTGTTTATAAACCAAATCTGTAACTCAAAGCAGAAGCATTAGTAACAGTCAGCAGATTATGACGTGTAAGAAAAGCAAAATATAGAGAATAGCAATATTTATCCAACATTTCCCTCCTGTTTATCGATATTTTGATTTTCCGCCACCAACCTCTTCCAGAGGATTTTCAGCTGAGGCTTCATAGTTACCGATTACTCCAGGGGGTCAGTTATGTCAGAGACATAGTCCCGTCATCATTGCTATCAATGTCATCGTAATACTCCGGCTCTCTCCCCAGAGGTTTCTGGCGTCACCAAGGATATCCTCCGGTAGGGGCAGGCTGGGCACCTGTCTGTTGAGCGCTGCTGCATATACATAGTCATTGTGGCTTTGGCTTACCCCTCGCTTTATCACATCCATGTAATCTTCTTTGGCTCCCTTTGCTTGGCTCAGTGCTATATACTCTTGGTCACGTGTCTTGATGAGGACATATCCACCTGTTACTCCAAACACTCGGCCCACCAAGAGCTTAATACAGGGACCCACCATCGCACAGACTCCTCCTTGGGGTGCGGTGAGTAGGTCCAGGACAAACGATCTTGTATCTCCATTTGTCGGAGTGCCGCCACCTCCTCTTGGAGTCCTGTCAATGCTGCCATGGTGTAATTAATAAAAGCAGACAGTCTAAAATGCAGAGTTTCGATCATGAGGGGGGCCTTGCCCATCCCAATATTTGGGAACAAGGAATACAGTACTTTCTGGCCAGTGTTCCAAAATGTATGGTCATCGGGGACATCTGTAACCCATACTGGATCGTGTGGGTCGTACTTGCCGGAGTCTATGACCCTTGGGTGTCGGCGGGGTCGCAATGCCCCCTCGGAGATTACGAAAGTCTCACCACCTGCTCGAACTGGTGCACAGATCCCTTTCCAGTTGGCCGGCAGGGTAATGTACAGGGCATTGCTACACATCCAGTAAATGTCTATTTGGGCTATGCATCCCATTTCGTCTGGTGCCATAAACCAAGGTGTGCAATTTGCAGCTCTATGTTTTCCCGTACCAGTGGTTGTCCCATTGCTGTAGTTTCCGGGACATGGCGTTAGAATCCTTTTACATCTAGCTTCTGGAATGCTGCCCATTTCAATGGGATTTAGTCCCAGGGTTCTGTTGTTAGCAACACACTGGAAACTGTCCTTTTGGAAATGGCAAACCTTGTCCATATAATGGGGTTGAATAATTTAGAGTCAGGAATTTAGTAAAGTTCCTTCCTGTATATGTAGGACTGGAAAAATGTCTTTACATAATGCTTTTGCCACTGTCATCGCATCTGGAGTTTTGGTAGGAAACAATTCTGTCCATCCGGTAAAGCCATCTATTACCACTAGCAGATATTTCATACTTTTGTTCAGTTGTATAAAATCCATTTGTAATTCTTGAAAGGGGTATGTGGGTGGAGGGAATTTCCCTTGTAAAGGCCGAATGTTCCCCTGTGCGTTAAATTTTGCACATGTCAGACATTGCTTACAAAAATTTTTTTGTAGTTTATAAATCCATAAGTAGTGTAAATAGTATGTACCAGTGATATCATCCCTCCTGTTGAGACATGAGAAGATCCATGGCTCAAAAGTGCTACATATCGGTACAGTTTTTTTTGGTTTTTTTTGCGAGGATGGCTTTCCCATTTGGAGCAACATAAATTTCTATGGTATTATTTTCACATTACAGTAATCTTTATAAAAACTCTATAACTATACACAGCTCTCAGCCCATGTTGGTGTTTCCTCTATAGCAGTGATTCCCAAAGTGGGGTCCGGGGCCCCCTGGTGGGCCTCAGAGACACTACAGGGGGAGGCCCCAAAGCTTGTCTACAAAACAACTACATTGAAAAAATTCATTTTAAAAGGTAAATACATTTATTTGGAGAAACGTAATAGTTTGAACCAGTATTTAGCTTTACCATCATTGCTAGATGTTGCTCTTTATGTAATTTTAGCTATAAAATAATAGAAAATTCCTTAGAATAGAGTACATTTTTATGATTTGGGGGCCCAGAGAGATTTTCGTATCGATAAGGGGGTCGCGATGTCCCGGACTTTGGGAATGGCTGCTCTACAGGTTTACTTGTTTGACTGTGAAGTTCAGACCAAATGTGCATATGCACAGTAAAGGTACACTGCCGGGGTCTGTATCTAGGCTGTAGATAATATTGCAACAGTTATTTTTTGCAATTCCTGCATAATACATTTTCAATTACTAACAGTGACTTTTACATAAATTATAATCTAGTAGAACACATCTAATAGGCCTGTGTTTTGCTTAAAACAAGAGGAATCAAATCAGCATTTAAGGCTACGTTCACTGCCTACACTCAACAATCATAGTTATTTACTGAGAAAACTTCTCTTTGGCTTCCAAAGTATAGGGCTGAAACAACTAATCGATTAATCGACGACCAATCGACTACCGAAACAGTCGACAACTATTTCAGCAATCGATTAATCGTTTTCTGGTTCACACAGACTCAAATAGAGCAAAAGTGACATGAAAATGTAATATTTTTGATGAAAACCTACTTTGTTTTTATAGTTAGGGTCTGTAGTATTTTGTACATTGTAAATTTCATCAATATCTGTCTGTGTCTCATCCAATCAGAATGCAGAATTAGCACCAAGAGCCTCCAACAAACTTTAATTTTAAGTTTACGTCATCAATATGTCCTCAAGCGGTGCCACTCTAGCTTTTTGTGATTAAAAAATGAAAAAAATATTTTTTCTACACAATTCACAGCTACAGTAAGCGATTACTCGATTAATCGTAAAAATAATCGATAGATTAATCGATTACAAAACAATTGTTAGTTGCAGCCCTATTCCAAAGCCCTACAGAAACTACAGATCCTCCAAAACTATACAGCGCTCATCATCACACAGGCCCCTTAACTCTCACCACATCACTCCCCTCTTACAACAACGTCACTGGCTTCACACACAACAAAGAATCAACTTCACAATACTCCTTCTTGCATTCACAGCACTTCAGACCTGTCCCCTCTGTACGTTTCTGACCTCATGCTCACACACACTCTGCTCTTCCTCCACTCTCTCCCTCTCTGTCACCATGGGGCACAGAGCATTCAGTCGCTCTGCCCCGCCCTGGGGAGCCACTCTCCAAATCCAGACACTTACACACACCACCTAGTCACACATGCATCATCTTTTCCAAATCATATCTCTCCACTTACAAAAGAAAAATAAAACCTCTCATTAGTACTTTAAGTACGGACATATGAGTCTATAACCAAAAGCAATGTCTTTTTATTTAATTTAACCTGTTATATTTTATCTATTTCTATTAGTATGCATGTTATCGTTTATTATATTATATATTCTATTATCATTATCATTATCCTCTAGAAGTTAGAAGTTATTCTTAAGATTGTATTTGTTTTATATTTATTATTGATGATTTTTCTTAGGCCTATCACTGACATTATTTTAAATATTTGCTAGCCCCGGGGCATTCCTGTTCAACCATTTTGTAGTCTTTAGTTAAAGGTGTCGGTGTTTTATTACAGTTTCCCATTTTGGCCCAGTGTTTTGACCTAGGGTCGTCTAATACTGGGTTTTCTCAACGTATACACGGACAGTAAAAATCAGTGTTCAGTATTTCTCACTTCGACCTCCGAGGGGGTGGAGAAATCTTGTCTATTACATCTGAACACAGTCACTGTATTTCCCCGTTTACTTAATATGTGCAAACTTATTATCGGAAGTTTACACCAATCATTCATTCATTCACACTTTCATTCGCAATCTATTTTATGTCGACTCTTAAAGTAATTTTGAAACTCCCTAAGGAATTTGTTTGGGTTACAATCCCCTCTTGTAATTTTGAAACTCTTCCTCGAGTTTGTTTGGGTTACTATCCCTCAGTAATTTTGAAACTCTTCCTCGAGTTTGTTTGGGTTACTATCCCCTCAGTAATTTTGAAACTCTTCCTCGAGTTTGTTTGGGTTACAATCCCCTGTCCTGTTTAACTAGTATTATTTAGGACCTTCTTTACGCGTGTTCCTCATTCACACCCCGTTTTTAAAATAAGACATACTCACGTCCTATTCTCTTTGTATTGTCTCACTCCTTCGGTATCCCGTCAGTCCCCGGACTCCTG
This sequence comes from Neogobius melanostomus, assembly GCA_007210695.1. NCBI lineage: Eukaryota > Metazoa > Chordata > Actinopteri > Gobiiformes > Gobiidae > Neogobius > Neogobius melanostomus. Next base: position 1,616,387 of record VHKM01000399.1, read on the forward strand.
GAGATGAGATAAAGGCAGCCCCGGAAAGGGTTTCAGTTGCGGTGGCCACCGTCTTACTGGATTCAGATCGCCTCCAGGAGACCTGGGACCTCTTGGGATCCGGCTCGAAGGACCAAATGTTGGGGCTGGTAACCAACAAAACACAATAATTAATAAAGGAAAGCGAGACAAGACAAATTCTCATTTTACTTGCAAGGAGAGGCAGACAGAGATTAAGACTCAGCTACAAACGAAGCTGGGGCTAAACCTCCCTTGTCCGCTCTGAGTTCTCTGGATGCCTCACATTGCATTTTATTCAGTTTTCACGTCCCTAGTATACAATGTACTGCTCTGGTCTAAAGGAAGGGGGGTTGCATACCAGAGCAGTCGATAACAATTTGCAAGCACACAGTATTTTACACAGTATCCATTTTTCTCGTCCTTGAGACAGTCCCGGTTTTGGACACACACACGGCTGCTCAATATTTCTGTTTATAAACCAAAATCTGTAACTCAAAGCAGAAGCATTAGTAACAGTCAGCAGATTATGACGTGTAAGAAAAGCAAAATATAGAGAATAGCAATATTTATCCAACAGAGATGAAGCACTTGCACCCCAGGAAAAGCACAGTAGCAGCAGCGGCCGCTGAGAGCATTCGCCACCACACGCCAACAATAACACTCCTACCAGCCACGCATGGTGGACCCCACTCTATAACGGACGGGGAACAGTACTTCCGAACTAATTTCCGGAATAATGCCTCTCATCAAAAGACACACGACCAAGCTAGCCCCAGACTCTATGTGACAGGATCAGTGTCAGTTCAGTTTCAGGAGGCGGCCAAGGACGGCACGGATAAAAATGCAGGAGTATGTTTGAAAAAGGGGCTGCCTAAAGAGACACACTACTACTGCTACACTCTAAGCGATTTTTTTCAGAGGTTTTTAAAGTTATTAAATGTATTTTACAGTGACATTTATGAAGTGGGAAGTCGCAATTTGTTTCTAGGATACTTCAAAATGCAATGCTGAGGTCAATATTCTCCACCGGAAAAAGATGACTTCCCCTCTCCAGGTCGGTGGAGAGTCCTTGCCTCAAGTGGAGGAGTTCAAGTATCTCGGAGTGTTGTTCACGAGTACAGGACGGATGGAGCGTGAGATCGATAGACGGATCGGTGCGGCGTCAGCAGTGATGCGGTCGCTGTATCGGACTGTTGTGGTGAAGAGGGAGCTGGGTCGGGGCAAAGCTCTTGATTTACTGGTCGATCTACGTTCCCACCCTCACCTATGGTCATGAGATCTGGCTAATGACCGAAAGGACAAGATCGCAGATACAGGCGGCCAAAATTAGTTTCCTTCGCAGGGTAGCCGGGCGCACCCTTCGAGATCGGGTGAGGAGTTCAGTTACCCGGGAGGAGCTCGGAGTAGAGTCGCTGCTCTTTCACGCTGAAAGGAGCCAGCTGACGTGGCTCAGACATCTGTTTCGGTCGCCTCCCTCGGGAGGTGTTCCAGGCATGTCCTGTTGGGAGGAGGCCTCGTAAAAGACCCAGGACACGCTGGACGGACTATGTCTCTGAGCTGGCCTGGTGTCGTCTCGGGGGCTGCGTGGATCGGGAAGTCTGGGCATCTCTGCTCAGACTGCTGCCTCCACGACCTGGCCCCAGATATTAATACATGTTTTTGCTCCTCTATGTTGGTCTCGTCCTTGGTATTATTAAAAGTGCGTCAGAAAACTGTAAAAAAAAAATATATATATATTTCTTTACACAAAGAAATTGTAATGTCAAATCACGGTTAGTTAAATTTTGGAAATTAGGAATACAGCACTACATGGTAAATGGTTAAACAGGTAAAAAAAAAAAAGCAATAGAAAACTGTAAAATAAAACACACCCAAAACCTGTAAATCAGATCCGGCAAACACACTGTAAATGATTTTACAGTAACAGACTTTAAATTCTACAATACTGTCAGAAAAAATACTGTTTAAATTACTGTAAATTCTACAGTTAATTTGTTACAGTGTATTATATATACCTCCTGACCTCCCCTGAGGTCAGGAGACTGAGATGGACACTCCAGAACCTTGACTTTATTCTGCTGTAGCCAATGAGAGGTTGACATGGCCTTGTGCTTTGGATCGATGTCATGTTGGAACGTTCAAGTGCGTCCAATGCGTCCCATGCGCAGCTTCCAAGCTGATGAGAGACACTTTTCCTCCAGTATTCTTTATTAACATGCTGCATTCATCCTGAAATCCAGCTCACACATCTCCAAAACATCAGTGAGCCACCTCCGTGTTTCACTGTAGGAATGGTGTACCGTTCATCACAGGCCTTGTTGACTCCTCTCCAAATGTAATGTTTATGGTTACGGCCAAAAAGTCCCATTTTGGTTTCATCATTCATGGCATTTTTGAAATAATGGCTTTCTCCTGTATGAGTCCTGTATTTCAGCTTAAGTTGTCATCAACCAATTCAAATAAGGCACAGTCTGTTTGTTGTCGCAAACTAATTGCACAGAACACTGAGAATCAAAGTAACAGGCAAAGCCCTAAACAGTGCATATCAGAGGTGAGAGAAGTTATAAAGTTCAGTCTAAATGACATAGGCACATGAAAACACGCAGTGGAAATTATGTGCTGTGCGTATGGATCTAGATGCTCCCAGAGAAACATGACTTACAATGTTCTTTGTATTTGAGGCACAATGCAGCTATTATTTCCCCTAGCTTCTGGACACCCCTGTCAGGTAGTGAACTGAAAAGAGAAAGCAGGACACCACCGGACACAACATAACCTACATTCTGAGTGTTTATTCCACAAACTTTTCAAAGACACTGTTAGGAGTAGAACACTCTTGACTTATTGTGGTGCAAAGAAAGATGTTCCGATTTTGCTGAAGCAAATGTGGATATCTTCTTTCATGTCCATTGGGCTGTTACGTTGTTTATGTGGGTCAGTAGTTCCCAAAGTGGGGTCCGGCGCCTCCTGGGGGGCCTCAAAGGCAGTATCCAAGGCTTGTCTACAAAACAAATACGTTGAGCAAAAAAGTGATTTTGAAGGGAAAAATAGTTGCTAAAATGTACTACAGTCATTATGTTACTTTTTATGTCATTTCAGTTGTGAAACAATTACACATCTCTTTGAATTGAGAAAAGTATTATCATTTTAAACATAGTATTACAATTAAACTAAAGTCATTTTGAAATTCTGCGTCGTCTGTCCAGAATGTGCTTCACCTATAATTCCCATACTTCTCAATTATACTCAAAGCATAAATAGCTCTGCCATTTTTATTCTGTAAAAGTAGCTTGTGGCCGTGAAGAAAAGGTTGGAGGGCTCTTCTACTCATACTCATGGTGCTTGATAGCGGAGTGTTCTGTAGTGTGTGCATGACAAATACATGCTCATGTAAAAGGGCTTACATATAAAGTCCACTGAAGCCTCTCTTACCTGAACTTGCATGAGTCAAGATCCAAGATAAAATGTAGTGCTCCTTGCCCTCAGATTCCTGATTCTTTTTTTTTCTTTTTTGAAAGAATAAAACCTGAAGTGTAACACGGTCACTCAGAAAACAACAAAACTCAAACCTGTGGGAATCTAGTAGGTTAAAGTTATATTAAGCCATTGATGACACAATGTCCCCTGGAAGACAAAAACACTTGCATGCAATTGCCAGTTGGCAAATTGAAAAAGTAACAGCTTTTCTTGTGCAGGTTAAAATAAGGTCCGACGTGGCTCTGCCGTGCGCGGCTCTCGGTTGATTGCACACAGACTGGCCAGTGGCGATGTTGGTGTATGAGAATGCCCCTGGCTGGTAGTTGATTGGTCGGGTCAGGTGGCATTGTAAGTGTGCACCATCTGATTCCAGCTGACCTTTACTGCTGTGTGCTCGAAGGCGTAAAATATATGCCTCCTGGAGCCACACTTGTGATTATCCAATTTGTGTCCTCATTTCATTCCGACAGCGCTGGTCTTTTTTATTTTTATCTTTTTAAGAATTAAATTAAGCGTTACAGGTCCAATGTAATTAATAAATAAATGTACGTCTTTTACACATCAGCACATTTCAGTTTTATTGGATTTTTTTTTTTTAATGGGAGTTTTAACCGCTGCATTCTTCACCTACTGTAAGCGTTATGCAAAAGGTCCAAACTATGCAACAACAAACCCAGTTATTAAGATGTTTTTGCTCATATCTGCCAGTGTGTCAACATATATAAATGGGATTGAACTTTTTTAATACTTGAGGTGATTTTAACCACTTTCTCTACATGAACCATTCACAAGCCAAGAGATAACATTTTTACAACAATAATTTTTTACAACAATAATTTTTTACAACAATAATTTCACTAAAAGCCTTTATATTCACTCCTGCTTGCCGAGTGTGCAACTATTAATAGCGGGCACTGACAATCCTGCGTTTCTTTTCAATGTTCCTGGAAGTGATTTTAACCAGGTCAACATTTCTATGGGACTTTTAACCCTCGCATTCACCATCCACTGTAACTAATAGTGCTCCTGGGGGACAGCTTTTAATGTCTCGTCCTTAGCTGACCTGGCGTTGCTTTTACTCTCGCGCACGCTCAGGATCTTGGAAGTAGAATTCCACCCGGAGGTTTTTGGGTTGTTGTTCTTTGTTGTCCTTTTGCCGTCCCCACAAGCACCGTATTTCATGTGCATTGTGTCTTTCCTCTGACCTAAAATGAACAACTTCCAAAATAGAACGTAGGATTACCAAAAAAAAAAAAGTTCTGAATTAAGGACATGCCCAACGAAAAAATGCTTCTGTGCTTGGAGAATAAAACATAACAAAAAATAAATGAAGCTGAATTTGTCCATTACCACAACAGAGACTATGACAATTACAAATTGCTAAAAAGTGGAAAATTACTGTGCCTGTCTAAAAAGCACTCCTACGTTACAATGCTGTTTTTAGACTTTAGCTCAGCATTCAACACTATAATCTCACAGCAGCTAATACACAAACTGCTCCACCTGGGGATCAACTAGGGTTGGGCGATGTCCCCTTAATTGGCAGTTGACGATGTTTACAGTGAACCATCGTGATGGACGATGATATCGTTCATCTTTCATTATAAGCATGTTTTAAAGACATTTACATAGCCTATATATAGGCTGCATATTATTTATGTTGGGAAAAATGTGAGATTGCAGGATAAATGTATCTTAACTAAACATGATCTGAACAGAGTCATGGAACATGACTTTTGCAATAGAAATGCGTTAAAACTCGACTCATTCAGAGCGTCATCTGCTCCTCAATAACAAGGCTCTTATCACACTAATACAGCTGTAATTCGGAGCTTATTATTTGCATTTGCTCAATTTTAACGTAATGTTTAAGAAACAGTGGGTGAACGGGACAATATAGAAGTTTGCGTCGTAGCCTACGTTATTGAAGCTGCTCCACGCGCCGCTCGGTCCGTGTGCTCGTACCTCCGCGCCTCTTTCTCTCCTCTCTCTCCTCTCTCGGTCCTTGGTGAAAACATCCAAACCAATGCGCTCTCAGCTTCGATGTGAGATCCATTGCGGCATTTTAAAACTGTTTAGTTTCCGTATGAAAAGCAAAGCGAAACCACGCAGTGTTAAACAGTAGCTGCTTTTAGAGAGAGAGAGAGCCCGCGCGTCAGAAATAGAGCAGCGCTGCGTCTTTATTTTAATAATTATGGCTAACACATCATGTCTTCGGGCTTCTGGTAGGCTACTTAAACTAGCGTACATATTAGCTATATTCGAGATTTCATTTACAGTGCAATCCCAGCAAAGTTTGTAGGTTTACAAGGCCCACAGAAGATCAGTGCCTGTTTCTGACAGGAGGGGGCGTGGCATCACGATGGTTGCTCTCCATCGTGATGTTCGTCATCCATCATCCATCCATCGTCCCAACCCTAGGATCAACACATCACTGTGCAACTGGCTGCTGGAGATCACAGGCTGTACGTGTCGGCGGAAAGTCCTCCAGAACCATCACACTGAACACGGGGGCTCCCCAAGGCTGTGTGCTGAGCCCCTCCTGTTAACTCTGCTGACCCATGACTGCGCTCCAAAGTACGACTCAAACCTCTTCATCAAGTTTACAGATGACACAACAGTGGTGGGTCTCATCAGCAACAGAAACGAGTCAAACTACAGGAGTGAGGTGAGCAGTCTGGCCATGTGGTCCACACAGAACAATCTCTCTCTAAATGTGGAGAAGACAAAAGAGATTGTTGTGGACTTTCGAAGATCGCGGGTCCAGCATGCTCCTCTAACAATCAACGGTGCTGCAGTGGAGAGGGTGACCAGCACTAAGTTCCTGGCTGTGCACATCACAGAGAACCTTTCCTGGACCATGCACACTACACCACTGGTCAAGAAAAGTAATCAGCGTCTCTACTTTCTCTGCAAGTTAAGAAGAGCCAGAGTCCCAGCCTCCGTTATGTGCAACTTCTACAGAGGGACTATAGAGAGCATCCTGACCAGCTCCATCACTGTGTGACACGGTGCCAGTACTGCCTCCTGCCTACGGAGCCTCCAGCGCATCGTGAGAGCAGTGGAGAAGATCTGTGGAGCCCCTCTCCCCTCCATTAAGGACATGTACTCCACCTGTCTCACCCACAAAGCCGTCAGAATCACCAGGAATCCCTACGCACCCATCACACAGTCTCTTCAAGGTAATGCCTTCAGGGAGGAGACTGTGGAATCTACGGGCCAGGTCCAGAACAGTTTCATACACAAGGCCATTGGGAAGCTGAACTCTGCCCTCCCTCCCACCCCTCTTCCCCCACCTCCCTCTCCACAATCAAGGATGAGAGAAATATAATTTCAAATCATTCCCATGGTGAACCATAGACATATTATTAATAGACCGTCATTCCTCACTCGTCCCGTTTACCACAATGACCGCGCTCGAGGGGGGAATCGTGGCAGATTTACAGACTCCTCCTCCCCAGCTCTGACAAAGCATGTTCCTAAAAAGGGCATAAGTGCGGGATCTTCACTGTAGACTCGGCCCCTGCGTGACGTGTAGTTCGGTCATAGCCGCGCAGCTTCAATGCTAACAGTCCGGCCCTAATTAAGTACGAGATTTCTAAAATGTTTCTTACGAAAACCAGCCTGGTCCCTTTAATTGTAACTAACCCAGCGTTATCAGTGATAGAAAGTTCCAAAAAATTAGGCACCAGGCTCTAAAGTTGTTTTTAACGTGTCTAAAGTGCAATGCATTCCGATGGGGGACTAGCGGCTATATGGCGGTACTACAGCAATGGCGGAGCAATGGTGGCCCCTAGTGTCGTCATCACAAAGCAGAGCAGCCAGCGGCCATTGGCTGGAACAGAAAACACCCCAGAGCATAATATTTTGGATGAAGGATTCTGATTTAGCCTCAGATCTGATATAAGTAAACATAACAGGCAAATAAACACATCGCTTCGAAATGTACTATAGTTCACAAACCCTTCTGATGAGTGATGAGCTTCGATGAGTCGCGCAAAAGAAAAAGCCAACGAGATAAAAACATTCATTTTGATGTTTGTTGACTTTGTAGCCCATTTGTATCAACATTTACAGTGGACAATACCAAGATCTGACAACCAGAACATCAATGTGTCAACTTGGGATTTGTTGTGACAGATTTTGTCCAGAATAACATTAAATCAAAGAAATGTTAATAACATCAATATAACGTATTATAGTTCCTTATAGTTTTTTTCACTGATGTCAAGCCCCTGGTTACACCCCGCCATTCCGACAACCCCCCCACCCCCACTCCGACATTGAGGTCTAATTGTCAGAGTGGGAGTGTTTCCATTTTTTATCAAACGCCCGGCACTCTGACATTGTTTTTCCCCTTTGTCGGAGTGGTGACACTTATCTTTAGTGCAACGTCCCGCCATTCCGACACACGTTAGTTAGTTTACAAACCGTAACCTTACCTTAGCCCTAACCTTAAGGACCTATTGTCGGAATAGTGGTGTCAAAAAGTATCGGATTGACGGGATGTCGCAATGAAGGGACGTTGGAATGACGGGCCGACCCCCAAGCCCCTGGCCCCAACACCGCCTGGAAATCTAGGCATAAACATAACCTGGACTTTCTCCTCTCCTCATAAAAAATACATTGATTGTTAAATTTTGAAGGTCAAAATGTGTATCTCAAAATGTACTTCAAGGAAGAACTGAGTGGGCATTTCCACAATGAGATGTGTGATAAATTGCACTAGTAGCTGTGCTGAACCGACTGTAAAGCCTTGCCTTAACACAACATAATCTAGCATTACTGCCAAGGTATATATTCCCCACAAGCAAACACAAGTGCTCATTGTTACAAGCAAGAATGAGCTGTGTCGAGCTTGTCTCGCCGGAGGATTTCACTCTGTCGTGCATCTTTCCGGAGTCCTCCGTGGCGTGCCGCTGCAAGTCTCTCTCGTGGGGGACAATCACTCGCTCTCTCTCTCTCTGGACTGCAGGCATTGTAGTCTAAATCAGTGCCTCTTCTGGATGTGAAAGCTCCCAAGACACGCTCATGTGCTCTGACGCTACTGATGCTACTATGTGAAATTGTAAAGGGAGACAAAAAATACACATTGTTTCGTATATTTTTGTCAGTCTTGGTTGTCTCCAGTGTTGGATAACGTTACTTTCAAAAGTAACTCGTTAGTTAGCTCGTTACTCTGGGAAAGTAACTCGTTATGTTACTGCGCTACTTTATTATGAAGGTAACGCGTTAGAGTACTCATGCATTACCAATAATAAACATCTATCATTTATCGATCTTTTTTTTACTGATGAGAAATGCTCTGTTTCTCAAACTGAGTCGCCAAATACACTAGCTCGCGCATACAGACCGATAGCAGTTACTGTATTCAATCATAACACAACAAATTCACTTCTGAGCTTTATTTTATATGTGACAAATGATGATGCAACAATAATGAGTATGTCTACCTATAAGAGCTTAGCTTCGTTCGTAAACAGTTTGGCTCTGTCAGAAACTGCGCCCGTTTGTCAACAAAAGGAACGTCTGTAAAGGAGCTCTTATGCTTTACAAAGTGCATTGAATTGGCAGTAACCATGGTGACGTGAAAGCAAGCAGGAACACAATAAGAGCACTGGATGAGGTTTGAACTGGCAACATTTCTCGTTCACCTCACTGTGCCATTGTAAGTCACTGTGTATTCAAAATGATGAATGACAACAGAATGATCACGTTTTAAGTGGTGTTCAATGTACAAAACAAATGGCTGTGGTGGATGAAAGAAACCACTATAAAATCACATAGAAAGGGATAACTTTTCAATACTGATCTTGCAGAATGGATAGAACTCGTGCAATGACTACAGACAGATGGAATACATATATACATTAAAATAATGTAATTATTTCAATATATGTGAGCTAGTAGCCACAGTGTCATGACCATTTGAAACTGCCTCTTTAATTATTTATGCATTTATTTCACCTTTATATAACCAGGTTAAAAAAAACAAAAAAACAATTGAGATTTACAATCTCTTTTTCAAGAGTGACCTGACAGGGTCACTCAGTCCAGGCAGATACTTGGTGTGCTCTTTCTAGAAGCACTTACTATGCACACGGGGGAAAAAGGTGGGGGGAAAAAAAGCTTCCTACCTTAAATTATGCAGCCTACATCAGTCCATTACTCTCTCCATTGTCAGCACAAAATGAGTACATGATACCATTCAAGAAAAAGTTATTAAAATGTGTGTTAATTAAATAATCTATGCAAAATTATATACTTAGCCTAATGAACTAGGGTAACCTTGCCTGAAGCTGAATTCTCAGTATTTGTGACTTCACAAACACGGGAGAATCAATCTTATGCTTCCTACGCCAAACTGTTGGAAAATCAAACCACCATCGTTTGGGCCAATCACGTGAGAGGGATGGTGTAACATTTAATAATAATAATAATAATAATAATAATAAAGCATCAGTTTTATATTGCGCTTTTCTGGACGCTCAAAGACGCATTATTGCATTATTCCTTCACTCCATACTCGGTGGTGGTAAGCTACTATTGTAGCCACAGCTGCCCTGGGGTAGGCTGACGGAAGCGAGGCAACCAGTCTGCGCCATCGGCCCCTCCGACCACCACCACTCACTCACACACTACATTCGCCAGGCTTCCTGGTGTTACCAAACGGTCTCCCATCCAAGTACCGACCAGGCCCTTCCCTGCTTAGCTTCCAAGGTCTGACGGGATCGGGCAGAGCAAAGGTGGTATGGCCTCTAATTTGCTTACAACAACAACGGATACTGGAATGGATACAAATTAACAATGTGACAAAGACGGAATGACACAAGGTATGCTGACAAAACAATCGAAGAGGTCATCTCCGGTCTGAGTTCATGTACATGCTGCCTTGATGAATTACCCACTAGATTTCTGAAGTCTGTGCTGATCAGCTTGTTACCACAACTTGTTCAGTTAGTTAACATCTCATTTGAGACTGGAGCATTTCCAAAGGCCTTGAAAACCGCGGTCATTAAGCCTCTTGTAAAGAAGAGCAGCCTTGATCCCAAGGTACTGAACAACTACCGGCCCATATCAAACCTACCGTTCTTGGGAAAAGTCCTAGAGAAAGTAATATATCAACAGCTCACTTACTTTCTCCTATCTAACAATGTGTTTGATACTTTCCAGTCAGGATTTAGGCCCCACTACAGCACTGAGACAGCTCTGATCAAGGTGACAAATGATATCCGTATGAACACCAATGCAGGTAAGGTCTCAGTTTTAGTTCTGCTGGACCTGAGCGCCGCCTTTGACACAGTGGACCACGGGATCTTACTTCACAGGTTAGAAAACTGGGTGGGAATCTCTGGTACTGCTCTAAACTGGTTCAAGTCCTATCTCGAGGATAGGACGTACTTTGTCGAAATTGGCAACTGTGTCTCAGACAAAATTTCCATGACCTGTGGAGTCCCCCAGGGGTCATTCTTGGGACCCCTCTTATTCAACTTGTACATGCTTCCAATGGGTCAGCTAATAAACAGCAACAATGTGTCGTACCACAACTACGCAGATGACACTCAGATCTACGTGTCACTGACGGCAGGTGAACATGGGCCTGTAGATACACTCTGTCACTGCATCGAACAGATCAGTTTGTGGATGCAAAACAACTTTCTCCAACTAAACTCAGACAAAACTGAGATCATTGTCTTTGGCCCACAGACACAAAGACAAAGTGTTATCAGTCACCTTGAGTCTCTCTCTCTAAAACCAAAAAATCAGGTTAGAAATCTAGGAGTAATCATGGACTCAGACCTGAACTTAAACAGCCACATCAAAGCAATAACATCATCAGCTTTTTACCATCTAAAGAACATTGCTAAGATCAGAGGAATAGTGTCAAAACCAGACTTAGAGAGACTCATCCATGCATTTGTCTCCAGCAGGTTAGACTACTGTAACGGCCTGCTCACTGGCCTTTCTAAATGAGCTGTTGGAGCTGCAGTACATCCAGAACGCTGCTGCTCGAGTCCTGACAAGAACCAGGAAATACGACCACATTAGTCCAGTGCTCCGGTCTCTGCACTGGCTTCCTGTCACTCAGAGAATAGAATTTAAAACAGCTCTGCTTGTGTACAAGTCTTTTCATGGTTTAGCACCAAAGTACATCTCTGACATGTTAGAGCTGTATGAACCATCTCGGGCCCTGAGAACTTCAGGGAGGGGTCTCCTGGTGGTTCCCAGAGTCAATAATAAACACGGTGAGGCTGCGTTTCAGTTTCATGCAGCTAAAATCTGGAACAGTCTTCATGAGGATGTGAGACAGGCCTCAACTCTGACAATGTTCAAATCCAGGCTGAAAACAGCTCTCTTTACCCGTGCATATGAAAACTGAAAGTATTTTATCTGCACTCTTGCCTTTTACTGTAATTGATTAACTTTATGTTGATGTTTTATTGATTGATTTGATCTGTTTTCTTGTAATTTTATGCAAATGTGAAGCACTTTGAATTGCCTTGTGTATGAATTGTGCTCTACAAATAAACTTGCCTTGCCTTGCCTATGCTGCTACGAATTTACAAATATACATCACATTTTTCAAAACAACATTTTAATGGATTCACAGTTTGCCGTTTTGAGACTAAAACAAAATGTGCTTGATCCAATCAGCAGCAAATGCTGTGCCAAAAATTCATCCACTTCTCAAAGAGCACTAGAGCAATCCTAGGTTGATATAGATCTGACTTTTGCCAATTTGTCATGGATTGGCTGCAAATTTTGCTGTGTCGGTTATTAAATGAATATCAAATTATTATTGAATCAATCAGACATTAGCTTGGGGAATTTAAGTGTAAGTGACAGATCTGCAGGCTGTAATAGTTCATGGTTTTGTGCTTGGACTTAGTGACGATAATCATAAATCAACTTAATCAAGATGTGGAGTTCACATTAACATCAAAGAGAACGCTCCAGACTTTGTTAATAATATGGGGTTTACCCTTAACATTATATTAGATTTTTTCATGAGTACAATATGACAAAAGTTCATTCCACCAGTGTTGCTTTGTTGGGGGAGCTTGATTTTTTTTTGCTGCTGCCATTGCCAACAGAATCAATTTCTGTTCACACTGATTTAGGGAAATTCTACATAATGGTTTGTGTCACCCAACAGAGCATTGGAACCCGTTATTTTATTTTTATTTTTTTATTTTTTGAGAAGTTTGCTTAGCTTTGGAAATACTTCCCCCCAGTAGGCATTAGTTTACTGCACTTCCAAAACATATGGAAGATGTCAGCACCATCTACATCACATCTTTGGCAACACTATGAAGTGTTGTAAAACTGATACAGTCAATTTGGGGAATAATATGTGCGGTTTAAAAGATTAAAGGGACTAAAAGGAGTTTAAAAATGTTAAAATTAAGTATTTTCATCCCCATACATGTTCCTATTGTGTAGAATGAGCCCAGACCTACTCACCACAACTGCCTCTAAAACCCTGCACTGTAACTTAAAACTTTGTTAATTCAGGTCCGAACTGCTGTCATGCACGAGCTTAATATAGAGACTTCAGTTATGTGAAAGACCTGAGGTGGCAGTAGTGAGTATAAAGGGACTTGCATCTAGTCCCTTTAAGCTGAATTAGTCTGAGAGTCTCTGATGATGTTCTACCATTCTTCCGTTGTATATACTTTTCCCAGGTTCTTTTCCCATTTATTTTTTGATTAAATAATCTTGATCGGAATATTTGTTAATCATTAAATACAATTTTGAGATTAAGTTTTTGATGGATTCTATTTTTGTGTACAAAAGGCTTTCGTTTATTTTGGGAAAAGACTTACCGATCCTGACCCTTCTCCAGCTTTTTAGCTGTAAATATTTCTAAAGGTCAGCAGGGGTAAGATTATAGTTTATTTAATACCAGAGAACTCTCTAAGCATACCATTCTTACAAAGATCTCCAATGGTACATATCCCAGCTTGTTTACATCTGTGCAAAATTCCATCTGAAAAGTCAGGAGGTAAAGCCTGGTTGTGCCACAGTGGAGTACCAGTATACATTTTATGATTTGACCTTATTCTCTTATGACAATTCTGCCAACATTAAAAAAATTAGTTCATCCCAAAGTCAAAACTTCGAGTCACAAACAAAGCAATGTGGTTTATTCTATTCGATGCAAAGAAGAAGAATGCAAAGAACATTATATTGGAGAAACAAAACAAGTTCTACAGAAGAGACTTTATCAACACCGAAGAGAAAGCACAAGCGGCCCCCAGTCGGCGGTGCACCTCCACCTCAAAGCCTCCAACCACTCCTTTGAGGACGGGGAGGTCAACATTTTAGCTAAAGAAGAACGTTGGTTTGAAAGAGGAGTAAAATAAGCTATTTTTAGAAAGAAAATCCCTCCATGAACCGGAATGGTGGGCTCAGATTTAATCTTCCTTCACTTTACTCCAATCTCCTTCGGGAAAGCCGACAGGGCACGCCCAGTCCAAGGAGACGGCACTTCAGCTAACAAAAGAACAATAGGCAGGTGATTAGTGATCAGCCATGAATAGGACAGATAATGGGCAGTGATCATCTATGAATAGGACAGGACTGACCGATACTGGGGTGACCAGGTTGTTAGAGACGCTCTACTTCAAAGGTTGTTTACCCACAGGTGAGAGTAGCTGTGAATAGAGGGGAGGAGCCGGGCCTACCCCAACTCCTCCTCGTGGTCTTTATCTAAGCTGCGTGCTGAGCGGGACTTTAGTCCGCTGACGAAGCCTTTTGGATTTGAGGCGAAACGTTCGAAACTTCAACTACTGAGTACAGAGGATGACTCAAGTATTGAAGATGGACAACTCCTGTACGACTGAGAGCGTACACAGACATTTTAGGGGTTGTGTGTGGTTTAGGATTGGATTTTTAATGATTTCTCTAAGATCCTCCATATCACCAAGAATATTTTAACCTATCTATTAGGAGTGAGAGGCGCCGCTCAATATTTACCCAAGAGGGGTATCCAGATATTACGCAACTGTGCAGCATTATAGTACAATTTAAAATCGTGCAGATTGATATCTCCCTTTTCAGGGGTGCCTTTAGTTTTGACATTTTGATGCTTGAAAGACCATATACATTTTTATATCAATGAGTCCATGGTTGTGAAGAGAGAGGCAGGGCATTTAATTGGAATGGTCTGAAAGAGATAGAGAAACTTATGGAGGATAGCCATTTCTACTAGATTTACTCTCCCTACAAGAGAGAGAGAGGCAGGTCCTTCCATTTATGTATATTTGCTTTTAAGTTATCAATTAAAGGTTCATAATTCAGTCTATAAATTTGGTTTAGATCATTACTAATATTAATACCTAAATAGCGAAGACCTTTCAGGCTCCATTTAAATCAACTAACATAAGGGATTTGATTTAAAGCCGACTAATTCAAGGGCATTATTTTGCTTTTCCCATAATTAATTGTATAACCTGAAGCCTTTCTATAATCTTAGTATAGAGCTCTTTGGGCCGGTCACATAATTAATAGATCAACGATGTATAGAGAAGTTTTAAGATCTTGCTTACCAATGTTTATTCCGTATGTTTTCATCATTACGTAGAGCGGTTGCCAAGGGCTCAATAGCTACTTCAAATAACAAAGGCGATAAACATCCTCTTTCAAGAGTAAAGGGTTTAGATGTAGTGCCATTTGTCATCAGCATAGCTACTGGTGCCCTATATACAATTTGTATCCACCAAAATTCATGGCCTGTAGTTTTAACAGTGGATTATTGGCCTCTACCGCCACTATATCTAAAGAGCCCAGCTCTTTTATATCTTCTCTTAGCACTACAGCAGCGTTTGAAAGCGGTATTTGACCATTACCCATGACCCGTGATTTTGAGAGTTACTTTACCCACCCAATCTCTTTTCAACTTTTCATGTTCTTTGTCTGTTAAAGAGTAATACAGCCATATCTCGAATATTTTTTTTCCGTTAATAGGGTTCTTTATTCCATTAACATTTGATGTGATTATAGTTATATTACTCTTCTGTGGATCCACCACCTGCAGGAGGAGCCATAGGGGCTGGTGCAATGTGATGTGGGCAGCTCCAACAGTTGCCCCCACGACCCGGCAACGGACAAGTGAAAGAAAATGGATGGATGGATAGTTATATTACCAAGCATTTACCAATTAAAAATAATAACAGTAATCATGCTGAAAAACAAACAAAAAAAGAATCTCCCCTTCCCCATATTCCACCCCGCTTCCCACCCCCCAATAGTGAGATTAAAATAGGTATAATCGTGATAAACCTTATTCTACCTCCCCATCCACCAAGACTTTACAAACAAACAAATGCATGTGATTATCTTAACACAGTGGGTCTCAACAGAATAGCCCAGAGCGAGTAGAGTTTAGTTTTAGAGTGTATACAGTGCAGCTTTCACTCACGGCAGAAGAGCAAATTTGGCGTCCAGTCTCATCGTGCAGCTAGGGCCTTGACCCCCAATCATGATTCATGTTCAATAAACTATCTTTTCTGAAAGTATTTTATCTGCACTCTTGTCTTTTACTGTAATTGATTAATTTCTATTTTGATGTTTTATTGATTTTATCTTGCTTTCTTGTAATTTTATGCAACTGTGAAGCAGTTTGAATTGCCTTGTGTATGAATTGTGCTCTACAAATAAACTTGCCTTGCCTTGCTTTAATTATGGTCTTCAATTTAAGTTTTACAGTTGGTGTCAAAAAGGACCCATCTACATCAGACAGCCATCACCCCGTGGCTAATGTGAGTGAGAGAGTGGAAAAAGAGACTAGAGTTCCCTATGTTGCCGATATGTAATTTTATATGTCATATACATCTCGTGCAAGGATGTTGTAAGCCACTATAATCCCATTTACACACAGCTGTGCTATCTACAACATTACCAGAAGCACCTTTATGCATGTTTTACTCAAAAGAGAAACATCTTTCCAATCCCATAACCAATAAAGTAGATAAAATAGGATTTACCTCTGTATGCACTTTTGTCACTTAAAGCCGATGAGCCCCTTGCATTTAGTATAAGACCCTGTTAAATATAAGCCAGATCTTCTTCTTTCATCTTCATAAACACTTTCCCCTTTCCCTACCTTCTCCAGCACTGATTTCCATTCAAATCCGACTACATTACCAAACTGTGCCTTGGGCTTGTGACTGATGAAAATGATGTTGAGAATGCATTTTCGCTTCTAGTTGAGCTCAGCATGTTTTATTTGTTTATAGTCTCCCTGTACCTTGAGGAATAAAACACATTGGAATAATATGTACCATTGCCCTATGTGAGCAATTCACTACATAATGGGATAAATACTGAATATTGAATAGCAACAAAATGCACCACTCAAAACAATATACTTATTTATGCGCTGTTTACTGTGTGCATGATTTCTTCGGCATACACAATCAGCAATCTTATTTCCCCTCAAAGGGCCAATAAACATAGACATATTGGGTAAAAGCCAAGTTTAAAAATGAATGGGTTTTCCCTTATTGCATTGTGGCGGTGCATAGTAATAGAAACCGCATCGGCGCTCCTGTTGGAGAAAGGCCAGAGAAGACGGAAAACCTGAAGGGACACATCGGAGCAAACAGGAGGCATGCCTTGAATCCAGCCCACTGTTTTGACTTTTAGGCTTTGATTTAATCCGTTTTAACACATTAGTCCCCACTTTATGAATTCTTATTTATCAAGGCCTGATATCTACCACCATATTTACCATGGGCACCAAGTTTAGTTTAATTCATGTGTACAGTATTTTTATTTGTTATTTAATAGGTTAATTTGTAGTGGAAAATTAAGCTAAAATTATTGTATGTATTGCGTTTGTGTCATCTCGGTAAATTAAATTTGTTAATAGGGTGGTTTTTGGACGAATTTGTGGTTCAACAACTCCGCGTTGTAGCTCTAGGCAAACCTGTGGAAATACATCTTTGTTTTGACTTTTACGTCGGAGTCCTGCGGACTGAGTTTTTTCCTCACTGAACAAACACGAGTGTAAAGGGGAACTAGTCTCGTGTCCTCACATCTACCATAACATTTCCTGCCACAATTTATTACCTGCCATATTCAAGTACAATGATGAGGCCGGGAGATATTTTGTGATGGTGGTAGAGGCTCTTCTCCCAAGGTTGAGCTGTTTCCCCAATGTTCAGAGACGTTCGTCCACCTTATTGAGTATGCACTCCGGACTTTTTAATGTGCCTGTATGTGTCATTTATCTGGGCTTAGCACCAATACAAACAGTGCCCTATTTTGTAACAAGCACTTTAAAAAATCCGGTTACACTTTATAATAATGGTACATGAGTTGCATGATTTTCATGAACTTATGCATGAATGAATGCATGATTTCATGATACATTCATGCATTACTAAATCATGAGTTATCAGGAACAAACATGATTACATGTTGGTTCATGGAGGACTTCATCCCTGAATTAAACGTCTAACTACTGTAAGGAATGCATATGAAAATCCTAATAATTCATCATGATCATGAGGATCACATAAGAATACCATGAATTCACTAAAATGACAATGAAATGACAATAAAATAATCAACCAATCATGATTATGCATGAACTCATCATGACTCATATGGCGGAAATCTACTTGCAAATTATGTCCCCTCAACTAAAGTGGTGCATTAGCCTAAACTGTTTAACCTTAGTCCTGAAGAAGTAATTATTTCTGGATTGTTTCCTGAATTGGAATTTTTGTGTGGAAAAAAACAATTTAAAAAGTTTATTACAAATGATTACAAGTACAGCATAACCAAATTAGACCTCCAGAGCTGGTCTTTAACAGGTTAAAAAGTTTAGGATAATGCACCATGTTAGTTAAGGGGACGTAATCATAATAAAATCAGGATTTATTAAGGATTAGCAAATGATAAGTTCATACTCTTGTCCATAATTTGCAAGTAGATTTCCGCCATATGAGTCATGATGAGTTCATGCATAATCATGATTGGTTGATTATTTTATTGTCATTTCATTGCCGTTTTAGTGAATTCATGGTATTCTTATGTGATCCTCATGATCATGATGAATTATTAAGATTTTCATGTACATTCATTACAGTAGTTAGACGTTTAATTCAGGGATGAAGTCTTCCATGAACCAACATGTAATCATGTTTGTTCCTGAGAATTCATGAATGTATCATGAAATCATGTATTAATTCATGCATAAGTTCATTATAATAATGGTACATGAGTTCATACATGATTTTCAAATGTTACCAAAAGTCCAATTGTACTTCCTTCTGGCAGACATATTCATGACCTGATTCACGCGTAGTCCAGTCAGAACTTTTCAATATCCTTCTACAATCCCTGGGTGAGCTTATTTTTTCTGTCTTTATGTTCTTTCTTTTCTTCTTGTTCTGTTTTTTTTTTTCCAAATCAAACCGTCTGTGAAAATGACATTTGGACATTTGGAGCATGATGGACACTGTGCTCCCAGCCACCAGCCTTTCTGCCGAGTCCCTCAATTTATCTGCATAATAGGCTAAATTTATCAAGGTACAATGATTTCTGCGGGGCTGGAGCTTGGCTGCCAGGGATAATGACTCCACGGGCAGAAAAAAATGTTGTTGGAGGAAGTTCATGGACAAGCTGCCTGGTCCTTGACCCTATACAAGGCTTTTGTCTAGCTTTGACAGTGGGACAGACTGGAGAGAAAGGCACTTACTATTAGAACTGCATGGCAAGGAAGCGAGCAGGGATACCTTATTTTCCACTGTGGACGTCCATTCACCATATCATTTCTTTCAGTTAAAGAATCGGTCCTTACATTGAAAGAATCGGGAGAGAGGTAAAGAGACAGAGAGAGAGGGCGAGGCAGAGAGAGAGAGGGAGGGAGAGGGAGGGGAGTAGAGACAGAGAGAGAGGGAGAGAGATGAAGAGAGAGAGGGAGCGGGATAGACAGAGAGAGAGAGAGGGAGAGACATTTGATTTTTGATTTTTAACCAGACCTTTATTTAGTCCATCAGAAAAAATGCTTCCATGTTCACATTCACACCTCGTGCTAATTACAAAAATGTACAACAAATAAAAAATACACACACAATTATGTAAAAAAAGGTCCAAAACAAAGCTGTCCAGCACTGACTGAGGCTAGAACCCCTCAAGCCCCCAACCGCTCTCGAACTCCTCCAGCCTCATGTCCATCTGGGCGACCCCAAACTCCAGCATGAGCCGAGCCTGCACCATCTTAACAAAAGGCGTCGTTCCACATAGCGCGAACCGGCCGTGCACGCCACGATCTACGTGCACGTATCGACACAACCCCGCAGACCTTTCTGTTTCCACCACCCACACACATGCATTTGTTGTGGGCGGAGCTGCACATTGTACAGATCATCGTTAAAAGTTTTTAGAGCCGCGATGAGAACAAATGTGACAAATGCCGTCATCTGGTGGGAGTTATGGAATCATTCAGAGGAGCCAAGGTGTATTAAAACAGAAAAGAAACCACTAAATACAACTATGAAGGTAAGCTACATGCAAATGTTATGCTAACACCAGCTAAAGCTGCACTAACAGCGGCTAAATGCTATTATCGGCAAAATCCCCGTTTAGTACAGCAGTATGATGTTGTGAATTATTAAATCTGTATGACCTGCGTGTCAATAGTGAGGGCTGTCCACTCTCTCGTTGCCAATCAGAGGCCAGCAGTCTGTTCACGTCACATCAGACACGGGTTAGCCCGCTTTGGCCACAGCCAGAGGTCGGTCCCAAAACCTATACCTGGTCAGACTGGTTTGGCACTGGCCTTTGTTATGGAAAAGCTCGACAAAGCGGGTGAAAGAGCCATTTGGCTGACACGCGCCTGCATGTGGAAAAGAGCCTTTTCTGCTCTGATATATGGCCATCTTTGCTTGGCCCAGGAGGAAATTCAGGACCCGCCCCTTCCTCTTCGCTCTGTCACTAGACAAGTCTCCCCAACATAAGTCACCGTATTAAAACCATATCTGCACCTTCTAAACAGTGCCCTGAGCAGATCAAACAGCTATGTCAGCCTCCCACACTCCCAGAAACAGTAAAAGACTGACTCCCTGACTCCAGAGAAAGGACACCCCTCCCCCACAGTGCGGTCTACTTTGGAAACAAAAGCATTGACTGCTAGAGCCCCATGAAGCAGTCTCCACTGCAGATCTCCCTGCCTCATAGTCTGTGGTGATTTGTAGAGGTGACCCAGGCTTTACTGTCCAGTGTTCAAGCCCAGATGAGACCTCCACACAGTATCTGTGCGGCCAGAGAGTCTTTGATGGTTCAAGGCCTGCACCATCAGTCTGTAGAAGGTTTTCCCAGGGAACAATCCAGTGAGGTGGAGACAGGGATGGACAACAAGGGGCCTGAGGAGCTTTCCAGGTCAGGGCTAAGCATGACACTGGGGAAGGGATCTGCAGAGTCAGGGGACATCTCGCCGGAACCGAAGCTCCTCAGAAGGGCCCAGTCTTGTCCTGTAAGTCTCTGTCTCCAGTGGGCCAGTAGACGTTCCAGTGTCCGTACCAACCTCAGGCCCAGGTGAGCAGCCAGAACCGGGGCAATGTTCAGCTGAGTTCCTGCCCGCCCCAACAAAAGCTCCAATGTGTCGACCCCCCCGCACATGATGCGATCTCTCAGGGGCTCTCTCAGCAGCCAGTGCAGTGAAGTGGAAGGCTCCCTCTGCTACTTCACTTTACTCCACACTGTCTGTCAGCAGACTGCAGTAGAAGGGCGGGAGAGCCTCCGGTTTGCGATCAGTGAGGAAGAGAGACAGCCCCATGCTCCCAGCTCGCTCCAAGATGGAAACAGCAAACGGCCTCCGGACCTGCCACCACCAAGGAACAGCACCGCCTGCGGACCCAGTGCAGTCCGTCCCAGAAGAAATCCACCAAGATCTTCTGCACTGTGGACAGTAGGGAGGGAGGAGGGTCCACGCACCGTAGTTGTGCCACAGAGCAGAGGAGACCAGATTGTTAATGATCAGTACCCTCCCCTATAAGACATTTTGGGCAGTAACCACCTCCACTTGCTCAGCCGCCCTTTAACCTGCTTTACCGTCTGGTCCCAGTTCTTTTGAAGGTGGTCAGGGCCCAGGAAAACACCCAGGTATTTGAAACTTCCCCTTCTCCAACAGAGGCCCCCTGGCAACCTGACCTGCATAGATCCTCCCCAACCAAGATGGCCCCGCTCTTAGCCCAGTTGAGAGACATAGAGAGAGGGTGAGAGATGGAGAGAGAGGTAAAGAGAGAGAGGGAGAGGGTGAGAGAGAGAGAGAGGCAGAGAGAGAGAGAGAGAGGGAGAGAGAGAGACAGAGAGAGAGCGAGAGGGAGAGAAAGGAGAGAGAGAGTAGGAGGGAGAGACAGAAAAAGAGAGGGAAAGACAGAGAGAGGGAGAGACAGAGAGAGAGAGGGGGGGAGAGAGACAGATCGAGAGAGAGGGAGAGAGGGGCAGAGAGGGAGACAGGGAGAAGCAGAGAGAACCCGGATGGGAGGGAATACCAGGTTCATGGGTGAATGGTGTGAGTGAACGGTTGATGCGGGTTGGAGGGGCCAATGGCGCAGATTGGCAGCCCGGCTTCCAAATATCTGGGGATGGAATTAATAATGAACTACCTGGGATGTACTGCAGCTCCGTTTTGTAAAAATATCAACCATGTTTTGCCTACACACTACACGCTATTCTTAGGGCCAAGTACTTATATTTAATCAGGGTGTATTTTACAAATCCATCTACATATATTTACAGACCATGTACAAGACGTGCATTTATTAAACAAAATGGATTAAAAACAAATCAGTATGCATATTTGTGAAACGTAATATACATTTGCGAATACTGAATCAGCACACTTGTTAAAAAAGTTACATTTGGTGGTCATGCATTGTATTCTTGGCTCCCGGGGCTTTTGTCTAATAAGATTTGACAAAGGCACAGGGTGGTGAGAAGGCATCTTATCATTGGCACTGCATGGTGTATCTCTGTTCCTGTAGGAGGAACGAGACAGAGGAAGCATCCTTTTCACCATGGAAGTCCGAAATGTACCAACTTTTAACAGAACTGGGGAAGAGAGACAGAGAGAAATATCACAAATACAAATGATGCTATCTTCAAAAACTTTGCCAGCCCAGAAATTGCCCACTGCAGCAGCAGAAAAGTACACGTAAAACAACTTAACGGCATATTTTATGTTTGATTAAAAAAAGAAGGAAGAACATTTTAGTCTTCAAGTGTACACAAACAGATTATTATTGATCTTTTTTTTTAAAACAAGGTTTTTTCCCGAACCACCTCTTTTTTTTCTTTAGACATACTCCAAACTTGAAACCAGATATGTTAAAGAGGGGGTATTATGCTTTTTTCAATCACATAGCACCAGTCTATAGCATACTACAATGATGACGTAACCTTCTGTTGGTCTGTATATGCAGTAAATTAAAATAACTGCCTTGAATAAAATTGCTCTCTCAAAATGGCTGTACTGAACGTCTTGAAATAGGCCTCTGTCTCTTTAAGAAGCTTTCCGACACGCCCCCTTCAGCACACTGCTGTGGCATCTAAACAACACTACTGTGCGGGGAGGGAGCTGGTGACAAAAGGTCCAGAGGCGTCTCCAGGAGGTGGGGCGTTCCTAGGAGGACTGAGGCATAGCTCCACCTAAAATGGCTGCTGTCTAAGTTTTTAATGATTACTCAAAAATAGGTGAATGAGCCAAGGCAACACTCCAGGCATGTGTTTAATGAGGGAATGACATAATAACATGATATAAAGCTTGAAAAAGTCGATTTTACATAATTCCCCCTCTTTAAGAAAACCAATTGGAACTTTCATGTGTATGAATTGTCTCCATTATAACAACGTCAGTCAGACCAAGGCCTAACCAGGACTACCTAATGGCTCGGCTTTTCATGAATGTAACAGATTACGCACCTTGACATCCTATTTTACCATCAGGCAATAATCATTAATAATAATTTCCCCCCCCCCAGATTTTGCCACTCACTGAGACCTCTACAATAATTGGTTGGAATCCCACTTTTCAAGGGCAGACATATTCCGAGTTGTACCCTTCCACAAGCCCGTCGTCGCATAAGAAATGTAGGCGACGTATCTGGTATCTCTGTTACAGTTTTCCTTATACACACAAGAAACAAAATGCACTGGGGGAAGTGAATTGTTCTTCTAAAATGAAAAAAAATGAAAAAAATAGGACAATTGAGCCGTTACCTTGCACCGACATGTTATTTTGCTCGGTGTCACTTCATATTCACAAATGGCCATATGCTCTTTGCTAAAATGGCTTTACGTGTTTGCATTTATGCTGGGGCTGTTTTGTCCTGTCAGGCCCTTACCTTTTTCCTCTGGCTGTCATCCTCTCAGACAGGAGCCCAGCGGAGCGTGAATTCATCCGACCCCCCCCCCCACACACACCACTCTCCTCCCCAGCTCTCTCCTCTGTCCTCATTGAAGATGCCAGTTGCTTCCGCCGGTGTCCTGCAGGCATGGCGGAGAAACCACACAAACGGAGCCAAAGCACGAAAAAGGATGAACTTCGGAACGACATCAGCCTCGGCAAATTCACAAAAGTAAGGCGGGAGTGGGAGCGGGGAGGGTGGTTAGGAATCACACCATTGTCGTAGTTAGGGATGTCAAGGGCAAAGGAGTGAGGGATGTGGATTGACAGAATGGGGGGAGGCCAAGCAGAACAAAGAGTGAATGATAGTTCTGGGTAGTGTTCAAAACGTGTGAGCAAAAGAAACTGGATGATAATACAGGAGGTAGATGTGCTCGGAGTTTACGCCTGATCCAAGTCCACTGAAGAGAAGAGAATAGCTCTTTCACATGACATTTATTTAACACTATTTGTAATGGTAATTAATATTAGGGTTAGGATTAGGGTGTTTATGGCCGGACCAACGGGACTTGGGACCAATGGGCCTGTTTTGTTCTGACTAAAGAGATGTCGGACTAATGGCACTAAATGTAAATGTACTTTGTATTTGTATTGTAATTTTGTGACCTCTATGTCTGTGAAAGGTGCTATATAAATAAACATTACTTACTTACCTCTGTTCAATGGTAAATTTTCGGAATAATGAGACGTCGGACTAATGGGTTGTCAGACCAATGGCATGTCACCCTTCGTTTCCACCGGGGAGGTGTTTTTGAGCTTTTAAACTAGGTTATAATGTTCCTTCATCTAAAACATACTTGCAGTAGTAGTATTTTGCCTCAATAGACAGAAATTAGAAAAGTCCTCCTCATTTTCAAAGTCCATAACCCGTCAGTGGACCTGCTCTGTGCTTAGACTTTGAAGGTGTCATTGTTAGCATGACATTGACTCAAATGTATGGCTTGTTCCAAATGAGTACCACTGACTCCACTTTTACAATTTTGAGGTTTTGAGCCATTATTATGCACTCTTAGCTTACAAACCTTCTCCTAGACACAACGACATTACCTAATCCACAAATAGCCGGTTTATTATTGCAGTGGTACATTCCATCCATCCATCCATCCATCCACTTTCTTCCACTTGTCCGTTGCCGGGTCGTGGGGGCAGCTGTTGGAGCTGCCCAAATCACATTGCACCAGCCTCTATGGCTCCTCCTGCAGGTGGTGGTCCACAGAAGGACGGCCTCATGGTTCTAACCGGGCCTGTTGGTCTCTCATAAGGGGTTTCAACTGCTCTTTGTCTGACCCGTCACCTAGGACCTGTTTGCCATGGGAGACCCTACCAGGGGCACGAAGCCCCCGACAACAGAGCTCCCAGGATCATTCGGGCGTTAAGGTGGCGTTGTGCTTCCAGGAGGGGTAGACAGAAATCATCCCAGAAATATTAACTTTTTTATGTGATAGGCTGTAATATGAGCTATAGGAATGAAAATAGTTTAAGAATTGAAATGGAAACATAAGAAAATTATTGTTAGAGTTCATTAGTTGCATTGTGTACTGCTTGTTGCTTGTATTTAATTATAACAATAATTTAATTATAACTAAAGGTAAGTCTTTTTGTTTTGTTTTACAATTCTAGCCATACCAATAAAAAATAAAATAAAATAAAAATAAAAACATCACACCATCCATCTACAACATTGGACATTGCTTCGGATAACATGAACATGTATTCTGTTCTCTTCTATGATGTTTTCCCTCAGAGGAGAGGGGACTAATAGAATGGGGAATGAGACACAGCCAGAGCCATGCACCAAAAAGAGAATAGCAGTTACGGTTATCTGTTCTCTTATAAGAACTATGTGATATTTACTCACAAATCCCGATAGTTTGCGGTGAATGCGGTCTGATATCGAATCATAAACATGTGCTATGGAGATTAATTTGTATGGAGGACACGTTCATATTATGTCATTTTGGAAAAAGAGTCTGTGTAGCAGCTAATTGGGCCAGTGGAGACACAGCAGGAGCAGTTCAGATTGTCATGTTTCTTATCCACCGTCTTCCATAGTAGTGGTCTGGGGAAAGCATGGGGAGGGGGCGGCACCACCTGCACTATGAACCACAAGATCTGGCCCATTGTGTCATATTATGAAAAGTAGTTACTGGAACTGCTAGCCTCTCGATGCACATTACATTACCCAAACACAACCATTTTGCCGTAGTTCTACTCATCGTTGTAGGCTTTGGGGAGCAGCAGTATCTTATATGTTGGGACTGCGCCAGGTTTTACACAAACTGCTCTTTTTTCCGCTGTCCAATAAGTCCTTGTTTATGAAGCATTTGTCGGTAAACTGCCGTGCACGAGTAAGAGCAATGCGGCGCAAAGGATGGTCCCCACAGACAAACTCCACTTTATCTCAGCTTGTGCCATCGCTTGAGAACTTGAAAATAGGGCTTCTCCTTGATATCCAAAGGAATGTTTTTCTCGTGGAGACGTTTTAATAATCCAGCAATAAAAAAGTTTAAAAATCTGCACAACTGAAGTGAAAAGCATTGTGTATTCCAGCAGCTCTGAGCGTGTTGGTTTTCTTGAGTAGTCTGGGAGCAAGTCTTTTTCTTTCTTTCAGACATGAATTGCTCATAACAGCACCCCAAGTACCATAACTACACATGTAAACCACCATGACCTGCCTAAAAACTCACAAAAGTTGTTGATACAAAATGTCGCCTTTAAAACTGGAACGCTTCCCTATTGTTAGATTAAGTCATCTTTTTGTTTGGTATTCAACCAATTTTAAATCTCACACCACCAAGGCAGGTGAGGTGACGTGCATGTGAACAACGACCAAACCACTAGACTAATTAGCATCTTTATTTGAGCACAGATTCAATAGTGTATGCAATTTCTGAGCCAAAACACTTTTTATTTCTCCAAGTGTTACTGACTCTACTGTTTGTTCAACACAAAAGTGTTTGTTCAACACGACACTGCAGACAATTGCTGAAGGCTGATCAGATGCAAGCACTGTATCCTACATTATCAGAAGCATCCACAGGCTTAGATGAAGATAATAGCTAAGCGATAGCTGTATTTATTTCCCCATTGCCAGATATCCAGCTTTTACTATTTCCCTGTTGTTCGACTCTTCATCTAACTTTCTCTGTCTCAGCTCTTGTAGGGATTGGTCCAACGCTGTGTTTTCTGCTGCGTCTGTATCTCAAGCCTCATTCCCCAAACTGCAGCTTAGCGGCGTGGAGGAGCCGGGGACTGTACCTGGCTCAGGCCGTTAATCGCTACAAAACACACTCCGATTGTGTGGATCGGTTTATACTCACATTTGACAGACATATTCTTCTTTCCTCCAAGCATTCTTCTGCCAAATGAGCCACAGAAGGAAACTGTTTCAAACTTTGCCAGTAAGGAATGTATTTGGTCCCAGAGGATAAGACAGAACAAAATGGAACTAATGAAATTGGCTGAGGGTACAGCCATGTAGAAGCTCATTTTCAGAAGGTAGTGGGTCCAATTCCAGTTTTGTTTTTCTCATCTTGTCTGCTTGGTCTAAGACCAAGACACTTTCATCTGCATTTAATGATCTTGTCTGCTGTGTATATACCAGTACTGAATAAATACTGTGATTGTGAATATCATGGGCCAGTGCATGCAAAACTGCTGCAAACAGCAGGTTCAGTTGAGATTTTTGTCTCAGTATTGCACCACAATGAATCTTAAAGGATCTGTATCATGCTATTTTAGCCATTCCAAAGTGAAGTATAGGCATTTATATGATATACTGTACCTCTACCACTATGAAGTACTATTTTTTGTGAGAAATATAAGTATTTTCTGGGGATATTTTTCCAACCCGGAAGATGCTTTGATTCAGTTATCTCCGCCCCTCACATAGAAATATAAATATTGCAGCAAAACAATACAGCACAGCTTCATAAAAGGCTAACACACACGCTAACACGTGTTTTGATTTACTCACTGATCTGGTCGGTCTTCATCGGGTGTTTTTATTGTAGGAATCACGCTGGTAAATCCACTTTGATTCTGGCCAAGCTTCACCAAGCATCCATCGCTGAAGTGACGGTTACAGACAAACACTGTAGTTGCTGAATCCCGGAAAGAAATTCCAGCTTTGGTGAGTGGACACGCATTTTCCCGTGACATTATCGTTATGCAGGAAAAAAGAACAGGTGGTTGCCAGAGTAGGTAAGAAAGGAGTCCCTTCTTCACAGGGCAAAAATAACTTCTATTTGGACGCTCAGGGGCTGTGTTTGTTTACCCCGCAGGGGCAGCGCGTTGCTGACACGTCCTGCACTTCCTTTTCTTTCTTTCTTTCTTTCAACAGAAATTATGAAAAAGCTGTTTTATAAATTAAGATCAGGCCATAAGGCATTACATTACAGAGCACTTCATGTTTGACACTATAGTGTCACAAGTGTCACAAGTCAGTCGTTTACCAGGATAAGGCGGAGCAGCTGCTCAGACAGCAGGACTGCGTGAATGAAGCCAAAAAACCTTCTGGGGTGTTTTTTTTATAAGGAAATAGCATTACAACATGGCTAAAGGCTCTAAAAAGTCGGTTTTGCATAATATAGGACCTTTAAGTTGCTAATGATAAATCAAGTGTAACAAGCTCAAATCACGCATGCTAAATTTAGATATGTTTTATGTAAATTGTGCTTGCTATGCCAACATAATACTTAATGTGGTTATGTTGGACATTGTAGCCTTTATTTTATTTATTTGTTTTATTGATCTTTCAGGTTAAAAACTCATTTAGTTTTGAAATCTCTTTTACTCGAGTAACATGGCCATAAGGCAGCAGCACACAAAGAACTACAAACAGTTTACAAAATAACACAAATACTGAGAATACTCAGCTCATTTTGCAGTCAGGCCTTTTTCCCACCTCAGTCCTCATTCTGGGAACTGACATGAGGAACTGATCCAGTGAACAAAGGCTGTAACTGGTGCTTGCTTTGAGTGTGATGAGTGACTGCTAATAAGCAGAGGCGGGTAATACTCTGTTACATTTACTCTATGTAGTTGAGTGACTTCTTTAACTGTAAAGATACTCTCAAGGTGGATTCACGCCAACCTAACGCCCTGTCGCTGTCAGGGCGTCTATTTCTCTGCTCTGGTTTCCTCTTGTCTGCCTCCGTCTCACCTGCTTAGAGTGACACTGAAGAGACCCAAAGCCCTGACCAAGCCCGACAGCCGCATAGTGTGCATGTGCATGATATTATGGCTGTGAAATGTTCAAACTCTGTTGTAGTCTCTGGCATGTGTACTGTCTCAAAGTTTCATCGCTTTTTAATTTATTTTTCTATGACAAAAAAGTGTCATCAACTTTTTGAATAACTGTACAAACAGTGGACATCAAGCATGACACAGGTTCACAAGTGTTTGCCTCTGAACATGGATGCTCTGCATCTCGGCATAGCAGCACAAATACCTTCTCCTCTCCCACCGCCCAGTATAACCAGCTGGTGACTTCAGAGAAAGAGAAGAAGTGAAGTCCAGACCTCCATCTGTCCTCATGACAGTTCCTTTTTATCCTAGTCTTGCACCCCTCTACGCAGATAGGGTGACTGCCTATCGGTGAATCAGTTGTTTGTGGCTATGTGTTTGTTATGTTCACAATGATTATGGTGTTGACCATTGTTTATCAGCTAATCTCACTGACATGGTCTTTTTCTGTAGTGTGCAAGCAAAGCATGAGTTGCCTTGTGTACGAAATGTGCGGTGTAAATAAAGTTGCCTAGTTCCTAACAGATAAATAAAGTGAATTTGAATTTGAAGAGCAAGTTCGGTGACATTTTCAGTATTTAAAATACCGAAGAACATCTTGGGGGCTAGCATTAGTGAAACATGCACAAATGCAACAAAACACCACTCCTAGTTCAAACAAGTGATATCCCCTGAGATAAGCAGCGTTAGCTTAGCCAAACCGGCCTGCCAACCACGCTCCAGGACTTCCATGGATGGCCGAACACTCTGAGCCAACCCATTGTATGAGGCCCCGAGATGCTGATGAAATGGGCCCAGTGGAGCCTCGAAGCTGCCAAGTCAAGAGCCATACTTCATGCTGAGTGGATCCTGACAGGTTTCAATTCGCGGTGGCATGTACAAGCGTTCCAACCATCACAGAGAAGCCGGAGCAAAGCCGGGATGAGGTGACACTTCCTTCAGGGCATCAATCCGAGCAACCTGTGTGGAGCTGGCTGACAGGCTGACATCCATGGAGCGCCTTGGACTACAAGGGAAATGTTAAGCATGGCTCTACCAGCATGGAGTCTGTCCCAGTATGTCACGTGGCCAGATAAGCAGGGTAAAGAGCCAGTATCGGGTTTTACTGGCAGTTTCCAAGATGAGCTGTAACAGGAAACTGACCGTGCTTTCTCTATGGCAACTGTATAACAAGCTAAGATATATATGTCATCCAGTATAATCAGTGTAATCTGGCCGTTTACCAATTGTTTGCTCATGTGCAAAACGAGTAGCACATGCAAATGAGCAGAATTACTTCAAATATTTATGACATGCATTCATTCAGAAAGATTGTGATTCCAACTTCATCCTTCACACTGTGATCTTTAGCCTCACCGTCTCTTTCTCTTTAACATACCCACTGTCTACAATGACTATAGGCCCGGTGGGAAGATTAAGGGGAAATGAATGAGATATTTGCTTCAGGGTCCTGAGCCTGTTTTGAGGTGGGCAGGACTGCTGAGGTCCACAGATCTGTTTATAATGAAATATCACACATGGACTGACTTGAATTTAAAAGCTGATAAGGAGTTTCATGCTTAACTTTGTGTTCCGCAGAGGTCTAATACTTGCTATAATACTATATGAATTAGATATCGCACTCGCTGACCTTTACGGGGTATTTAATTGGCCCTCCATTAAAGCTCCCTGTTGTTATTTTTAGGGTCAGACATTTGCAGCCACTAGGACCCAGTGAATACGCGACCTTTACTTTCATCTTGTTTTCGCAGGTTGACCATGGCTTTTACCCTTGCGCGGTGTTTGTCTATGAATGTATAATGTTTGAATTTACTGTGGTGGAAGTATTGGAGTTTGCCTACACAATGAATCCCAGGTTGATTAATATTAATATTGACATTGCCATAAAAGGATTGTGTTTTCCTTGTAATTTCCATCTGCCCTTCACCGGAGAGAGACAGCGGGCAGTTAATCCCCACAATCTCTTGTGTTTGTTTAGGTAAATGCATTATTTAGGCTGGCCTGGATTAAATGTATCCTGTTGCAATATTGTTGTTAAAGACAATGTGTTGTGTTTTGTTTCGTTTATGCATATTCGAGGGTTCTTGCATGCTAATGCCTTCCCATTCTGAAATGTGAAAATGGTCTATTCCACCATCCCTCATAATCTTACACCAAAAATGCTAGTCTAAAGCTTTAAGTGAAATACAATATACTGTAGTAATAGCTCAGGTTTTGCTTGAACTGTGAGCTTGACTAAGTGCTGTAATTTTTTCATTCTCCACACCCACTGGTGGTAAGTTTCCCAAAGACTAATGGAGACATGGGCTATATCCGAATGTCCACATTATTAACTATATAGTGTATGTACAGTGGTCACGCCATTTTATAGGGGTGCACCTTGAAAATGTGTGGACAGCGATGTACACTGGATGAGCCACAACAGTGCATTGCGAGATGCAGAAGAGAACAGTGGGAAAGTGACCGGCTTTTGAACTGGAGAAAACACGGCTGGATGAAAATAGCCATAAACACTATTTTAATGAATCAGAATCATTGTTTGAGAACAGGTTCAGAAACTAGGAATTGTTGTCGTGTTTAACTGTGATTACGTCATTTCAACCTGAAAACACTCACAGAATCAAAGCGGCATTGGAGGAGTTTTAATGTCAATGTCAACTTTATTTCTGTAGCACATTTACAATGCGAAGAGCGCAAAGTGCTTTACAAATTGACGATAAAAACAGAGTAGAACATGAGCACAAATATATATATGTACAATGGGCAGACATTATGGGCATGAGTCATGTTTGGCACTCAAACCCCAGCGCAAGACAGTGAATCAACATGTTGCTAAAACATATATAGTTAACACAAATATATTTATGATTTTGCTAAAGATTATCCCCAGCTTTCTATAGTTTGGCCATTTTTGTGATGTTTATAGTTTCACTTCCTTATTGGTCACAGACAGGAAGTGACAAAGATGAAAACGAACAATTTTAAACTGTTGCCGTGCCACCATGTTAAGTCAGTAGGAAGTAAGTGAGTCAAACTGCTCTGGAACTTTACCTTTATCTATGTCACTTCCTGTCAGCAGCTTAAGAACTCAAATAAAAATTACTTTTCTGCCCAACATTTCTTTAAAAATTAAAAATTGCTGCTTCACTGTAATAAAATGATTATTATGCAACTGATGTTATCTATTTAAATAGGTCATATTTTCAAAACCATTAAAACCTGTCATATGCACTTTAAGCTTCATTAGGGTAACAAGTCCCTGACATTAGCTTCTTGCATTTAGCTTGAGTGGTTAAATGATCGAGACCATCCCCTCTCAGGCAAATGTTGCAATCAACCAGTTTGTTTCTTCTTTAGCGCAACATCCACACTAAACATTCAGACACTGCCTCTCAGATGGCCAATTTCTCAAGCAATGCACTCATAGCGGTCTAAGCGTCTTGTAAATGCACTGACAGTAAACACAGGTCAGAGTACGAATCAAACTGCTAACCATCACTTTATAAGACCTGAGCTACTGTGACTCCTAAATTCCTTAAAGGTCCTTCTGGCCATGCAAGAGCTGAAATGGTACTTTCATGTAACTTTGAACACAATAAACAGTGTTGTTGTTTTGTTGTTGTTTTACTTTTTTCCAATGTACCAATACAATACCACCATATAGTGAAACATGAAATACCTATGTATATCCAAATGTAAAAAGCCAAAGCAAAATTGAACAGCCTTTTGTGGCCCAGTTGTAGGTGTTGTAGCTCTCATAAAAGTGGAAACCCAATGACCTCTTGGTATTGACACTGGGACAATCTGGCCTTATGCCATTTGAGCCACAACTGTTCATCAAATATGACTGTATCGACAACGAGCCTGACCTGGACACAGACCAATCAATCCATATAGAGGCGCTGAGAGAGATGTGAACGTGCAAAGGTCACAGGGATGTCCAGAAGCTGTTGGGTCATGGTAGCAGATATTTACAACGTGGATGCAGAATGAATAATATGCTTGTTTGTTTTTTATTACATTACTGTGCATGTTGACTAACTGCACTCCGTTGGCAGATGTACAGAGGGCAACCTACACAAGAAGCCACACGCTCTAATATTTGGTTGGACCGCCTTTAGCTTTGATCAAAGCACACATTTGCTGTGTCGCTGTTTCATAAGCTTCTGCAATGTCAAAAGATCCAGTGTTGCATTCAGTTTTCATCAAGATCTTGTATTGATGACTGGAGAGTGTGATGCGCAAGCCTTCTAACTGGCACCAAAACGCAAGAGCAACACAACTCCTTATGACTGCTTCCTTCAAATCATTCCATAATGTCAGTGGTTCCCAAAGTGGGGGTTGGGACCCCTTGGGGGTTACAAGGCAAGGCAAATGTATTTAACAGCACATTTAAGGCAACTCAGTGTGCCTTACAGCAACACCACAAACACATAAACACAATAAAAACAGAATAGAACAATGCAATCAATACAACTCATGAAAATATATAAAAATACAAATATGTATATATTAAAATAAAAAATAGTTAAAATACAATAAATTAGGCAGCAGTAAATAACCATGCTTTCAGCCTGGACTTAACATAAACATTAAACATAATCAGGGTTAACGCTGCCTCACCGTGTTTAGTCGTGACTCTGGGAACCACCAGGAGACCCCTCCCTGAGGTTCTCAGGGCCCTCAGTGGTCCATATGGCTTTAAAATGTCAGCTACAGTATACATATTTTGGTGCCTGAACATGAAGAGACTTGTACACAAGCAGAGCTATTTTAAATTCTATTATTATACGGCCCTTCACAATGCAAGTAGAACGCTCCATTGATTTGAATGTAATTTCCCAACGTTCTACTGTTCATTATTTTTTGATAGAAGACCTCTGAAAAAAATAATGA
This sequence comes from Neogobius melanostomus, assembly GCA_007210695.1. NCBI lineage: Eukaryota > Metazoa > Chordata > Actinopteri > Gobiiformes > Gobiidae > Neogobius > Neogobius melanostomus. Next base: position 1,650,429 of record VHKM01000399.1, read on the forward strand.
CCGGTGCCAATGGCAACGGAGTTTGTGCAGGTCTTTCATATCACTCCGCGAGTAGTAGTAGCGGACAGGCGGACACTATCTCTGTCCCCGTCCCTGCGAGAGAAGTTGGGGGAATCGCTCGTGAAGTTAACGGGAGTCCGACTTTCAACTTACCCAGAGATTCACCACCATTCCTCCTCTCGAACTGCACCTTAAACTAAGTAGCTAGGCTAGCAATAAGTAGCTAGCCGTGCTGCTACTAGCCTCGCCACACTGCCTGGAATCAACAAACGTTGCCAAGCAACGCACAAACGTTTGGGAACTATTTGCCGCGGAAATCATTAAATAAACCTTTCTGCCTTCATAAAAGTGTATGAATTTTATTTGTGTGTGTACAGTTGGCAAACAGCCGTATAATAAGCGGGATAATGTATAGAACGCCGGTCATTATCGGGAAAATAAATACCTTCAGGGCGAAACAAGACCCCCGACGCGCAGTTCGCCCTGTCGGTACTTATTTTCCCGATAATGACCGGCGTTCTATACATTATCCCTTACTTCTCTGAGCGACAGGAAGCCAGTGCAGAGACTGGAGCACTGGACTAATGTGGTCGTACTTCCTGGTTTTGGTCAGGACTCGAGCAGCAGCATTTGGATAAACTGCAGTTGTCTAACAGCTCGTTTGGAAAGGCCAGAGAGCAGGCCGTTAAAAAAGTCTAACCGACTGGAGACAAATGCATGAATGAATCTCTCCAATCTGGTTTAGACACTATGCTTTTATTTGAGCAATGTTTTTTAGGTGGTAATAAGCCGCTGATGTAATGGACTTAATGTGACTGATTACCCTAAATTTTTTAACTCGGTTGACCAATGACAACTCTGTGTTTTTGTGGGCCAAAAAAAATCTCCATGTTATCTGTATTTAACTGGAGGAAGTTGTGCATCCACACCCTGATCTGTTTGCTACAATGACACAGTGTATCTGGGTCAATGACGTATAAGGGCTCTAAAAACATATTTTCAAAAGTTTTTTTTTCAAAACTGAGGGCATTCATATTTAGTCGATAATTTGTGTTTAAACAAGTTATGTTTGTTAAATAACATTTAAAAGTATTTAAATGTATTTTGATGTATTTGTAGCTTCTCTGTATAAAAACGTGTCAGGTGGCGCAACCGAGTTTTTTCTAAAATTTAAATAGTTCCAAAAATGGTACAAAGTCAAATCTTTGCCAAGTATATCTTTCTCCTCTTAACAGATGAAATTACATTTCATCTGTAATTTGTAACAGACTGATGCTGTAACCATCAATAAAACAGGAGGACCATGGACTGAGTGCTCGGTGTCAGCCCAAAACAGTTATCGGTTCAGTATCGGATATTTTAAACCAATATCTGATTTTGTTTTGTTTCTAGTATTGACTCTGATACCAGTATTGGATCAGTGCATCCCTATAATCTTTAGATGGTAATTTGACATTTTTTGCAGTTGCACCACCTGACATTAGCAACTAATTTCAAATTATAATGGCGTTTATGTGGACTCTTACATTAGCTTTAGCATTTGTAAGCATGGGTAAACATTTACTTTTAAAACAAATTAATTTTCCAATATTTACATCGGTTGTACCACCTGACACCAAAAGTGTGACAGTTTACCTATGAGTCGGAAAAAAGCTATTTTTTCTCAATTCTTGAAAGAGATTTATAAACCTTTTCACTCAGCCATAAAGACAACGTGTTCTTCTGGCTAATGTCATATCCGGTTTGCTGTTACTATTCTTTATTTCAAAATACCAGCCCTGTTCTTACGGTTGTGCCACCCTGATATTTTAAGATTACAAAGTGTCGGACAAAGTTTTTTGGTGAACTCAAAAGCTTTAAAACTATTAATATTCACAAATGACGGCTTATTTGAAAGATATTTAACATACAATTATGCCATGATGTTTTATTTTTTAAATTGTTACCCTGAAAATACAATTTTCAGAAGCTTATTAGTCTAATCATTTGCTCGGACGGTTGCACCACCTGACATTTTAGGGGTTTGAGGTGTGAAAACATAAAACAATATTTATTATTGAAATGTGATGAAAATGTGTTTAAATTAAATAGGTTTTGTGAAAAGCTCAAATTATTTAATTTAATTATAAGAAATATAACACTCGGACACAAAAATATGCACGTCATGTCAATCACCCATCTACAGGCTCATGTTCACCCGCTGTTAGTGAAACATAGATCAGAGTATCGTCTGCGTAATTGTGATTTCAAGATGAAACAAAAAGAAAAATGCTATTGTTTTTAGTATATTGTTGAGTGTAAAACAACCTATAATTTGTGAAATCCATTCCATTATTAAAAATAAATTGATTAAATACACCTTAACTTGATTTTTCTGCCCTAAAATAGCATAAGAGGCAACAAGTTGATACAATGGGGGTTCCGAGTTGTTTACGTGTCAATCTTTGGAGTCCCAGCCAAAAAAGTTTGGGAACTCCTGCCATATGTGATCCATAAAGCAATTTTAAAAATAGTGCGTCGTCATTTGAATTTTTGAAACGTCAAAGTCCTGGCTACTTATATAATGTAAATGTATTTTCCATCGCCTCATCAACTCCAAACTTTCTAATCATCATCATAAACTTATGCATATTCAAACATTTGACTAATGAAATAGTCTAATTGCACTGGCTCGGTATTTCTCTAGAGAGCAGGTTGGGTACTTAGCGGGATCAAACGGCCGTGCGCTAAAATGGAGATGAGATTGTGGGAAACAGATGAGACATGAAACAAACTCCTGATGCAGCAGAGAGGGAGAGACATCCAAATCTGAACTGCACCTGAATCCAGGTCTGACAGACTGTTGGACGAACTTCAGAGCGGACACAAAAAAGACAAACTGAATGCCCCATCGCTGCGGCAAAAAAACAAACATCAGAGTGCACAGGCAGTGGTAGACTTACTGAGATGCAACTGGTATTTATTTAAATTTCCCTTTTTTTAATTCAACCAGGAAAGTCCTATGGAAACATTGTATGCGGGTTTCGTGATGGGAAAATAAACGGAGCAAACCTTGAAATCCAGTATTTATTATTATTTTTTTAGCCTTGATGGTACCTAATCTAACTATTATGCCTTCTTCAAATACGCTTTCTGGAATGGCCCAGTCAAGTCCTGACCTAAACCCGACTGAGATGCTGTGACATGACCTCAGGAAAGGTATTCATAACAGACATCCCAGGAATCTCACTGAACTGCAACAGTTTTGTAAAGAGGAATGGTCCAAGATTCATCCTTATCTAATCATCCATGTCTAATCTGCAACTGCAGGAAACATCTGGTTGAAAGGAGGGTCAGCCAGCCATTGAATCAAAGGGTGTACTCACTTATTCCTTGCTGTCCTGTGAATGTTTATGTGAATGTTGTTGCCAAAAAAATATATAACATGTAATTTTTTGGAAGGTATTAGTTTAAGTAGACACTGTTTATTCATTCTTGTGATTATAATAAAAATCAGACCACATTTTAGGCAGAAATGTAAGAAATTCCAAAGGGTGTACTCACTTTTTCATCCCACTGTAAGAAGCTGCATTGGTCAGAAAACCAGAATGTACAGTATATTTGTATATAAAGAAGGTTTTGTTTTGTGATGTCGTATGTCCTGAACTGGGTGTGAATCTTAAAGTCATTAATGAACCAAACCACCACAAAACAGACATGGCTTGGGTCTGAGGAGGTGTTATAGGTTAGATCTCAATCCCCCAAGTCTGTTATATTAATGTTGACTACTCTTTTAAACTGCCTTTACCTCTTAGCTAAAATTCTTACATTATCTTTGTGGTGGATAGCTTTAAGATGGAGGTGGACCTTTCCTTTGTACACAAAGATGTCAGGCTGAATTTTATTTGTCTCTTTTGATTTCAGTGGGCGAGACTAGAGTTGATGTAACCAATCAAAGAAACACATGATTCTGCAGGATGAGAGTTGAGGGTTAGGGATGTCTTCACCTGGAGCCTGAACACTGGTGGTCGAATGGTATTTTAGAGAAGGATGAGGGACGGGAGAATCTATGATGGACAGACACGGTGATGGGGTGGAGGTGGGTCGCAGCACAGTTGGCAAGCGAACAGGCCGTGAAGGAGGAGTGGTAAATGTAGAATCCTGGGCGATGACTGGCTGAGGCGGAGGTGTGGCTGGGAATGAGGTGATGATTGGATGAAGGCAGGTGATGCTGTAATGAGTCTTCCAGTTATGAAACAGCAAAATGCGTCTAAAAGACACATAATGGCTAAAAGCAACATTTAGCTCATTTTTAATGTAGATTTCAATATGTTGTCAAAATAACCATCACTGTTGTAGACCATCACATTTGCCTTTCATTTCCCATGAGTAGTAAAGTCCCACATAGGATAAGTAAGTATGCAAACTGTACTTGTAGAGCGTCTTTCACAGACATGGGTCAAAAAGTGCTTTGCAATTAACAGAATGAAGAACAAACATTACACTCCTGAAATTGTCTTAACCAGCTAATCTCTACAGAATCCAGGTGGAAAAAACATGTTGATAAAACTTGACATGAAGCAGAGCAATGTTATATTTTAAATGTATTGTGAGTCAATTTGTGACTATTTTCTTGCTCCCATTTCACAATTGCAGCCTCTCTCAAGTTATTTCTGGAGCTGGATCTATTTTATTGTTATGCTCTGGCCTAGCCCCCATTCGTTTTCTCTTTCTCGCGGTCATGTGGGCGTTGTGACATTCTGTGCGCTCCGCTGGCTGCTGCGATTATCACTATCCATCATTTGTTTAGATCTGCGTTTAGTATTAGGCTGATCCCATTACTGTTATAATTTCAAAGTGCGGTCACAAAAGGCCAGCCCAGTCTTCAATCCAATTCTCTCTGTGAGTTTTCTCTTCTCCATTTGACAAATAAGTTAGTTTGGCATGCTGTCTTATTGGAGTGTGGTGGGCAGTTGCAATTAGAGAAATGTACAGTAACTGGCCACGTCCATATCAAAACACTCAGAATTGCTTTTATTGATCCATTGGAGGAATTCCTTTTGATTTATAAGTCCTTAAAGCGGCCCTCAGCTAAACTCCTGGATTTTTCCCCATCCCCCGCAACACTTGAATGCCTCATACACTTCCCGGTGCATGCCTTATATTAAAAAAAGACCTTTGCGGCTCACTGTAGATATTGGATTATTAAACAAACGACATGGACATTTGAACAGGTCGCTCAGATGTTCATCTGCTCTTTTGCTTGTTACGACCCAGGGTCGTATATTGGGGCTTGGTCTGTGGGTTTGCTGCCCTCGCGGTTACTCATCTCTCTGCCTCCTCTGCACAAGTGCTGTGCGTTTGCAGATCGCCGATGCCTCTCCTCCTCTGGTCTGCTCGCCGCCGATAAAGAGGCGCTCTCTCGCTCCTCTTTGCTCCTCTAGCCTGGGGTGTTCCACCTCGCTCGGCTTTTACCCGCTCTCGTCTCCAAAGTTTGTTGCGGCTTTGAGATGGTCGTAACAATCAACAACACGTCGCCATTGTGGAGAGTACCGATATTATAACACACACATTATATCAATCATGTTTGTTGATAGGCTAATATCGGCACCCTCCAATTGCGACGTGTTGTTTATAGACCGATGCTTAACACTGTCCGAACCACTTCGAGCTACATCTGGAAAGGCAGAGATACAGACGTCCTTTGGCCCTGTGCTATCAGGATCTGAATCAGTCTGTGCCAATCTTTCTTGTTTTCTTTGTGAATCTGCTGCAGTGACCGCAATCATCTAAATAGATTTTATTGTCTTGTATTTATGTGTTTTTACCATCGGCTGTGCGGGAGGGATACTGAAAGCAAAGAACTGGAGACACTGCTAACAATTAACATCTCCTCCGTCTATATGTGACGTTCATGACCTAATTAGTTATTATTAGAAAGTCATTATTACATCGATTTACCCAGAACAAACAAAATACTTTTCATGTCAAGTGTGGCACAACATTTAATTCACATACACGATTTCCATCCATCCATTTTCTTCCGCTTTATCCGGGGCCCGGGTCGCAGAGGCAGCTGTTTGAGCAGAGATGCCCAGACTTCCCGATTCACGCACACCTCCTCCAGCTGTTGTGGGGGACCCGAGGCGACACCAGGCCAGGAGGCATCCGAAAAAAGATGCCCTAGCCACCTCCGCTGGATCCTTTCGACGTGAAGGAGCAGCGACTCTACTCCGAGCTCCTCCCGGGTAACTGAGCTCCTCACCCGATCTCGAAGGGTGCACCCAGCCACCCTGCGAAGGAAACTCATTTTGGCCGCCTGTATCTGCGATCTTGTCCGGTCGGTCATTACACAGATCTCATTAGCTTAAGTGTAAAAGTCAGACCCATCATAAGTTTGGATAATTTGAATCAAAAGGTGTGCCTGTGTCAGCAATCAGGTCTCCGATAATATGAGTTATCTGACTGGCATCCGTCACAATTAGCCTTTAAAAAAAAACTGGAAAAAAAAAACTGCTCCTTGAAATGAACCGATCCCAAAGATTTGGCTCCCAGAAAAGAGCCATATATGCCATCACTATCTTTGTAACAGTTTGAACGCGAAAAGAAACTACCATACAGGTGTTTTGAAACTCCATAAGAACAGAACAATATGACAAATTAGAGTATCAGAGGAAACTCACAGGGAGAACACAAACTCAACACAGAAAGTGGTCTGTATTGAGTTTCCCCCCCCCCATAATAATAATAATAACAAAAGGTGCTTGTTGTGCCATACGTCAATAGCTTTCTGGGAGCTGTAGACAAAAATAACAAAGCAAAACTGCTGTCAGTTGTTTCCCACAGAGAAGAGCATTTTAGGGTATGAGTGAGAGACAGCATGATACATAAAATCACCCTTCTTTTTCCTACAGTCAATTGTTGTATACTCTGTATTGTTAAAGGATTGCAATCAACGCGTCTTACTGTCTAGTCTGCACAGAAAGGTGCAAATCAATGTTCTTTCATGTATGGACAATAGTCTCTCCACTGACTCTCCAACCAAAATTGAAAGTAGCACACATTTTGGATTTGCAGTCTGACACTTGACAATGTTTAGAAGGGTTTTAAAGAAAGTTTTGTCCACATAATACCTAGTCTGATATACTGAGCTCTTATGAATTATACTTCTTGTACTTTCCGGCAGGCTGTACGCAGGAATGCACAGTGCTGCCCCCCACTGTTAAAAGGTATACAACTAAATTCTTGACAAAAGGCCAGTGTGCGAAGATAGAGTACAATCTTTTATGAATTTGTACCTGATGACATAGGAAAACCTTCTAGTGTCTTGGCCAAAATCCACCCAAAATATCCACACATGCTGCAGGACTTAAAACCAGGTCCTTTTGTTTAGGTGTGACCTTGATTAGTCTCTGTCTCGCCCAGGGACACAAAGGCATCGCATTGAACGGGACAGTCAGCCCTGTAATTTCATTTATGATGGGAATTCTATATACACTTGAGACTTTCTTGATCACATATCATATCACATTCATTTATGCAGTTTCTGTTCCAGCTTGCACTTTGGTTTTAGTGCTCGACTGACATTGCATTATTAACACTGCATTAACTTGCCACGTTTTAGAAAGACCTTTCAAAATATATGACCCCAGTACACTTTACACCTACAGTTTTGACATTTCCATTGTCCAAATACCACACTGGGTTTTAGTACTTGATGCTCTGATCCCTGGTGTCTTGTGCAAATGCTAAAATGCACATTAATTCAAAAGCGGGGTTGCGCCATATCGCCCGTGCCGTGTGTGCTATGGCGTAATCCCTAGGTAAACACTTAGAACTGCAGCGGCCCTTTGCTTTTCACACAGGTGAGCGATCCAGTCACAGAGGAATTTTAGGCTCTGCGTCCGCTCTGTGAAGCTCTGTGTTGGACCGGTGTATGGCAGCAACATCCAGGTCTTGTGGAACTGTCTTTCATGCTTCCTTCCCAAAAAGCACACTTTGAGTTTGTGTCATGTGTCTTTGAATGAGACGCCACCTACTGATTTCATGAGGCGGTGCCCAACTTCTCTAGAAAGTGATTTTCTGTGTTAAGTCATTGTTAGCTATACTGAATTTGATTCTCTGCAGTCTATGCTGGCAATGATGGTAAATGCAAATTAGTGCTGTATTGATTTTAAATGCTTTTCAAGCACACACATAGGAAATGTTACATAAAACGCTAGCGCTAATATGTACAAAGTTGTTTTTCAGACATTGCAGTAAGGGATATTCATAATAGGGACCTCTATTTTGTCAAGACCGTTTTCCAACATGACAATGTTCTGGGAAATTTCAATTCATTTGATGTAACCTTTTCAGTGGTTGATAAGAATATATTCGGTAACAATTTATAATAACTACACCTTATTTAGCCTTAGTAAATCATGAACAGACACTTAATTGATCTTGTTTAGAACACATCGGCCTCTCTGGTGCTGTCCACAAATGGTTTACATCCTACCTCACAGACAGGACATTCATGGTGAATGTGGATACCTGCTCCTCTAAGGTCCATAAAATTACATGTGGCGTGCCCCAGGGTTCGATTTTAGGGCCAGTGCTTTCTAACCTGTATATTCTCCCTCTTGGTGATGTCATCAGGAGACATGGAGTCAACTTTCATAGTTACGCTGATGATACACAGTTGTACATCTCCATGTCTCCTGATGACACCAGGCCAATGGATGCACTTTTTAACTGCATTTTAGATACAGTATCAAATCCTGGATGGCAGAAAACTTTCTCCAGCTTAACCAGAACAAAACTGAAGTTTTAGTCATCGGTCCTGAGGCCCAGAGAGAGAAACTTTTACCCAAACTACAGTCATTGTCTTTTAATCCTTCCTCACAGGTGAAGAACCTGGGTGTGATTTTTGACTCTGAGCAGACTTTTATTCCTCACATTAAGAATATCACAAAGATAGGTTTCTACCATCTAAAGAACATAGCCAGAGTCCGCCCCATTCTCTCTCGGGCCAACACGGAGACGCTGATGCATGCTTTTATCAACAGTCGTATCGACTACTGTAATGCCCTGCTCTCTGGTCTTCCCAAAAAGAATATCTCAGGTTTACAACTTTTACAAAATTCAGCAGCTCGTGTCCTGACGAAGACCAGGAGGCGGGACCACAGAGTCGCTGCATTGGCTCCCCGTGTGTTTCAGAATCGATTTTAAAGTTCTTCTAACGGTTTTTAAATGTCTTACTGGTCTTGGTCCTTCTTATCTTTCAGAATTACTTTTACCTTATGAACCTTCACGGCCCCTTCGCTCCTCCGGCAGGGGTCTCCTAGTTATTCCTAAAGTCAACATAAAGACTCACGGCGAGGCGTCTTTCCAATATTATGGCTCTCGCCTCTGGAACGACCTGCCGGAGAAGCTCAGGACCACAGAGAACGTTCATGTCTTTAAGAGCAGGCTCAAGACCCACCTTTTTAGCTTAGCTTTTAACTGACATCTATCAATTTAGTCCTAATGATATATTGTATGTGTGTGGATCTGTATGTGTGTATATATGTATGTATGTGTGTGTGTGTGTGGATGTATGATGCGGGGCGTATTGTTTTAAATGTTGTAATCTGTAAAGCACTTTGTGATACCTTTCGGTATGAAAAGCGCTTCATAAATAAAGTTTGATTGATTGATTGATCATGAACCATTCATTCATTATGTGTGACTCATACTTAATTACTACTAAATTACTAAGTTATTTATCAATGTTTAATATTTATAAGCACATTTGTAGTTATTATAAAGTGTTACCATGTATTTCATAACAATATTCAAAAACAATGTTCCAATCAATCCACCCCTTTATTATAATTCTATCATCCTAGTTTGGTTCACTAGCTGCAGTAAGACATAATGTAATTACGTGTTTAACAATGTTAATGAATGAAATTGCAATAATAATTGCAATAATAATATATTTGTGCATTTAATTTAATCATGTGGCTCCCAGAACAAACAGCAATTACCTTCAAATTAAAGAAATGATTAAAATGTCATTGTCACAATTCAGAGATGACATGTGTGCAAGCAGAAGTAATCTGTTGGCCTGATCCATAGCAGCCTGTGTCCTGACGCGTTAACAGCACTGATAAAAGGAAGCCAAGAGGCCAGGGATGCGCTGAGGTGAAGGAGCATGGATTTTCGAGATTCTGGCATTAGCGAGTGTACACCTCGTGTTAGGTCACCTTCTCTGCAGACACAAGGCTAATGTAGAGGATAAGCGGTGATACAGACTGACCATAGGGCAGAGGGGGTTCAGAGCACTGTCTGAGGCTGAGTCACCAAAGGCCAGGCGATTGGAAAGTGCTTTGTGCCCTCTTGCATTTCTCTACACATGCAGCATTGGTGGTATGCGATTCTTTTAGTGTTTGTAAACACAATGAGCAACAGGAATGACCAGCAGGGCATGTGTTGAAGGCGGAACTTTTCTATCGTTGCTTGTATGATTCAGCGGCTGTTCAATGGTTCATTCATCAAACAATGTGAAATATAGGTGTATAATGTCAAAGCATGCATGATCCTTGTCAATAATGTATTACAATTGCAAAGACATCGGTAGCGTTTATACAGTATCTGTGTGTCCAAGAAAGTGGAGGACCTTGCTGCAGTGTTGTATCCAGTGCCGGTTTTTGACAGGCTTTGGTGTAGTAGCAGTGGTGTCAGTAGTTGATTTTATTCCTCAAGCCCAACAGCAATGCAGGTCGGGTTCAGGCCTGGATTCTCAGACTGGGATTCATCGAATCTAGAGTCGCGCTGCACGAGTGCGTTATAGAAATTCCCATGGTCCTTTATCATACTGCATGGAGCCCTTCACATTCTGACACCAATAGTTGTCACAGTAGCTCAATCACAATAACAGCAATATCAACAATAATGATGACAAAAAATGAATGGATAGAATAATTAACTGAGAATACACCATATAGGTACCTATGCATATATGAAGATATTTACACATTTACACAATATACACATATTATAAACAGTGTTGCCACAGATTACTTAAAAACGTAATATATTACTGATTACTCCTTTGAAACGTAAGAAAACTTCTTGATTAAGTTACAAAGTTAGATTACAAGTTACTTTATTAGTTACATTCAGCTGCAGCCGACAACATCTCCACTGTCACAACACACAAATGACAAACCCTTTTACCAACACTCAATTTATTGGAAGTGCATTTTAAAGGGACTATAAGGAGTTTAAAAGTTAACATTATGTATTTTCCTCCTCCTACATGTTTCAGCCATGTCCTAATGTGTAGAATGAGCCCAGACCTGTTCACCACAACTGCCTCTAAAATCCTGCACTGTCACTCAAAAAGTTGTTAATTCGGGTCCGAATTGCCGTCATGCACGAGCTTAAAGGTCCTATATCATGCAAAATCGACTTTTTGGAGCTTTTAGCCATGTTGTTATGCTATTTCCTTATCAAAAACACCCCCAGAGCGGTTTTTGGCTTCATTCACGCAGTTCTAAGTAATCCTCCTGAATCCTGCTCTCTGAGCAGCTGCTCCGCCCTCTCCTGGTAAACGACTGAGCTGTTCAGTTGTGTCGTCACAAAGGAACGGAAGTGCTCGACGTCTGTACTGTAATGCCGTAAGGCCTGGTTTTAATTTATAAAACAGCCTTTTCATTTTTGTTGTTGTAAGAGAGCAATAAATAAAAAAAATAAAAAAATAAAATAAAAATAAAAGAACTCTCCGATGCTTCTGTGCTGTCCCACGAGGCTAAACAAACGCACCCCGGCCAGAGGATCCATGGATCCGAGCAGAAGTGTTGTTTTGAAGACTGAGCTCTTTCTAACCTACTCTGGACACCGCCTGTTCTTTTTCTTACCCTACGATAATGTCACGGACGGTCCCTTTAACAGTAACATCAACAAAGCTGACGCAGACTCAGAAAAGAGATCCATTTCCATCTCTCTCCCCGACCAGTGTTAGGCTGAAACATGACTCGTCACATTATGTTACGTCACTCAGCGAGATGCAAAAATACATTTATTTTTTCCAAAAGAAAATGACAAAATAGCAACACACATTACTTGTTTGGAAATAGTAACGTGTTAGATTACTATAGTTACTGAAAAAATAATCAGATTACAGTAATCCATTACTAAGTAATTAGTTACTGGCATCACTGATTATAAATAGGATAAAATATGATCTACAATATTTACAAAAGATGTAACATTCAAATATATAAAGCAGTGCAAAATGAGCTGGTGGAGCATTGATTTGTATGACAATTATAGCTAATCTATCACAGGGCAGTGTTTGTTGTACAAAAGTGTACTGAGTAGGGGTGTAACAATGCACCGTGCCACCGTGCACCGCGGTGCAGAAATCTGACGACATGAACCATACTAAAGTCACGGTGCAAGGTTTACTCCAAAATTCTTAATATTTAAGCTTCGTGGCGCGTGTCAGACGTGTGTACATGCACCTAAACAGAGCGCATGTGTGTCATCATCACTTACCACTAAACTGAAGGCTGCAGGCAAAGTTACATCCTACAAAACACATGAAATCTATGTGCCTTTGCAAAGATTTCTCCTGCTGATGATGGCCAGGCTGCAGTAAAGTGTAGATCAAGTGCACTGCACTATGGTGGCGCAGACAAATGTGTAAGATCCAATCTTGGTCATAATCCGCATCAAAAGCTTTGTTTCCAAAAAAGTACAAGCAGAACAGCCCAAACACAAGCCTCAAATCAAATGCGCTGTTGTTTTAGCTGCCTTGTGGAAAGTTAAAGTGAAGCACATGTCCCACTGTGCTGCATTTAAAAAAAAATTAACTTAAGAGCACTGTGTTTTATTTTGTTTTGTATTGTGAGCCCAGTGGCACATTTTATTGTAAAGCAGCTTTGAAAAATTAGAAAGCATTGTCAATGTATTTCTGAAATGACAAAAACTGCCTAATAATGAACATTTAGGCTATTTTATTTCAAAACTGACTTATTAGCCATTTATATCGCACTTGCACTGTGATGCCACCGAACCGTGGGTCCTGCACCGTGAACTGTACCGAACCGTGAGATAGTTGAACCGTTACACCCCTAATACTGAGTATGGTGTGAAGAGTCTGTTGGCGAAAGTGCTCCTCTGTCCACTTACAGTCCCCTCTGCAGCGCCCTTTACTGTGCGATGGAGTGGGTGAACAGGATTGCCGTTAATGGAGAGTAGTTTTATTCTAGAGTCCTCATGACTCCCTACTGTCATAAATGCCTCCAGCTGACAGCCAATCATTAGTCCAGCTTTACAGATCAGTTTGTCTAGAAGTCCTCAGATACAGGATACAGATGCAGATACAGGAGCAGAGAACTTACTCTGAGTCCTATCAGCCACTTGGACCACCACCAGTCAAATGCACCACATTCATACACAGGCAAGGTGCCCTCATAAAATGACCCGCTTTATCGTCTGGGATACCCTCGTGGTCCGATGCACATGAGCCGTGACAAAAAACAGCACATTACATTTTATTACATTTGTGAACTATTTTCATCTTGTCAAGCCAGTAATGTAAGAACCAGCCAATAACGTATTGTTATTACGTTATTGGCACAACAGAATTATTACATTATCAGCCGTTATTATGTTATCTGTTCCTACAATACCGCCATGTTGGAGGAGTGTGAGTGATGCATGGATTCAGACCTAATGATCTTTTTGACATAAGGAACATATACTGCAGATCACACTGGTAAATGGAAGCCCACGCTCGACATGGGCTTTTAGGTTAACCCCCCCCCAAAAAAAACACAAGGCCACCCCAAAATATGTGACAGCTATAAAGCTGAGCTCTCTTTGATGAGGGGTCGACCCGTCATTCCGACACACCTGCACTGTGACACCGTCATTCCGACACTTTTTGACACCGCTATTCCGACAATAGGTCCTTAAGGTTAGGGCTAAGGTAAGGTCAGGGTTAGTTTGTAAACTCCACTATCCTTAAGGTTAGGGCTAAGGTAAGGTTAAGTTTAGCTTGTAAACTCCACTATCCTTAAGGTTAGGGCTAAGGTAAGGTTAGGGTTAGTTTGTAAACTCCACTATCCTTAAGGTTAGGGCTAAGGTAAGGTTAAGGTTAGCTTGTAAACTCCACTATCCTTAAGGTTAGGGCTAAGGTAAGGTTAGGGTTAGCTTGTAAACTCCACTATCCTTAAGGTTAGGGCTAAGGTAAGGTTAGGGTTAGCTTGTAAACTCCACTATCCTTAGGTTAGGGCTAAGGTAAGGTTAGGTTAGCTTGTAAACTCCACTATCCTTAAGGTTAGGGCTAAGGTAAGGTTAAGGTTAGCTTGTAAACTCCACTATCCTTAAGGTTAGGGCTAAGGTAAGGTTAAGGTTAGCTTGTAAACTCCACTATCCTTAAGGTTAGGGCTAAGGTAAGGTTAGGGTTAGCTTGTAAACTCCACTATCCTTAAGGTTAGGGCTAAGGTAAGGTTAGGGTTAGCTTGTAAACTCCACTATCCTTAAGGTTAGGGCTAAGGTAAGGTTAGGGTTAGCTTGTAAACTCCACTATCCTTAAGGTTAGGGCTAAGGTAGGTTAGGGTTAGCTGTAAATACTATCTTAAGGTAGGGCTAGGTAAGGTTAGGTTAGCTTGTAAACTCCACTATCCTTAAGGTTAGGGCTAAGGTAAGGTTAGGGTTAGCTTGTAAACTCCACTATCCTTAAGGTTAGGGCTAAGGTAAGGTTAGGGTTAGCTTGTAAACTCCACTATCCTTAAGGTTAGGGCTAAGGTAAGGTTAGGGTTAGCTTGTAAACTCCACTATCCTTAAGGTTAGGGCTAAGGTAAGGTTAGGGTTAGCTTGTAAACTCCACTATCCTTAAGGTTAGGGCTAAGGTAGGTTAGGGTTAGCTTGTAAACTCCACTATCCTTATCTTAAGGGTTAGTTGTACTCCCTCCTTAAGGTTAGGTTAAGGTTAGCTTGTAAACTCCACTATCCTTAAGGTTAGGGCTAAGGTAAGGTTATGGTTAGCTTGTAAACTCCACTATCCTTAAGGTTAGGGCTAAGGTAAGGTTAGGGTTAGCTTGTAAACTCCACTATCCTTAAGGTTAGGGCTAAGGTAAGGTAAGGTTAGCTTGTAAACTCCACTATCCTTAAGGTTAGGGCTAGGTAAGGTTAGGTTAGCTTGTAAACTCCACTATCCTTAAGGTTAGGGCTAAGGTAAGGTTATGGTTAGCTGTAAACTCCACTATCCTTAAGGTTAGGGCTAAGGTAAGGTTAAGGTTAGCTTGTAAACTCCACTATCCTTAAGGTTAGGGCTAAGGTAAGGTTAAGGTTAGCTTGTAAACTCCACTATCCTTAAGGTTAGGGCTTAGGTAAGGTTAGGTTAGCTTGTAAATCCACTATCCTAAGTTAGGGCTAAGTAAGTTAGGTAGGGTTGTAAAAGTGCCCTGTGAAAATGTAAAATTAAAATAAAAACTTCCACAATATTCAGAACACGTTTGCTGTTTCAAATCTGTCTTGCCTATCTAACTTTATATTCAAGCATGATCTTGGACATGTATTATTAATGTCCATTTATATTCAGGTAACGTATAAAGGGAAACCTACATAGATTTTCCCCTTACATTACGATGTGTGTTTTACTCTTTCGGCACACAATCTTATATTTATGGATGTGTGTGTTTTACTTCTTCTTTGATCTACATATTCTATAGAACCCTTCATTGGATTATATAATGATTAATATATTATTCACCACTTCCCACCGCCCTTCCAATGGATGTTAAGAGTTGCTTTTTAACCAACTGAGTTTGACACAGCTGCTCATGGCTCTCAGTCAGGCCTTGAGAACCTTCTAAACTTAGCCAGCGCATCATATGCAAATCCCAACAACAGTTCCAAGGCATATGATGTGTCCGGGCAAAGATTTTCGGGGTTATTCAAGCTTACTGTCTGATCCATCTGAGAGCAATATCATATCGAAATAATGAGGGCATATACCACAGCTTGGAAAAATAAATCTTCTCTTTTTCTTAGCCCGGTCCTGATAGCATTTGCAGACTACATTGAAATGAAAGAACTTATGACAGAACATAAGTGTGATGTTTTTTAAATCAGCTGCGAGGCGAAGCGATAAGACCAGAGCCAGAATTAGAGTTCTGCTTCTTCTTTTCTCTGTCCCTGTTCTTGACTTTTTCAAAATAACACATGTGTTATTGACACATGTGTGACACATGACACATGTGTTATTGAAGCATACTGTAAGTAGCTCTCTGCTACGTTTGTGCTTTTGTAAATGCCTGGGTCGCAAGAAAAGAAAACAGATTTTAGGTCACTTTGGCCTGCAGTCCGAGTGTTGCTATGGCTACTCAATTATCTTCAAAGCATCAGTAGCTCCCTGTCATTGTTATATCATCACATTAGCTCACAGGAGTTCCACTTAGGCAGGTAAGTAAGTTATTTTTCTAATAAAGCAATTCTCTTTTCGTCACCCTTATACGGTGGCCATAAGAGAATTGGACTGAAAACAATTTAAAAAAAGGAAATTCAGAGAGAGACAGTTGTTGACAATTATTGTTTATAGACATGAGCATCTGGAGAGTCAGTGTAGCAAACATCTGAGCATGGGGATTCTGATCTCCTCCCAGCAGCTGCTCCTTGATGTCTGTGTTGGCCTTTCTTCTCTATACGAACATATCAACTGAGTTTTGTGACAGAGAGCGCGGGATACAAGAGAAATAAATTCCCCTCTATCATCCTCCTGCGTCCTGCTGCTCATGGTGTGCTGTGTGTGGAATCAAAGAGTGCTGAGCCAGGAGGAAAGAGATGCCATCAATCTCTGGCTGTCCCCAGCAGTCACGTTCACCTGACAAAATTGCACAGCACTCTGTGAAATGCGGTCCCCTCCTGCCAAAGTCTTGGCTTCTGCCCCTGAAATACTGTTTCTTTCTTTATATTAAATTCTATTTAATGGGCTGTCTTGGTGCCTCAGCAGACATGGCCGCATAATATGCACTTGCAAGATCATGAAATCTGTCTCATGACCTTCGTCACACGTCTCCCGCTCACTATTTTAAAGTGTATTTATTCAGAGGCAATGCTGAGCGAGCAGGTCCTAACACAGGAGTATTAACATTCAGAGGGAGGCAGGGCTCAGGTGGAACAGCGCCTGGAGGAGATCTTAATGGTAGCTGCAGATTTTAATGTCTACTGACCTAAATACCTGGACTGACTTCACCTCATGCACATATTCAGGATTAGCAGTGAGCAGGTATTTTAATTACAATTTTATGTGAGTTATTGCAATATAAAACATGATTCACCTTTAAACAATGAGAATCAGCCTAATATGATGCTGGTTAATAACTCCTATTATACAGGTATGATATTACACAGCGGCATATAGCAGCAGGCCAATGCAGAAGACTGTGGTGATGTTATCTTAGCTGTGTTCTGGGTTTGCATGCAATACACTATCACGACTCCATTGACTGCAGGAGGGCGTTAGGGTTCTGTCCTGCCTTTGATAAATGAAATACTCTTGAGTCACTGGCTGCATAACAAACAGCAGAAACTGGAAATGGGAAGAGGTCAAACATTTATTCCTCTTCGCCATTTTATTGTTTAACCTTAGAAATACAGTACTATCCACACATGTAATCCAATTCAGCCAACTGGGACATGTTTAAGGACTAGGCCACCGTTTTTACATACTGAGATATGTTCGTACCTGAGCTTAGACGATTTGATGTGCACCTGTCTGGTCTTTGTGCGTGCACTTAGTCACACAAATGTTGTTAGCATTTAGCCGCTCCCAATAAAGGTATAGCTCCAAACTGGGGTGAAGTTAGAAGCTACCAAGCTGTTCCACGTTTTCCATCCATCCAATTTCTTCCACTTGTCCGTTGCCGGGTCGTGGGGGCAGCTGTTGGAGCTGCCCAAATCACATTGCACCAGCCCCTATGGCTCCTCCTGCAGGTGGTGGGTCCACAGAAGGACGGCCTCATGGTTCTAACCGGGCCTGTTGGTCTCTCATAAAGGGCTTCTGAACCGCTCTTTGTCTGACCCGTCACCTAGGACCTGTTTGCCATGGGAGACCCTACCAGGGGCACGAAGCCCCCGACAACAGAGCTCCCAGGATCATTTAGGCTCAAACCCCTTCACCACGTTAAGGTGGCGGTTCCAGGAGGGTAGTCAATAAGTATAGATATACAAATATGAAGGAAATGAAAAGAAGTTAAAAGGAAGTGCATGCAATCAAGATGAATATTATTCTAAAACAGGTAATACAGAAAGGTGCCCTGAACTTTCAACAAATCAACCCAATTCACAAATTTTACTATCATTGTGGATCTGCAATCCAATCACAGCCACATGTTGTTCTACAGGTGGTTAATGATTTGTTTCATCTTTTTTTTGTGGCAGATTTCTATTCTTCAGGTATTTCAAATATTGAAGTCATCCCGGTTCATTTGTGAGCCTGTTGAGAGTCCCTCCTGCTTCTACTGTAGGTAAATAGACGACTTGTGTTTTTTTCTCGTATTCTCTGGCCACAGGCGGACTGTTTAAAGACCAGTTGGAGGGATTTGTTAGTGTCACAAAAAAAGCTTGTTGGATGAGGCGTGAAACGTCCAACACTTCAACTGCAGCGTACAGATGATAGCTCAAAAACTTGAAATACTGTATGGCTACTGCTTACCTTAATAATGAACATCAATGAACATTGATGTTCATTTGTTTTTTTGTTTCTTTTTGTTTTTTTAATTTCCCCACGCATTTCAAAAACAATCTTCTTTGATTGGATTGGTACATTGCATACCTCCTTTGTGCCACAAGCAATGCGGTGTTCACTTTTCTCTTTTTATTCCTTTGTGTGGACAAACCTACCAAGCGCCACAAACAACAAAGAGAAAAGCGTCCGTTCAGAGTACATTCCAATGGGTTTGCAGCGATGTAAACAATACAGGTAGATTGTGTTTGCATCTTTGCTTTGTTTTATGGAGCATATACCCCGCACTTCGTCAGCATGATTGATTCAGTGCACTCCTTTGCTCCAACGGCCCTTTCCATCATTGTGTTTCACCAAATGCCAAGTCTCACCGCTAATCTCTTCAATATTAATTTAAAGCCGTTGGCCTCACTGAACTATTGGATTGGACTTCAGATCTCCTTTTCCTTGTGGTGGCTCTAAGTCAGGGTTTGTCACAGTGAATCATCTGCCCCCTTTGCACCATATCCTCTCCATCCTATTATCTCAAGGCTCAGAGTTTCCTTGTGAGTTTCCTATATAATACACTCGAAATAAAGGAACACATGCAATGACTTTTCCTTCTCATTTCAAGCATACGGTGAGAGTAGCTTAAACCACAATTTGCAAAACACAAATGTTAACATTAATAACTTAAGCAAACAAAACACCCTGTCTCTTTAAGACCTGTTTTGTGAAAAATCATATTCTTTTCTGAGGTTTGAATAAGAAAATGTTAGTTTTGCCCCTGATATGTTCTGCCCCAACACACCAAGGGCAAAACTCACAAACAAACCATTGACACGTGGTATGGGCCAAATGGCGACAATGTACCTCGACGATGCCTATATGCCTATAGTGGCTGCGATCAAGCTACAATAATTTAATTGCCTTTTAACTTCTGCAAGTTAAATCCCAATAAGAACTTTTCCGTCCTTCAAACAATGAAAGAGGAAACCCCTAAATTAAAATGTTAGTGATGGTCGAAACTCATTCCTAACTTTCCGAATATTGTTACTAATATTTTTAACATCCAAATAATAGATTTACAGGCACATTTCACAACTTCTCTTCACACACACTTTTCAGGATCACTTGTGCAAAAATAGGCTGAAAGTTCATGAAATCGACACAAACGTTATATAATAGATGTTCAAGATTACAAAACACTAAAGGAGGACAAACTAACTTTCGTTCCAGTTCTAGAAATATAATCAGGTATAGTGCCTTTAAGACCTAGAGATCTCTCTTTATGAATCATACCTTTTGTATTGTGGAAAGGAACTCTTTAGTCTGTGGTTGTGTAACCTTCAAGACTCTTTATCCTATTATCACTATTATGTTATTGAACAAAAGGCACAAAAAAAGTTTTAAAACACAACCTTACACTGTCAAAAATCAAAGACCAAGGACAGATTATCTGCAAAGCTTGAAACACTGAAGCGATCAGAATGGGCCCATTGTGTGTATAAATATATATATATATATATATGTATATATTTGAAACGTCAAATTGATCAAATCGTCAAATTGAGACAAATTTATCATGCAATAAAAAAATGTACGCCGTTAAAATGTATATATGAAATATATACATATATATCAATTTGACGACCTACAAAGCTGGATGAGCCCAATGCATGAGCCGCTCTGCACCTCCGTGAACCTGGCCCCTCATCATGCTCAAATATGTGTCAATCGTTTGTACAAATTCACGTTTAAAGGGGGGTCAGCTTCACACAGCTCTCTGCTGCAGCTGCTGCTGATGGAGCGCGTCAGGTGACCGGCGTCTACAGGAGAAATAGCACATTGGTTTGACACCGCTGAAGACAGCTTTGAAATCCCTTATGGATTTATCAGGAGAAGGGGGAGACATTTTCCCGATACTTTACTTTTTGCTTTACTTTTACTCTTTTTGTCAAATAAAACAAAGTTTGGAACAAAAGTAGACCAGCCTTTACCTGACGCTACAAGACACAGCTCTCCTCAGGTTAAAGTAAGAACGAAGCTGTTGCCACGTTATTTTAGCTCAGTCTTTCTTCTTGCTACTGCATTATTTTCATAACATGAGCCACATATGTGCTTGGGACCTGCTGTTGTTGTGCTCACGTTTGGAGCAAGAGCTAAACTCTTTTCTCTAAACTTGAGAAACAAAACATGCTAATGATACGTTTACCCCATAAAACTGGACATTCAACAAAACATTGCCTACTCTGAGTGGCATTTATCGATAAGAATTAACTTTATGGTGTAAGGCAACAATGTAAGGAAAATAATTTGAAAAAATAATGGCGCTTTTTAACCCGACCTGCCTGCAGTCCAAGTTTGTGCTGTATATTTGAGGAACCTGATAAGAGTATTCAAATTATAATTTAAGGGACATTTAGAATAGATACAAATGTGCAATTAATTTGCGATTAATGCAATGTATAGTGACCTGCATTTTTCGACTCCGAGATAGCCTTGAATGTGGACATTCTCAACTGTGTGAATGAAACAAAATACAACCTGGTATATTTTAAAGGAGGCAAAACAGATACATGTATTTACTGCAAATATGTCATGCATTTAATTATTTCATTATCTGAATTTAGGATTATTAAGTGTACCATTTAAACAGTCCATGTTTTACCAGCCTCAGCAGAGGGTTACAGTGAAGCTGGTAATACATGTTTACTCCTATAATTTATGTGTAATGGCATGCCCCCCCATCATTTAAAAAATCCATTCAACACTTGCACACATTGTATATTGTAATCAAGTCGACTGCCTTTCTTTCCCTGATGGATTTTGTCTATGCATTTCCCTTTGCCTCTCACCATTAAACACCTATTGTGCTGCTTCTTACTGTATAGATTCCCTGCACAGCGCTCCTCATCCATCCCCTTCAGTGTGTGCGAACCTGGTCTCCCATCCAATTAACCATCTATTTCCTGGGAGCTTTGTTTGCACCGATTTGCAGTTCGCGATGAAAACAAAAGGTTCATATTTGCACAAGCAAATAATTACCACCGTAGCATGCGCGGTGTTGTGGGGTCATTGCCGGATGACCTATCATTCGGGTCAAACTGTACGAGGTAATAGCTTGTAAAACCGTCAATAGCATTCCATAACATGCAGCTCCAACACAAAAACTACACCCATTACCCATCTATAGGAAAGCATTCCCAATAAACCCATGCTTTTTCATATGCAAATGTGACTCTTCTAATCCTCCATTATTCCGTATTTGCATGCTGTTCTGGAAATGGCTCGTGACGCCCTCCCCACTAGCGCGTACACGTCTGCCGCACGCGCTCAACCTCCAACCTGCCTTTCATCGCACAAGAAACAAAGGTGTTTACACGGCTCACGGTTGCAACCGTGGCGAGATATCAGAGCAAGAATGCAAATGAGACACGGGTAAAAAATTGCGCGGCCACTAATCCATTTTTCATGCATATTCCCAAGCTGTCGTTGGTTATAATGTACCTGAGTAAAATGTCAAGGCAGTCATTCGGGGGTTGGGGCTGGGAAAAGGCACTTTCTTATGGTACCTGCAACTTGCTACTAGCAAGTTGCAGGTACCAGAAGAAAAATTTCCAAATTTCCAATAATCCAGAGCAGCGGCTAACCCAATAAGCAGGTACACTGATAGCAAATCTTTATGCTCTCCGTTCGAAACACATATGTACACAGGTAGCTTTCCGTCTCCTGCAAGATTCCGTCTGACGCCTTGTTTATTAGTCGTAGCAACCGAGTAGTAGCTACATGAGCATGGGGACACTTCTGCTCAACAGGTGAAGTAGAACAAATGGCTAAACAACGAACAAAGTGATTTGAACCATTTGCAAACTAACCATCACTGTGTTACCTCATTTTCTTGACTATACTTCAGTAAGTGTTGTGTAAAAAGAAAAACATCACGGGTGGTGCCATATTGTTTTGGTCCCAGCTCATCATCTTCCACTTGGATACGTTTTCCAGTGCCCTCTGGTGGTAACTGTCGATAACGCATGCTGGACATGATGAACGTGCGTAAGCATAAATGCAATGACAGTAACTCAGAAGGCACAAATCTATTTTTGTACGAAATGGGTAAATGAAGCTTTAATATCTCAATTACATTATTCCATTAATGTCATTCGTCAATAACAAACATACCTTTCATTTGTTTTTCTTTTGACAGCTCATTTAGTATGTATCCCTATTCCGCTCTCAAAATGTGAGCCCACTTCAAAATATGTCAAAACTTTGTGGTCCATGAAGCTTCTCCGTGTTGTTAAAGTCCACTTCACTAGACTTGTTTTGATCACCTCAGCGCCCAACACTTTCCCACACACGCCTGTTGCCTCTCCTCCTGCCAACTGGCGGCGTTGCGAGTATAAAAGCCTAGTTCAGCTACTCTTTCGTTCTTTGGCATCGCCCACTGTGTTCCTCTCTCCTCCAGTGTGCAGGTAGTGTTTGTTTTAGCAGATATTACACTTTTATACTTGGCCTCACACCCAAGTGTTTGCCCTGTGGCTAAATGGTAGTTTTGGGATGGAGGTTGTTGGAATAGTCCAACAAGTTTTGGGTTTGGTGGTGACATTGTATTTGTTTTATAGGCATCTGGCCCGTGCTGAGGCATTGACGGTGCTGTCCAATGTTATTGTCTGTTTGGTGCAGAAAAAGTGAGGGTAATACCTTGAACTTGCAATACCTTACCTTCAACTCATAGGTCTGACATTTCATCTGTCAAAATGCAATGGATAGCCTGGAGCTACGCAATAGCCATACTGTTTACCCCGTTACTGCTCCACAAAACAGTACGCCTCCAGCTACCTGAGTGGAGGTCTGAGGTCAGCCGAAAACATATCCTTTTTATATCTTTCTTAAAGCAGTACTAAGTAACGTGTTTACCTTAATAAATCCTTTCCGTAGTCCAAGTGGGGGTAATACAAGTGTTAATGGGATGATTGGGGGGTCTTTCATCTCCTCCTGGTGTCTCTGGCCAGAAACTTGCTTGCAACTTGACTGCCACCGGGGCGGAGCAAGCAATACACACTAATGTAATCACGAAGAAGAAGCTAACAGGCTAACGGGAAAAGCTAACTGCGGGCTAGCGCCACTTAAACAGTATTTACAGCCAAGTTTGAGTGAAAAAAATTATTTCCATTGTGTAATTGGATGTACAACACCCCTCTCTCCTTCACCTTTTCTGTCAGCGTAGTATTTACTCTCCAAGACATTTAATAAGTTAAAAAATCATAACTTGCTACGACACCTGCAGTTGCGCTTATGGCCGCTAGGGGCAAGAGTTACTTAGTACTGCATTAATATAAAACAAACAAACAAACACTTGTTTACACTTTCCACCATGAAAATATGTGTGTAATAAAAGTTTTATGTGACCAAAGTTTAATCTATTTAAATTTTTGGAAGTATGATAATGTTCACATTATTTTATTTTTTATTTTGTTTTTCCTCTTACCACCATTATTGGGATGGTTTGAAAGGGATTTTAAATGGCGGGAACCCGAAGACAAAACGTGCAGTATTTTTAATGTCCACGCAGATAGTACATCCAAGTCTCACATGGATTGATAATCGAACCCATAGACTTCGTGTTGTGTTTCAAGAAGACCAGCCACTGTGTCACCATGATGGTTTTTACTGACGTCCCTCATATAATTTAAATAACCCTTTAGGGCAGCACGATTTTGCCAAAAATAAAGTCATTTTCGGACAAATACTGTATTGCGATGGATGAGATGTTTATATTTGTTACACTTAAATGCATAACCTGCTCAAATTATTAGGTCAATCAACACATTCTTGCTCAAATTGCCCCACATTAGAACAATACACAATAATGTCCTTTAAAAAAAACACAATAATGTCCTTTAAAAAAAAACACAATAATGTACTTTAAAAAATCTTTCCCCGACATTCAGAGTACCTCTGGGGGACAGCCACGTGACTAAAATAAGTCCGGGATGGAATCACATAGCGTCTATTTAAACACTTTAGAATCTTCTTCTATGGCACAGTAGCCAGGATGAATGATGTGAGTGAAAGTATGGATGTGGTCAGAGGGACCGTTGGTGCAGATGTGTGCAGTGGCGACAGCGCTTCTGTCAGTCTCCCCCAGGGGAAACTGAAGCTACTAACATAGCTTAGCACCACCGAGTATGGAGTGAATGTAAAATGCTCTCATGTAAAGTGCTTTGTGACCATGTCTGTGAAAGGCGCTATATAAATAAAGATCTTCTTCTTCTTTATGGAAACTATCTTTTATCTGTTGCAGTGCTGAACCTGAGAGTGCAAGGATCCACAATTCTGATTGATGAATCTATCACTCAAATGCCAGAGACAGAAGAAAGAAAAATCAGCCTCTTGAGGTTAGGTTATATGGTAATATGCAGCCTTACTTGGAGCTGTAGATAACATGATTGCATGTTTAAAGGTAGACTGACTTCTTGGGGAAAGTGTGTGGGTGGAACTGTAAGCATTGCACTGGTTGGAGAGGCCCATCAGGACTGTATTAAGCCATTTTCCACTTCTTCCGCCCATGTCAGCGTCCCAGGACACTGAGGTACTACATCACCCCCGCACCCCGTCCCACAAACAGTTGGCTGCACGCTGCATTTCATTTCCCCCCACATTTATATAAGCCTCACAGGGCAGCGGCTGCAAGCACACAGCTAACTAAAATGAGCATAATATGCTGATTGATTAGGCCAAATGAGCTCTCTGTTCTACCGGTGACACTTTCAGATTTGATGATGCGTTTAATGGCCCCACAACAACCTGGGAATTTACTGTGCAATGTGAATGCAATGCATGAATACACACATCCCTTTTGGTAGTGAATAAAAAGCTGTTAGACTGTCAAACGTATGGCATCCATCTTCTTAGTTATTTAATTCACAATCTAACACAATGGGTTAGTTAGGTGCAAATGTGCAACAACATAATAGTGCTCCTACAGTTGCAGCGATGCCACCACATTAGTTGCAGTAACAATGCTTTGTAAGAAGAAGAAAAATTCAATTTGGACACTACCATTCGTCACAATTAGCCATTGAGTATCTGCTAATTTTGTTCAGTTTTTTTGGCTATCAATCAAAAACTTGAGAATGCAGACCAACCACACACACTGAGCTGGAGATAAATTTGAGTTATTGCTTTCAAAGTCCTCACGGCTTTGTGGAAGAAATTGTTTTGGGTGAGTGGAACACGCGGAGGCTGAGAATCTGATTTTATTGCTTATTGCAAAATATGTCTATCTCTATCAATTTGCTTGATATGTTGCCTGCTTGGTTGCATACAGGGAGAGGATGATAGAAGTTTTTTTTTTTAAAGACTGGGCTGTGTGTTTTTGACACTTTCAGTAGTTGTGATGTAACATCCTCTTGTTTCAGCAGGGAATGTAATACATTGAAAAAACTGTATAGTTTGAAGTTTTAGCTTTTTGTCTTTTTTTAAATGTGGTCTCTGATTTCATCATTCTAATATTGGCCGTGATTTGATTGTACTTCAAACACGTCATGACTGATATAAAAATTAGATGGCAGTATTTCCTGTCACTGTTACTGCCACATATACCTTTCTCATAGTATACAGGGCCAGGTGCCAGATTAAAGCAAGAATGCTCATTTCCACCTTTATCGAATACGTTAAAATGTAGAGGGGGGCCCTGGAGGAAAACAGCGCACATGGTCTGTTTTTCTGTCGCAAATGTCACTTTCACAATGTGAAAGCAAAAAGCACACACATCCAGTCTGAATTAGAATAGTGCAGGATCAAAAGGGAACACAAGAATGAGAAAAAAAAGTGTCCGCACAATTGTATAGCTCCCAAAAATAGTGTTATTACTTACACAGGATGTAATGTTTCGGGCATTGGCCCTTCCTCAGACATGAAGGGGGGTCAGCCCTATGTTCCCCGATACCTATGTTCCCCCACTTGTATTGATTAAGATTAGGCAACACTATCCTTAAGGTTAGTGGCTAGGGCAGGGTCAGGGTTAAGCTGATTGATATAGTATGACGTTTCACTCTCATGACTTGTGATTGGTTGAAGTACCAACTCGCCTACGGAAAAAAAAAATTGAACTCAAGGAACATAGGACCGGGGAACATAGGTATGCACCCCATGAAGGAAGGGCCTCATGACATGGCTTCATGTCTGAGGAAGGGTCAATGCCCAAAACGTTACATCCTGTGTAAGTAATAAACACTATTTTTGGGAGCTATACAGTTGTGCGGACACTTTTTTTCTCATACTTTTACAATGTGGACCTATACTGCCAAATTATGTTTACGCTACTAGAAGGAAATAGTTTGATTACCAGAGCTTTACTATTTTTATCAGGGACATATTTTATTGTTTATGTTTCCACATTAATCTTAGAATACGGAATGCGCAGTCTTTATTTTCAAAAATAAAATAATTCTGAATACAAACCATATGCAAACTTAAAAATAATATAATACAAACTAATGTGTAAAGTGAACATAAATTGCTATCCAACAAAATGTCCCTGTCAGAAATGCATTACCAATAAAAAAAAATGATACAGTATGTTTCTCCAAACGACCTTCATACTTTTATTATATTTTCCCTTTTTCTCCGCTCCCTCCAAGCAGGTGCACCACTGACACCAGATCTGCCTGTCAGCTGATGGAAGTCAGTCAGAGGGAAAGTTTCACTCCAGCAATTTGTCATCTCCTTGTTCCTCACGCAAGACAAAAGGGGATTGCTTCGGAATATCTGGTTAACGTCCTAATTGGAAATGACAGGCACAGCGACGCGGTGAGCCCTGCAGGGGAGATCGAAGAGGCGCAGCTCCGTGAGACGTCGCGGCATGGATCCCAACCAATCCAATCCTCTGCTCGCCGCGCCTAATTAACACCTGGCTTCTTCAAATTACCCGAGTCCACCGTTGTTCCCCAAAGAGTGAAGAGACAAGTGACAATTCTATAAGATTTAGCACAGAGCCTTAGATCTCAAGTGTTGCACTTCTACATTTTGAGCTTTTATCAGTGGTTGTACAATGTAGGCCTACATTTGGACTTTGTTTCAATGATGAAAGGAGAAAGGAGAGAAGGATCTGAAAACAAGGGAAACGTAGCATTATTTGACCAACAAAGCATAGTGATGTTTTGAAATGATCCCCAAATACACTGCTGTGAGAACGTTTGTTACAACTGACTCATTGAAGATTTGATTTTTGTTCAACATTGATCCCAGATTTACTGAAAGTAGAAATTAATACAGGGTTGCATGTATTATATTCTATAAAGGAATCAATACTTTATTCATTTATACATTAGGTGTGTGTTACATTGATATGGGTAACACTTTATAATAATGGTACATGATTTCATGCATGATTTTCAGGAATTTATGCATGATTATGCATGTAGTACATGATTTTATGATACATTTATGCATTACTAATTCATGACTTCTCAGGAACAAACATGATTACATGTTAGTTCATGGAGGACTTCATCCCTGAATTAAACGTCTAACTACTGTAATGAATGTACACAGTGGTTAAAGTGGATTTTGGGAGGTGGTGGAACTCTAATCTTGAAGACTCGGAACGCTACATTAGGTCGATATATGAAAGGCTGTGTTTTATATTACTTTTAATTTATTTATTTTAAAAATAAGTTTTAAACCATTTCACAGAATAATATTTCTTTATATGTGCTCTTGTTTGAGATAGGCTACTCCCAGAAAGTTAGAGCAACAGCCGTCCTACCCGGGATTTTTTTGAATAATCAGATACAATTTAGTGCAATCTGGTGGATTTTAGGCAAAAATATGCTGTTTAAATTAGCCTTTTACAGTGATGAAAATAAGAACTGTACTTCATGATTAGTTTCCTAAAAAAAAAAAAAAAAAAAGTAACACTGATTTTTATAGCTGCAAGTCCGCTTTTATTATTTGATCTGTGTATTTACTGTTTTTATGTACTGTCAACATCCTTGTTTCCCTGTGGGGCCCCAGCCCAGTCCCTCTGCTCCCCGTGTCAGCTCCGCCCCTGGTTTTTCTCCGTCTGTAGCTGCTCATCGCGCTGATCAGTGAGGAGGAGACACAGGCTCCAGAAGCCTCTAAAGACTCAACTTTAGCCAGAATGCATGACTCTGTTGTTACTTTTAAACCGCGGATAGATTCAGAGGATCTGATCAGAGCAAATGCTTTGTGAAAAAGGCCGACATCGCGCCGTAACTGAGCGCCGTAACGCCACACTGTTTTATCGCCTTTTTCTCTTATGCTCCCTAAATTGATCTCTAAAACCGAAAATATGAGGCTGATTGATATGAAATAAAAAGCGGACTAAAGCTTGGGAAGAGTAGACTCCGTTTATGGATTAGTTTATATCCATAAAGTTGATGAAAATGATTTCGTGATAAATACTGTAATATTGAGGCGCATAAATCCGCACGCATGAGGAGCGGACGGAGCTGCTGCTGACTTTTGTCCAGCGCAGCTTCAGCAAATTAACAATGGAAACTACCCGTTCCTACACCTGGCCGACCTAGTATTTTTATTGCAAGTCGAAATCATTAACTTTTTATTTTTGGCCATGCAAGGTGCGGGAACGCCGTTCCCGACCGTTCCCGCCCACTTTAACCCCTGAATGTACATGCAAATCCTAATAATTCATCATAATCATGAGGATCACATAAGAATACCATGAATTCACTAAAACAGCAATGAAAAGACAATAAAATAATCAACCAATCATGATCATTAGGATCATACATGAACTCATATGGCGGAAATCTACTTGCAAATTATGTCCCCTCAACTAAAGTGGTGCATTAGCCTTAAACTTTTTAAACTTAGTCCTGAAGAAGAAGTAATGATTTCTGGATTGTTTCCTCAATTGGAATGTTTGTGTGGAAAAAAACAATTTAAAAACTTTTATTACAAATGATTACAAGTACAGCATAACCAAATTAGACCTCCAGAACTGGTCTTTAACAGGTTACAAAGTTTAGGATAATGCACCACTTTAGTTGAGGGGACATAATCATAATAAAATCATGATGTATTAAGGATTAGCAAATGATAAGTTCATGATTGTCGTAAATTGTATCCTATAAAGTTATACTCTTTTCCATAATTTGCAAGTAGATTTCCGCTATTTGAGTCATGATGTTCATGCATGATCATGATTGGTTGATTATTTTATTGTCATTTTATTGCCGTTTTAGTGAATTCATGGTAAGGCAAGGCAAGGCAAGTTTATTTGTAGAGCACAATTCATACACGAGGCAATTCAAAGTGCTTCACAGTTGCAGAAAAAATTACAAGAAAACAGTTAAAATCAATCAATAAAACAACAACACAAAGTTAATCAATTACAGTAAAAGTCAAGAGTGCAGATAAAATACTTTCAGTTTTCATATGCACGGGTAAAAAGAGCTGTTTTCAGCCTGGATTTGAACATTGTCAGAGTTGAGGCCTGTCTCACATCCTCATGAAGACTGTTCCAGATTTTAGCTGCATGAAACTGAAACGCAGCCTCACCGTGTTTATTATTGACTCTGGGAACCACCAGGAGACCCCTCCCTGAAGTTCTCAGGGCCCGAGATGGTTCATACGGCTCTAACATGTCAGAGATGTACTTTGGTGCTAAACCATGAAAAGACTTGTACACAAGCAGAGCTGTTTTAAATTCTATTCTCTGAGTGACAGGAAGCCAGTGCAGAGACCGGAGCACTGGACTAATGTGGTCGTATTTCCTGGTTTTTGTCAGGACTCGAGCAGCAGCGTTCTGGATGTACTGCAGCTGTCTAACAGCTCGTTTAGACAGGCCAGTGAGCAGGCCGTTACAGTAGTCTAACCTGCTAGAGACAAATGCATGGATGAGTCTCTCTAAGTCTGGTTTTGACACTATTCCTCTGATCTTAGCAATGTTCTTCAGATGGTAAAAAGCTGATGATGTTATTGCTTTGATGTGGCTGTTTAAGTTCAGGTCTGAGTCCATGATTACTCCTAGATTTCTAACCTGATTTTTTGGTTTTAGAGCAAGAGACTCAAGGTGACTGATAACACTTTGTCTTTGTGTCTGTGGACCAAAGACAATGATTTCAGTTTTGTCTGAATTTAGTTGGAGAAAGTTGTTTTGCATCCACAAACTGATCTGTTCGATGCAGTGACAGAGAGTATCTACAGGCCCATGTTCACCTGCCGTCAGTGACACGTAGATCTGAGTGTCATCTGCGTAGTTGTGGTACGACACATTGTTGCTGTTTATTAGCTGACCCAATGGAAGCATGTACAGGTTGAATAAGAGGGGTCCCAAGATTGACCCTGGGGGACTCCACAGGTCATGGAAATTTTGTCTGAGACACAGTTGCCAATTTCGACAAAGTACGTCCTATCCTCGAGATAGGACTTGAACCAGTTTAGAGCAGTACCAGAGATTCCCACCCAGTTTTCTAACCTGTGAAGTAAGATCCCATGGTCCACTGTGTCAAAGGCAGCGCTCAGGTCCAGCAGAACTAAAACTGAGACCTTACCTGCATTGGTGTTCATACGGATATCATTTGTCACCTTGATCAGAGCTGTCTCAGTGCTGTGGTGGGGCCTAAATCCTGACTGGAAAGTATCAAACACATTGTTAGATAGGAGAAAGTAAGTGAGCTGTTGATATATTACTTTCTCTAGGACTTTTCCTAAAAACGGTAGGTTTGATATGGGCCGGTAGTTGTTCAGTACCTTGGGATCAAGGCTGCTCTTCTTTAGAAGAGGCTTAATGACCGCGGTTTTCAAGGCCTTTGGAAATGCTCCAGTCTCAAATGAGATGTTAACAAACTGAACAAGTTGTGGTAACAAGCTGGTCAGCACAGACTTCAGAAATCTAGTGGGTAATTCATCAAGGCAGCATGTACATGAACTCAAACCGGAGATGACCTCTTCGATTGTTTTGCCAGTAACAGGTGTGAAATGTGTCAGCTCAAGGTGTCTAGTTGGTGGCAGGGTTGGTATTTGTGTTGTGGAAATTATGGCATTTTTTATGCCTTGGACTTTATCATAAAAAATATTGCAAACTCATTGCACTTAGATGTAGAGATTAGTTCTAAGGGCAGTGAAACTGGAGGGTTAGTTAATCTGTTTACTGTGGAAAACAGAACACGAGAATTGTTTCTACAGTTTGCGATGATTTTAGAGAAGTACTTCTCCCTTTCTCCACGCAAAATCTGGTTGAACTCACAAAGCACTTCTTTGTATATCTCACAATGAACCTGGAGCTTTGACTTGCGCCATTTCCTTTCGGCTTTTCGGCACTCCCTTTTCTGTGCTCTGACCGAATCTTCACTTCTCCAAGGTGCCTTTTGTCTATTGTTAACCATTTTTACCTTGACAGGAGCAATAGTATCCAAAACATTTAAGACGCTTGATGTATAAGAGTCCAACAGATTATCAACATTTGAACATGGAGGATTTACAAATCTGATCATTTCCATAAACTGTGTCCTTGTTGTATCATTTATGTGTCTTCTTTGAATAACTCCAGGCCCAACCACTGGTTTTGGTGTAACAGACAAGTCAAAAAAGACACAAAAATGATCAGATAAAGCAACATCAACAACATTCACATTTGATATATTAACACCTTTTGTAATAACTAGATCTAGAGTGTGACCTTTGTTGTGGGTCGCCTCACTCACGTGCTGAGTTAAACCAAACATTTCAAGAACAGCATTAAGTTCTTTTGCATGCCTGTCATTGGTCACATCCACATGCACATTAAAATCACCTGAAATGACCAAACAATCAAAATCAGTGCATATAAATGAAAGTAATTCAGTGAAGTCTTCGATAAAACAATTCTGTGGTGGTTTGTAAATAGTCATATAAAGAATGGAAGATTGTTTTATCTCCATTTTGAAAGACACATACTCAAATGATAGAAAAACCCCAAATGACAATTTGTGGATGACTATATTGTCCCTGAATATTGCACAGACACCCCCGCCCCTCTGGTTTTGGCGTGTTTCAGACACAAAATTGAAATTTGATGGACTACACTCAATCAAAACTGCGTTACCAGTGTTTTTGTCAAGCCATGTTTCAGTTAAAAACATAAAATCTAGATTATAAGAAGAAATAAAACTATTTATTAAAAAGGACTTGTTTTTTAACGATCTGGCATTGAGTACAGCATGTTTAAGATTTATCTGTGTTTGAGTGGATGGAATCTTTTGCAAGGGTATTCTTCATGATCATGATGAATTATTAAGATTTTCAGGTACATTCATTACAGTAGTTAGACGTTTATTTCAGGGATGAAGTCATCCATGAACAAACATGTACACCACGTTCCAAATTATTATGCTAATTGTATTTCAGTGCCATGAAGGTAAAAAAAAAGAAAACGTTTTTCAATGAATCTCATGGATGGTATTGTGTCTCAGGGCTCTTTGAATCACTGACATCAATCTCAGACACCTGGGATGATTATAGTAGTTGTCAGATAAGTCCAGTTAAGGGGAAAACTACTGAAAAAAGACATTTCATATTATTAAGCAGACCACAATTTTCAAGCAAATAGGAAAGAAAAAGGATCTCTCTGCTGATGAAAAGCGTGAAATA
This sequence comes from Neogobius melanostomus, assembly GCA_007210695.1. NCBI lineage: Eukaryota > Metazoa > Chordata > Actinopteri > Gobiiformes > Gobiidae > Neogobius > Neogobius melanostomus. The sequence goes on from VHKM01000399.1 coordinate 1,683,739, forward strand.
GTTGAATGCCTTGGACTAAGTATGAAAACCTTCAATATTTCATGAAAGATTAAGCGTAATCATCGTACTGTTGAGAGATGTATGGCTGATTCAGAGCACACACGAGTTTGTGAAGATAAAGGGACAATGAGGATGGTTTCTGCCAGACAAACACATCAGATTAATAGAGCAGCTGCTACAAAGCAGCAAACAGGTATTTGAAGCTGCTGGTGCCTCTGGGGTCTCCCGAACATCAAGGTGTAGGACCATCCGGAGGCTTGCAGTTGTGCATAAACCTTATATCCAGCCTCCCCTAAACTGTTCATTGAATGCACACATTCATGAACAGAAACATCTGCAGTGGGCCCAGAAACCAGTCTATTATACACTATATAGTAGACTATATAGTCCACTGATTCTGTTGGTGATTCGGACAGAAGCCCACTACATTCTCCCTGCTGCGTGAAGCCACATGTGCTGCAGCGCGCAGAAATTAGGTCAGCATCAGCCCGGTGTCAAAAGAAAAAGTACGTCAAAATTAAAATTAAAAAATAATTCAGTATCATTTGAATGTATTTCGAACAATACAGGTGAAACTCAGAAAATTAGAATATCGTGAAAAAGTTCATTTATTTCTGTAATTCTGTTTAAAATGTGAAACTAATATATGATATAGACTCATGGCATGCAAAGTGACATATGTCAATCCTTTGTTTAATATTGAACATTTTGGCTTACAGCTTGTAAAAACCCCAAAATGAAAATTTCAGAAAATTAGAATATTACATGAAATCAATGAAAAAATGATTTTAAACAAAGAAATGTGGGCCCTCTGAAAACTATAGTCATGCATATGTACTTAATAAAAAATTATCGGGGCAAAAAAACAAAAAACTCAGCCCAGTGTCTGGATGCCAGCAGAATGAGTGCACAATACCTATACATTATTCCCGGAGTTTGGCGAACTAAACTCCGGGAATAATGTATTTCTGTGATAAACACCGAACAAACTAGTATTTATGGATAAATATGAGTCAGATATGTTTTATTTCACACAGATTTTACATGAATGAAGAAAACAGCCTGGATTATTGCTGTTTTTGTCCAAGAAAGGAAGCTATCGATCATTTAACACATTGAGTGCCAAAAATGAAAAAAACTCGCTTTTGCGTTGTGTTTTGTAAAATTATTATTACGTAACTAGACACTCTAATACACCTTATGCGTGATCTTGGGGGCTCTGTGATGAACAGAACTGAAATAAATGACGATCAACAACTTGTAAAAAGTCATGATCTGGACATTTCATCTGGGCATTTAATCACAACCCAGCAGAAATGAGCATTCCCCTCGTTATTTCATCATGTGTTTTCAATGCCCCGCCCATTGGTCCTGCAGCAGCGCCTCGCTTAGAGAGCGAAGATGAAGTGAGAGCAGAGGGCATCTCCTGCACAGAATAACGATCTCCACACCTTGTGCTTCAGATCGCTCTTTATTTTTTATCAGTCGGCCTCATAATCGTGGACCAATGAGGTCAATAAGCCAACAGTTTTGTATGATCTAAAAATAATCCTTGGGTCAGACGCGAGCGCAGTTTACTGCAGGTCACCGCCGCATCCTCACAATGTATTTTTCTCTCAATATTTCAGCTCCATCTTCTCTTAAAACAACGCCCAGACATTCTCAATAGTCGATGTTCTTTTGTTAAGCCCCTTTTCAGTCACAGCCCAGTGTTTCTAGAAAAGAAAACTGTGATTTTGATCAAAACTAGCCTCTGTTTAGCTTAGGATTTCTCAGGAACCGAGGCACATAGTATTAATCGGTTTTCACCTACTGAGAGCTTAGAGTTTCACCTTTCAAATGAGCCATAGCATGTGTCCATAGCTAACATAGAATACGCTGTTGTGCTACAAATATCATGAAAAATGGTCTGGATGGTTGGCACTCTACAGCTAAATCCCCAAAACAGCTTTTTGGCCCAAGTGCAAAATGTATGGCACAAACGTAACACTGCTCATTGTCCTGAGTGCACCATCCCCAGTGTCATATGGTGGGGGGAGCATCATGCTATGGGGCTGCTTTTCTCAGCGGGGACTGGGAAGATTGTAAGAATAGTTGGGAAGATGGATGGAGCCAAATGCAGGGACATTTTGGAGGAAAACCTGCTGGAGTCAGCAAGAGAATTGAGGATGGGGCGGAGATTCACCTTCCAGCAGGACAATGACCCTAAACACAAAGCTAAATCTACAATGGAATGGTTTAAAAACAAACATATTAATGTGTTAGAATGACCCAGTCAAAGTCCTGACCTAAATCCTATTGAGAGTCTGTGGAAAGACCTGAAAACTGCTGTTCACAAACGCTCTCCTTCTAATTTGACAGAGCTTGAGTTGTTTTGTAAAGAGGAATGGGCTAAAATGTCAGTCTCTAGATGTGAAAACCTTGTAGTCATACCCCAGAAAAAAGGGTCCACAAAGTATTATTTCATGCTGTATGAATACTTATGCACGCCCACTTTCGGTTTCTATTTTTGAAAAATAACAGAATCATAATTTTGCTTTCACTTCACAGTTGTCTGTTACTTGTGTGTGAACTTTCAGTAAAAAAATCAAAATAAAATATTTATGTTTAGGGTTGTAAACATGACAAAATGTGCAAAAGTTCAAGGTGTATTAGTACTTTCGCAAGGCACTGTATAGGGAACAGTAAAGACATTCGGACACAGCCTATGAACAAGTACTTGTTTATAGAGGACTATATCACACTTGTGATCTATGTACATTCTTAAAAACGGTGAAATAAAATAAAAGACTTGTATACCTTACATTTACTTTTCAAGTTCAACAAAATCCTTATGAAGTTTGAGACAGGCAGTTCATTGGTTGCCATAGCAACAGACGACAGTGATTATTGTAAACAGTACACCCTGCAGGGTTTTCTCTCCAGTTACTGATTATGTTATGTGAATCTTCAAGTTTGCTGTTCCCACACATTCTGCTCCTTTACCATTTTTTTGGCTGTGGATTTTACAGACTGTGTATGGCTTGAGAGCAGTAGCAGCGGTGATGAAATGATGAAAAATGTGCCTCCCTTATACGTAATGATGATAAAGGCTTACACTTGTATTGCGCTTTGCAAGCTTCTCAAAGCGCTACCACTGCCACTGCTGGCCTCGAATTGATGAAGCAGGGCTGTCAATCTGCGGCATCAGCTCCTCTAAGCATTACCAACCACTCACTCATACTCGCTCACTATATTCAAACAATCATAATAATAATGCATCAGTCTTGTATAGCGCTTTCCCAGACGCTCAAAGTGACTTTACAATTCCGTGCATTATTCATCCACTCCATACTTGCTGATGGTAAACTGCGTATGTGTATGAGGCGTCTGCGCCATCGGCCCCGCCGACCACCACCAACCACTCACTCACACACACACACTACATTCACCCAGGCTTCCTGGTGTTTCCAAACGGTCTCCAGTAGTTTAGCTGTGAGTGTTGCCCTATTACCTCCTCAACTGATGGTGAAGCCATTATCATTTCAAAAAGCAAAGAAGGCCATTACTTTAGGGGTAGGCAAGTGTTCTTGGTTGCAGACTGATTTCAGTCAAAAGCAAAGGCTGAACCTTACAGTATATACAGCAGCAGTGTCCCTCATAGACAAAGGTAGGAGGTTTGGAGGGCAAGAGAATATTTTGCTGTCTCTCGGGCTGAATGTTGCCTTCCCTGCACTAGATGACGAATGCAATCTTACACATGAATCTGCGTCGTCATGTAAATGTGATGGATGCGTTTCCAACATCCTGAAACTTCCAGATACAGAATTCTGAGTAATTCTCGGAGTAGCTGACTTCTAGGATCAAACACCACTTTTTTTTTTCTTCCTATGGATTAGCCCACCTAAATATGCAGGAACAATAGTTTACTATACAACATTACTTGATTAAAATCCCAATAGAGATTTAGTAGGATCTTTGGAGAAGTGCTGCACAGCCTAAAAAACACAACTGCCTCAAACCCATATGTATCTTGAAGTTTGGCAGAACTGGATGAGACATTCCAACAATCCTCCATCCATTCGTCAACTGTTATCTCACATTATTATACGGCCCTTCATAATGCAAGTAGAACGCTCCATTGATTTGAATGTGATTTCCCAACGTTCTACCGGTCATTATTTTTTGATAGAAGACCTCTGAAAAAAATAATGACCGCTGCCAATGGCAACGGAGTTCGTGCTTGTAATACAGGTCTTTCATATCACTCCGCGAGTAGTAGTAGCGGACAGGCGGACACCATCTCTGTCCCCGTCCCTGCGAGAGAAGTTGAGGGAATCACTCGTGAAGTTAACGGGAGACTTTCAACTTACCCAGAGAATCACCACCATTCCTCCTCTCCAACTGCACCTTCACCTAAGTAGCTAGGCTAGCAATAAGTAGCTAGCTGTGCTGCTACTAGCCTCGCCACACTGCCTGGAATCAACAAACGTTGCCAAGCAACGCGCAAACTTTTGGGAACTTTTTTTTTTTTTTTTTTTTTGCCATGAACGGGAGTTTAATGTCCCAAATTTGTACATGAATAACTGAGTGTTGCTGAACACTCAACAGAACAGAAATGTACAAAACAACAAACTACAAACAACTACAAACAAGGATCAAATGTGATGTCCAATGGTGTACATTTCCTCCATCCAAACATCCTTTATTGTTCTGAATTTGATTGGGTTTGGGATACCATCTTTGAATCTGAACCCTCCATAGTAGACAGACGATGCATTGGGATATAGTCAGACCCATGTGAAGGGGGTTATCATATCCATTCACAGTAACGTTGTCAGACCCGGGCACTGTCCGTGTATTAATGTAATACGGCTTGCTGGCGACATGCAACCCAGTTTGAACATCCTTTAACATTTTCGTAGTGACATCCACCTGGGCCTGTGAATTTACTTCAGCTTGAGCAGACATGTTGATGTTTTCTGAACCCATTCTCATGAACAAGTCAGAGGTTGCCCTGGCACACTCCTTTTGATGATCTGCATAGGTCGATTGATACCTCTCCATCCTCTTTCCAGCATTCTCCAACTGTGGAAAATAAACAGCTTGCCTCTTGAGCGAAGCCATATCCCTCCTCACCATCTCATTACTTGTTCTCATCACCACCTGTGATGGTACCGCCGGTCGAGGTTCCCCAAGTAGAGGTACCGCAGGAGGCACTGACCTCTGAGCCCGTAGATCTTTCAAAATGTTAAAGATTTCACGGAGCAGGACAGCAGTCAGGGTTATTATAGAGATCGCCGCTGCAGTCCAACAGGCATCGGTGGATGTGTCAATGATTCCCTGTACAGGTGCCATTGTGCGCAGATCTGTCTCATCCCGCGGTTGTCTTGGCGGGAGAAGCCAACTTTTGGGAACTATTTGCCGCGGAAATCATTAAATAAACCTTTCTGTCTTCATAAAAGTGTATGAAGTTTATTTGTGTGTGTACAGTTGGAAAACAGCCGTATAATAAGCGGGATAATGTATAGAACGCCGGTCATTATCGGGAAAATAAGTACCGACAGGGCGAACTGGATCCCGACGCGCAGCGGAGGGGTCCAGTTCACCCTGAAGGCGAACCGGCGTTCTATACATTATCCCTTACTTATCCCTTGGCATAAACTTTCCAAGCTCCAAACTACAGTATATGGTATATTGTATTCTTTCTCCATTACGGCTGCACTTAAAGTTTAGCTAAATCCCTAACCGCCATCTTGCTCCCGTCCACGACAGTAGCGCACCGATACCCTAACAGTAAGTGAGTCTGTCTAATTACCATCTGCCAGTTGTTCTTCCCTCCCGGTGCCCTCTGGAAGCTATTAAGACGCTGTTTACCTAAGTGCAAGGGAAACGGACCTGCATCGCCTGAGTCCGCTGCGATGCTGACTCTTGTGATAACGAAAGAGGGCCAGTAATTCTGTGTTAATGAAGACACTGATCCGGTAATCAAACAATGGCAGGCAGTAGCCTCGATTGACTCATCCTTCCTTTTTCCAAGAGAGTCCATTTTGGCTTTTGATTTCTCAAGAGTCAGACGCTTTAAACCAACAGTGCAATGAGACACTTACCATGGGCTATCACCCTCCAAAAGTCCCCCCTCCCTCCTCACCATACACTTTTTTTACCCTGCCGTGGTTTAAAGGATTAGGAATATTTGGCTGAGTCATAGTCTTTGTCTGTGGCTCATGTCTGCCCCTTCAAATTCTGGTCAATCTGTTGAGCTGTTTGTTTGTCCGTGTCAGTTCTTGCCCGCCTGCTTCTTGGCCCTAATCCGTCTTCTTACTCATTCTCTCGCTTACACACACACACTTTCTCACTTTCCTTTGTTCTTATTTACGGATTTGAAACTGGCGAAACTGGAATTAAAAAAAGTGACATTGCGGATTCAGTGCATGTGGTTTTCATACAGAGATTTGTGCGGCTTCAAATGCATTGATAATAACTGGGACAGCAAACGGGGACAGTTGTCGGATTCGGATTGCAGATGACTGAAAACACATGGACTTCTTTGGCAACTTAATTAGATTCAAATCAGTTGGTAGAAAACGGCATAATGTAAAAGACTACTTTCGGGATCTGTATCATTATACTGTTTGGCATAGATCTGAGGTTACAACTGCGTGAATGAAGTCAAAAACCACTCTGGGGTGTTTTTGATAAGGAACTAGCAGAACAACATGGTTAAAAGCTCCAAAAGTCGATTTTGCATGATATAGGACCTTTAAGCATAATATGAGAGCTTGGTAACACTTTATACCTTATTATTTAGTCTTAAGTAATAAATAAGTTAACAATTAATTCATCATGAACAATTCATTAGTTAAGTGTGACTAACACTTAATATCTACTTAACAACGAATAAGTAAAGTATGTGAATAACTATTCTTATAAGTTAGGCATTAACTGTAGTTGTTAAGCGTTAGTCACGCTAAACTAATGAAGTCTTTACTTCTACATTTTTCTGAAGTAACCTTTATCACAGCGTGAAGATTGTTGGGTTAATGTCACAGGTTTAAAATGCAATGGGAGCCTAAGTGGTGGTGCAATCATGGACACACAATAATAAAAAGGGATTAAATGACAATTTATTTAGTGGCCAGCTAAAAGTACATTAAATTGGAGGTTAAAATACCAAAAGACGGTTTAAAAATGGAGGGGCGTGCAATAAGGTGCGGTGGTTGAGGTCCTCAGGACGGGGGTCCGGCCGGCTCCGGGAGGCTAGCGGAGGTTCTGGGGTCCACCTCGGGGAGAGTATGCCCGGAGAGCCTGCCACCGCCGCTCAATCCCGTCGCTCCTGTCCAGGGGACATCCCTGGCTCGACGCTGCTCCTCGCCGCCATCTCGCGTCCCGACCTGGTGTCTCGTACGGTGCCCTCCTCCCGTCCGCTGTCGCTGTTGCTGCTGGTGCTGCTACTGCTGTCGCCGCCGCCAAGGCCCGTTGCGGGCCGGGCCGCACTTGTGTCCGCTCTGTTTCCCCCCCCCCTTGTGTCTTTCCTTCTCTGCCTCTTATCCCCTACACACTCCACGTGCAGGTGCGTCTCGTAGAGGCAATTATCAGGGGCGGGGCAGAGCAACGAGCGTGGATAAGTTAAAAACATGCATAAAATCAGTCTAAACCATGCAAAATAAAACACACTAACAACAACTTAAAACCTGTCCGCTCAGGCCCGTGTCATTAACTCATTGACTGCCATTGACGTCCAAAGAAGAAGAAGAAGAAGATATTTATTTATATAGCACCTTTCACAGACATGGTCACAAAGCTTTTACATGAGACAATTGTACATTCACTCCATACTCAGTGGTGGTAAGCTACGTTTGGAGTTTAAGTTTCCCCTGGGGGAGACTGACAGAAGCACTGTCGCGACTGCACACATCTGCACACGGTCCCTCTGACCACCATCATTCATTCACTCATACACATCATTCATACTGGCCTATAGACCTTTTTCACGACAACCGGAAGTAGCGCGTACTAGCGCCCAGTCACTTCCTGTCTTCGCGGGTCTAAGGGGAAATAGCACCTGTTTTTTCAACAAAGTCACTTAATTTGCCCACTTTTCGTTCGCTGATGCGGAGGTAATCGCTGTCACAGTCAGGTGGGAAGGCTGTGAGAATGGGCTCTAATTATATTTGTACCTTGAAACAACGTAAAAGGCGCTGGTGTTGGACTGACTAAAGGGACACAGCTAGCCTGAACTGCGTCAGTGAGATGGGCCGATATAATTGCTCAGCACACCCACAGATGTCCTCAAGTAATGGCTCACTCATTGTTTCTACTGGTAAGTGTCTGACAGCTGTTTTGCAGTTTTAGTTCAGATGTGTATTTCATGTTTAGGTCTTGTTTTTAGCCCTTGTTTTGCTCATGTCAACAGCTGCTAAGGCTAAGGCTGTTAGCTTCAGGCTACGTGACATTTAATACATACTGTTCCTCAATCTATCACCTCCAAATCTTTGTCTCACTGTGACTCACGTAACTATCATTTTTTGAGACAGTATTGAGAGAAAAAAAATAAGTTAAGCCACAGAACACATGGCTAATTATGCATAATGACAAAGTCCACGCTAAGTCACTAGCTGCTCCATTCGGTGAAAGTCCTGCTTCCAGTCAATTGTACATTTATCCTAAATGAAGGAATTACAAAGATAACTCAAGTATGTCCTCACCATGTTTAGAGGTTTAGTTTTAGCACCTGTATAGATCCAGAGCCTCCTCACCATTTACTACCCGCAGGCATATTTTTTTCCTGTTTGAAAACAGTTTGTATTGAAATAACCAATTGTTTCTTAATCAGTATAGATGCAGGTTATTCTTACTAAGCTAATAATTATTTGTTATTCTTCTTCAGGTCAATCAGCAAAGGAAATCGATGCATTTGGGGTCACTTTGAAGAGCAGAAGTGGAGAGCAACACAATGTTAAACACTAAAACGTAAGTCTGTCACCACCGGTACCACATATTGACACCATTCAATCAATATATACACGTTTTAATATTATTTGAGACCTCAACATTTACCATGTGTACTTTAATTACACACAGTGACATTTGTTAACCAATGATCTAACTGCAGTGGTGAAAATAATGTAACAGTGCAATTTTTATGTGCTTTTACTATTTTTACTCTGCAACATTTCAAGCAAATATCTGTACAGTGTACTGTATTTTGTCAAACTGAAATTTTAATCTAAAAGTATCTTTTAAGCTGGTTGCACTATTATTTGTAGACAAAGGTGGAACAAAATAAAAAGCTTAAAGTAGTTTTGATCAGAAACTAAACTCCCAACAAATCTCAGTGATGTTTCAAAGTATGATTTTCATCTGATAGCTGAGCAGCATCAAAATTATTAAGGAAACCAATTGTGTACTTCTGTTATCACTGCCTGACAGTGTTGTGACAACATGGTGATGTATCAGAAGAACCAATACAATGCTTTATTGCTTCAGGTTTATTTAGTACATTTAGAAAAAATGTCAATTGTCGTCATGTAGGATTTAATTGCATTGTAAATGTTTTCTTAACAGACTTTTAAGATGGAGTTGCAGAGCATGAAGGCGAGGCCACAGCAGAAGGACGAGCGATGAAGAGCTGGGAGAGATGCAAAGACCATGGGGAAGACCTGCACCAGCAAGTGGTGAAGGCTGTGGACAAGACCGTGTTGAAGAAATGGAAGTCGTACTTTTAAATACAGGATGACATTTGTGCAAAAAGAAAAGCTTAATAAAACATTTGTAAAGAGTCTCATTGATCTAAATATTTCAAATGAAGTTCTGGATGTAATTCAATGTTAAACGTATACTAGCATTACATATTTAAGTAGAAAGATTCACAGAGAAATTGAACACCTCTAAAACTGTGATATGTTTCATTCTTGACAAACCCAGTGTTGTAGCAGCGTTTATGAGCCAGGGTCCTTCCATTTAGCTGGCAGAGTTTTTGGTACAAGTCTTCTCATAGTTGGCTTCAATGGAAATGCTGTTTTTTTAGTACAGAGGCTTCTTGTGAGCAGTTGAAGATTTGTACTCACTCAGTCAATGTTTGGGTTAAAATTAAAAACAAGTCTACTGCAGTCTGATAGTCTTCATGTTTCAGACACACGACTTTGGCTTCTACTTTGAGAAAAGAGATGAACCATTGGTGCAGGTGTCTCTGGTCACACAATGGACACGTTCAGTCAGTCTTTGAATGCATAATCTGAACACAAACAAAGGGAATGACATGGAATTTAATGTTGGGGGAAAAACACAAATGTAATGTCAAATAACTATTATAGCTATATTCTTATTCTTTACTTTGATGGAAAATCTTTTTGGAATTGTCCACATGACTTCGGCTTAAACCATAATTAAGGTAGTAGTGGGTGTATATGATCACAACTTTAAACACTGTGAGAAAACTGACCAATGTGAGGTTTTGTCTAAGATCAATGAACTGTCATGTCTATTTCAATCTAATTACCAATAGTACAATATATATTTTTTTAAAGTAAAGACATGTCAGCAGATTAATAAATACACAGATTTCATTATTTCTATGGAAAGATGAAAGAGGGGGAAAAAAGGCTAGTATTAGCAACTGTAAATCAGCTACGATTGTGCCACTGAGATGGTGGTAATTAAGGCTTTTGGGATAAATTACATGAAATAAGTAACAAGTGTACCTTCATGAGATGTGTTTGTGTCCGTGGAATTGTTGAAAGAGTTGTTGATTTGAGCCGAAGTCTCCCCCTGCGATTAGTGAAGTGCTGGCTGCATACAAAAGTCCCTAGCTTTATGCAGATGTCTGGACCCTCTAACTGCTTCAATTCACTGCCTCCTTTGGTCCGAGTCCGTCGGAAAAGCGTGATAAGAGAGAGGTATAGTTGTTTTCTTGCCACACGAGAGCAAACGGGAACAGAACCAAAGCAAAGGCACCGAAAACTGAGCCATTTTCTTCGAGGTCTAATGCTAAACTATAGCCACCGGATGTTGTAGCGCGTTACTTCCGGTTTAAAATGCGGAAGTGTGAAAAAGGTCTATTGTACATGTTTTTTTTAGTAGTAGGGGAAACTGGAGTACCCGGAGGAAACCTACACAGACATGGGGAGAACAGTGGCGCCACCAGGGGTGGCCAGGGGTGGCCGTGGCCACCCCTGGCCGACTCCTGGCCACCCCATTGGCCACCCACTGGCCAGTGTTAATTGTAGTACTGTAGTATCAGTTATGAATGTTATTGGATCATTAGTAACATTAAATATAAAAAAACAAAACAAAGTATAGCAGTAGACGTTTCCTTAAGTCTTTCTGATACTTTTCTACAGGCCAGTTTACTACAACAGTAAATACAATTGTGAAATTATGGCTGATAGTTTGGTTTGCCACCCCAAGATTTTAAGTGGCCCCACCTGGCCACCCCTATGAACAATTTCTGGAGGCGCCACTGGGGGAGAACATGCAAACTCCACACAGAAAGGCCCCGTCCAGGTGGGAATCGAAACCTGGACCTTCTAGCTGTGAAGCGAGAGCACTAACCACTGTGCTACCGTGCCGAAAGACGTCTTTTCGTTTAGTAACGTTGACAAACAAAGACGTCTTTAGACGTCAATTAAGTTGTTCAGTGGGAACAGGTGCAGTAAAGCAAAATGCACCATCCGTGAAAATATCGTAAAGGTCTTACTTGTAGACATTATTTTATTGAGTCAACAGTGCTCTTTGTCTTTATCTCAGACCGCGGCTACTGAGGACGATTAGGAAAAATACAGGCAACTTACACTTGAACAGGTTTTGGTTAGCGGTGGGTCTCAAACTAAGTATTGGAGGAGATGATGATGAGATTAACCAGCAGGATCAAGGAAGTAAACGTATTCGACCTAAACTAGCCCAGAGAAGCATGCTAATGTGGGCTCGGGGCGGCTCGGCGGCGCCTTTCATCACAGCACGAAAAAAAAAGTTGAGTCAGATGAGTTCAAGAACCAGACCCGGATTCATTCACATGTTTGAGGTGTCACTAAAGCAAAAAATATTAGTTTATTTTTACAAAAAGCTCGCTTTCTCAGATTATTATCTATTTATTTTTTGTTCAGTTTATATTGTTTGCTATAACATCAAACCTTAGCTTTCATAGGTCTCTAACACTATCCCTAATAAACATTTTTTGTTTCGTCCAATTGATCGTGCCTTTAAACTAGGCAGATTGGCATTGGCTTGAAGCTTGTTTTTTTTTTTGCACTGCACTGGCCACTGCAGGCTTCTTTTCTCCCAGTACTATACGGCCTTTACAGCAAATCATATTTTCACCTTGTCAAATATTTCACTTAATTTGCCAGCCATCCCTGAAGGGAACAAGATTCATGCATCATGTGTCCATTAAACTAGACAAAATGTCACTCTCCCGAGGATTCTCTGCGGCTGGAGAATGTCTGGGATGAAAAGGGGGAAAAAAGAGATAGGTGGCTTGCATAGAGCTGGGTCAGAATACATTTGGGACAGAATAGGGACTCAGGCATCGTATTTCAAGTAGTTCATGAAATAGTCGTTGAGTGTTGGAGGATGCTCTGTAGGCATGGTTGTTGTTTAGCCTTGTTTAAACTCTTTATTCTGCTTTGCCCAATAATACGATGAATTAAAGAAAAAAAAAACATGTACAAGAGGAAATACACTCTGACTTGGACAGAACATGTACCCTAAATTGGGTAATAAACCCGCAAAAATAAATAAATAAATAAATATCACAGTTTCTCAGTACCCAGGCCATGATATCAATTTAATCACTATTTTGTAAATGCTTCAAGTTGCAACTGAAGCCATCTACATCTTCTAAGAGCTCAAGGTCAATGTAACTGTAAATGTATAAAGGGTTTCTGGATGCAGCTGTGTGTGTTCAATCAGCTGATTAGACCATTACAATTTGGGAAAGACTGTTGTACGATGAGATTAAAGCAAAAGATAAAACTTAATTTAATATTAATGTATTTTACTTATTTATTTGATAGGGCCCACACTACAACATTGATAGCCAAGGCTAATTTGCAATGTCTGTCCCTAGAAGGGCTTTTCAAATACACACAGAAAATAGAAACAGTCACATTCATTCTGCCATTACACAAAGGAGTGCATTTAGATGCTATCTAACAATGATTGCACACTTGGTCTCTTTTTAAAACACGCTTTAGTTTATTCTTAAAAGCCCCACATCTAAGTCCTGTTTCAGCTCACAAGACATTTATACGTTTTCAAAGTTAAGGAAGTTTAACCTCTGCAATACTCCACAATAGTGCCAGATGATGACAGATGTTTTATCTAGTATTTGTAATGCTCTGTTGTAAATCAGTCTCAATGGCCTGATTGTTGTGGTTGTTGCTTGTGACCAGGAGGTTATACGGTAACTGAAATGAGAGAAAATCATTGCGTGCATATACATTTGCCGCGTGAAATGGTAAAACGTCCGGTATAATTCTAAAGCTGTACAGATTTGCCTTGGTTGTCCTAGTGACCTTTTCAACATGACTTTCAAACGATAAATAGGGATCCAAGATTAGGCCCACGTAGTTCACTTCTTTGTGCAATTGATTGTCATTTGCAGTTCATCCAGGGGATGTGATCTGGAAGCAAATCAAACTGACACGGTCTTACTCACATTGAGGGTTAGTCCTGAGTTTTGAAAGCATTCAGTGTTAATATGGTGCTGCAGCTGTGTAGTAATGGTTTCAATGAAAACGTATTTGCCCTCTTCCTAATTTCTTCCATTCGTTTATATTTACCACACATAAATGTTTCTGACTATCAAGACATTTTTTTATATCACACAAGGGCATTCCCAGTGAATGCAAAATGCAGTACGCAAATGATTATCACATTTATTGTGGGAAAGAAAAATCCAAACCTCTCTGGCTCTGTGTGAAAAGGTAAATGCCCCCTGAACTTAATAACTGGTTAGGCCGACCTTTGCAGCAATAACAAAAAGTGTGAGAAAATGAGTTTGTCACATCGCTGAGAACTCACTCTTCTTTGCAGAATTAGTTTAACTCATAACCCGCCATATTGTATTTCTTTTTCTTCATAAACTGCCCTTTAAGGTCACACTGCAGCATCTTAACTGGATTTACGTCTGCGCTTTGACCAGTCCACTCCAAAACTTGAATTTATTCTGTTTGAGCCGTTCAGAAGTAGCCTGGCTAATGCCAGACTAAAATCACAAGTGATATTTAGTCTGGGGACCACCAATTAATTTTCTCGTAGGAGAGGTGTGGTTTACGATTGTCCATAGCCGTTTATTGGGCGCTACGAATGTCTCTCATGCGTCTGCACGTAGCCATAGCCAATCGTATCATTGTATCAGATGACGTATGACGCTGTAAACTTTCGAGCTAAACTGTTTAGAACACGTTCTAAAGCTTGATCGAAAGATGGCGTCACGTCTGCTGCTGTCATGTTGGATCCTCAAATATTTTTATATATTTTTTATCCCTAAACAAACTACAAGCTTCCGTATGTCGAATAGCGCGTCATCGTCTTGCCGTCCCTGCTCGTTCTGTGATTGGTCTCCAAATCCATGCGAAAATGTCAGCCATGGTCCCCAGGCTGTTGTGAAGTTCGAAAAGATTCGAGCGCACACAGCAGTCTGGCGTTAGCCAGGCTAGTTCAGAAGTGGAATTGTTCGTATGTGTGGGATCCTTGTCCTGCTGCATAGCCCGAGCACTTGAGCTTGAGTGTTTGAACTGATGGCCGGACTTTTACCTCCAGGAGTTCCTGGTAGACTGCAGAATTCATTATTCCATCAATGACAGCAGGTTGTCCAGGTCTTGAAGCAGCAAAGCAGCCAGACCGTCGCACTTCAGTCCACAGACCATTTCTCTAAAAGTCTTGGGAATCATCCAGATGTCTTTGGGCAAATGAGAGACAAGCTGTTGTGTTCTCATTTGTCAGCAGTGGTTTTCACCTCGGAAGTCTCCGTGGATGCCATTTTTACTCAGTGCTTGTCTTCTTCATGAACACTGACTTTGACTGAGGTCTGGGTTCTTTTCGTGACCTCCTGGATGAGTCATCATTGCACTATTGGAATCATTTTGTTGCATTATAGGTTTTCTTATAGCCTACTGTATTTGTCTGACTGGTCTAAATTCACAGCTAATCACAGAGGGGGCATTTACTTATTCGCACAGGGCCAGAGAGCTTGGATTTTTCTTTCCCTTAATAAATGTGATAATCATTTGGAAACTGCATTTTGTATTTACTGGGAAATTTGTGCGATATAAAAATTGGCTTGATGATCAGAAACATTTAAGTGTGATAAAAATGTAAGAAATCTGGAAACCAGCACCAAACAGATGTTAGGTAAATCATTAATTCCCATTGTAAAAAGGAGAGGCCAAGTATTGGTCCCTGTGGCATACCTGTTTTTAATGTTGCGAAAGATGAGTGTTAATTATTACACATCGTTGTCTATGTAACAAATATGTCTTGAGCCACTATAATGTTGGTTTGTCAAAATTCAACCTGGATAGTACAACATGAAAAAAGTATAGCTTTCATAGACAGTGCAAACGATGGTGGCCCCTTTTCATCACTGCAGCAGGTTTCGAGTTAATGATTGATTTAAATGACTCGACTCATTGGATCATTTCACCCTATATTTTTGTGACCTCAAAAACATGAGGTTTCCTTCTGAAATCAATACACATGTCCTTTGTTAAACGGTTCAAGGAGCCTCATCTTCACTTGTAGCTGTAAAACAAAGTCATCCATGAGAACTTCATGGATGACTTCAAGTTCTCCATTGTGAGATCAATAAAGGCTACCTTATCTATTTTATCTTTCATTTGATCAAACCGTGATAAGACTGACCAATAGGATACGATTACGATTCAATTTTTATTGTCATTTCGCTCAGCACTGATACACTTACCAAAATTAAATGGAGAATGTACATTTCAACATTATGTTTCAACATATAATATATATATATATATATATATATATACAGTATATATATATGTTATGTTTACAAGAAATATATTATATTAATGTATTTATAATTGTAACGTTTGAATTTAGTATGAATTTGTGTGTGTCAGAAAATTAGGGTTAATACCTTTGTTTCCAATTCTGGAGAACGCTTCAACTAGAAGAAAACGACACAGAGATCAATACTTTGGTTGGCTTGCAAGGGAGAATCGCAGTACATCACAGCCACGCGGAGTGGTGCACCCATTCTCAACGAGTTGTTTTTTGGTACAGCCTTTTATTTGGTTTTCCACAGCATATCACACATAGGGAGGTGGAGTTTACAGATATTTGCTCGTCACCTCTCAAACACATGTATCACATCATATCTTAAAACATGAATCACACTATACTTAATCAAGGAAGGCCCGGCCTGTACAAGGACACCTGATGTCAATAATACCCAGTCTGACCTAGACAGTCCGGGGCCAACCTCGATTTACGTTCGTCCAGTTCACTCCGTTGTCTTCTTAAAACATATTCAACCTGATACCAGGCTGCTTTCTCACGTACTTTTGATACCAAACAGTATCTTCTTAGATACTACTGGAACATTGTGAGACATATGCTAACCTTGAAGATAAATTCAAATACTTGGCTGTTGCATCATTCACATAATTATGATTTTATTATAACTTTATTCACATATTTACAAATATTATTACAATTCTCTCCTGTTTATCAAAACATTAGCAAATTTTCTCACATCCAGATATACCATTCCTCACAGATTTCAGCATACCCGTCATATTTTTAAACTAATGCTTTTACACCCAGAGTGGTAATATTTAGGCGCTATAGTAATTGCCAGTTTCAGTGTCCTCATTTTCTGCTGGTATTAGGGCGTATGTGGTGGTAAACTTACTCGAGACTGCTCTCTCAACCGTACGTTCAATGGTAGTTCTACACAGTGGTATACAACAACAACCACAGAATACAAAACAGGCTATTACTACTATCAGAGTGGTTAGAAAAGGTACTACCAAGCTACTCCATCTTCCAAAGAGACGGTTGAACCAGTCTTGTATCATGCTGTGTACCCCTGAGTGCTCCTTCAGTGTGTTTGCCATTGTCTTCAGTTGTGTCAATGTGTGCGTTATGGCCCCATCTGCTGCTGTGTTGTTGGGGATGAACGTGCAACACTGGTCCCCAAACATTGAACAGACACCCCCTCTTTCTGCCAACAACATGTCCACTGCCATTCTAGTTTGCCACGCCATTAAGGACGTGTGGTGTAGTTGACTCCCTAAACTTTGTCCTAAGTTATGGGTAAGATTGGTCAGACGCTGCATCTGGAAATGCAGATAATTTATTCTATCAACATTTTTGTTTGGAGTTACAGGGAATACTGCTGATATCAGTGGGAGGTTTTCGAACCCTGTGGCTATTTGATCTACCAATTTATACTCATCAGGGACCCCCCTTGGGACGCCAATAGCATCCAGGTATGTGGTGTCAGGCGCCACCGGCAACAGGACCACAGGTGGAGACGCTATTTCACGCCTCCCCCTGGCGCCCCGCCTCGGCGGGGTCGTAACAACCGTGGCAGGCCATATTAGGGAAACATAGGCACAGCTCCCCGTACCGCTGGCTTCCATGTGACCTCGTAATATGTTACCTCCACACCACCACCATACATCTTGTCGTTGTGTAGTGAGCATGCCATTCCCTTTTAATTCTATAGTTTTGTTACACAGGGTACTAGGCACCCTTCCGACGTCTGTGCATTTAGTATTAGGTTGGCACGTGGTGATGTGGTAGCAGGTAAAGATGGTGTCTGTTGGCACTGTGAAGACAGGTGGCTGTGTTTTGGTGGGCAATTTTGGAAAAGCGGCTTGGTACGCAGTGCACAATCTCCTGTTACCTGTTTTATTCGCTAAGATGTGTGCACAAGACTCATTTACAGGTAATGCATTTACCAATAATAGTTGTGGCCTTGCTGTCATACATACCACACAGTCACGCTTTAATGTTGCAGCTACTCCCACTGCCTGTCGTACCCATGCATTGGTAGTTGCATTCACTCCTGTTGCTATATGCATAAAGTCAGATGGGTCCATTTTGTCCGTGTCTATTACAGTCAGGCCTTGTTGTTTAGCTCTTGCTCCTAATGCGCTGACAACTGTTTGTTCGTGTGTTACTGCCACAGAGCAGAGGATTATGTCACAATATGGGTCTTTACCGGTGGTGTACCAATAGAGTCTAAATAGGCTGCACTCTGTAAGGTTCGGCTGGTTTTTCATGTTTACTGTCACTGATAAGTGTGTTGGTGTCTGTATGAGGATTAACCTGCCCGCCCACTTCTTGGCCTGCTCTGTCGTAGCCTTGGGTACCCACTGCTCTCCTGAGTTTACCACCTCATTCCCCCATGAGTTATCTATTTGCCCCGGCATAACATACACTATATCGTTTTTAACATCTGCTTGATCTGATATCTTGACTCCCTTACGCACTAACTGGTTGTAGGGCACCTGGAAGGTGTAAGTCTTGTTCACTGGTATGCAAAACTTAAGCAGTGATATACATTTACATTGTCTAGAACATGGATCTGACCATACGACCTGTTCCTTCTCGCTCGTGCCGTCTGCTCCTTGGGTCCATTCCACGATGATCACCAGGTAGATGGCAATCATGTTGGTAGTCATGATGATCGGTCTGGAGTTGCCACTCAGTGTCGCAGAGTAATGGTACTTTGCGCACCGTTGTACTCTGTTGTCGCAGAGTAATGGTACTTTGTGCACCGTTGTACTCTGTTGTCGCAGAGTACTGGTACTTTGCGCACCGTTGTACTCTGTTGTTGTCTCTGCTTACAAGAGAAGTCCTGCGTCTGGGAGGTCTGGAAGTCCTGAGTCTCTGCGGGTCTACTCACTCGGTGTAGGGGGTTCGGTGAGGTTCAGGTCTGGCAGTTCCCGCAGTTTGCAGTGAGATAGGTGCACCCACGTGGTTCGTCCCTCCACTTTTACAGCTGTTGGTGTGGCCAGCAGTACTCGATATGGCCCCTCCCACCTCGGACTGTTCCACTTGGGCCTCTTCACAGCTTTGATGAACACCAGGTCTCCGACATGCACTGGCTGTGTGGATACAGTAGAGTCTTTCGGCAGTTCATGTGTTTTGTACAGTTCTCTTGTTAACATTGTCTGTTTCATATGCCATGATAAGTCCTTGGTATTTTGTCGTCTTTTTCTTGTATGTCAGCTAGTCCAGGGAGTCTGAGTGGTCTGCCATGGATAGTCTCAAATGGTGAAAGTGTCTGTCCTTCTGCAGGCATCATGTGCATATTTAACTTCACTAAGTCTATGCATTCTGGCCACGGTCTTCCTGTTTCTTTTACAGCTTTTGCTAGCTTGTTCTTTATCGTCCCGTTAGCTCGCTCAATTAAGCCTGCTGACGCGGGATGGAAAGAACAATGATTCTTCAGGGTGATCTCGAGGTTCCTGGCCATCGCTGAGATCACTTCATTTACAAAATGGCTGCCGTTGTCTGACCTTATTATTTCTGGGATTCCAAAAGTTGGTACTATATTTTTACATATTGCTTTTGCTACTGTCATAGCGTCTGGTGTTGCTGTTGGGAATATTTCTACCCATTTTGAAAATGCATCTATTATTACCAAACAATACTGTACTCCTTGTATTTATTTAATTGTATATAGTCCATATGTATTACTTGAAAGGGGTATCTTGGTTCTGGGAATCTACCCCGCCTTGGTCTCATGTTTCCTTGTGTATTGTTCATTGTGCAGATTAAGCACTGTTTACAAAAAGTTTTTGTATACGTATTGAAGCCATAGGTGTGGTAATATTGTTCTACTAGTGCCACCATCCCTCCTGTTGAGACATGGCATGCCCCATGGCTCAATTCAGCAGCCCATTTGAAAAGTGATTTTGGTAACCAGGGTTTACCATCGGGGGCTCTATATACATTGTCTTTAAAAGTGCGCCTTTTGTGATCCACACTGTTTTTCTGATCGTGGTGCGTCATTTGGTGTTGTTTCAAAATGTCTAATGGGTCAGTGTCTTCTTGTTTTTCTATGTACATGACAATTATTCCAGTTGCTGCTTTTTAGCTATGTCGTCAGCTAAATTGTTTCCCGCTGTTATGGGATCTGTTCCTTTCTGTGTGCTTCACATTTACAAATGGCTAATTTTGACGGTAAATGTACATTCTCTAATAGTTCTTAAGTAATCCCCTATGAGTTACGGGCTTCCCTGTAGTAGTTTGAAACCTCTTAAACTCCATTGTTTACAAAATGTATGAGCAGAGCCGTATGCATATTGACTGTCCGTCCAAATTGTCACATCTTTGTTTGCGTATAAGCGACATGCCTCTGCTAGGGCGGCCAACTCAGCTGCTTGCGCTGATAGATTGTTAGGTAGTTTCAGTGCTTTTACAACTGTGTCTTTTGTTGTAATTGCATAACCTACGTTATTTGTGCCGTTTTGGTCTTTACTGGCTGAGCCATCTACAAAAATGACATCCCCAGTTGGCAGTGGGGTATCTTGAAGGTCTGCCCTAGTTTTGTATTCCGTTTGCGCTAATTCTACACAATTATGGGGGTCACCATCCCCGGGAAGCGGCAGCAGTGTTGCTGGATTGAACCCTGTGCATCGTTCTAGTGTCAAATGTGGTTGGGAGAGCAACACTGCTGTGCACATGAGGTGCCTAGCTGGTGATAAGAAAGTCATGTTGGTTTGCAGAAGTAGTGCTGCAACAGCGTGTGACACTTTAAGAATCAGTGGATGGAACAGCACCACTTCTGCAGAGGCCTGTACTGCTGCTGCTGCTGCTAACACAGCCTGCACACACGGGACTGTGGCTCTAGCTACTGGGTCTAATTGTATGGAGTAATACGCCACTGGACGCATCTTAGAACCGTATTTTTGCAATACTACTGACGTCATAAACCCATTTCTGCAGTCTACCGTTTGCACAAATTGTTTTTCATAGTTTGGTATGGCCAATGCCCCTGCATCACATAGTTGTGTTTTAATTCTGTCGAATGCTACATTCGCCTCTGCACTCCATGTTAACTTATCGGTCATGGCTAACTTTTGTTTGAACATCATGTCCTGGAGGGGTTTTACGATCTCTGCATATCCCAGAACCCACATGCGACAATAATTGCTCAAGCCCAGAAAGGACATCATTTGCTTTTTAGTTGTGGGCTTTGGAGCCGCTTTGATTGCTTCTTTTCGAGCATCATCAACCGTCCGGCCATCTGCACTAAGGGTGTGGCCTAGATATTTCACTTGGGGTTTCCAAAGTTGGAGCTTGTCTTTGCTTACTTTGTTCCCTGTCTTGTGCAGATGATTTAGTAGAGCCAATGTGTCCGCAATACATGCTTCTTTTGTATCACTGGCCACCAGTAAATCATCGACAAAGGACAGGATCTGTGAATGTACAGACGGTTGGTGTTGCGCAAGACAATTTGACATTTGTTGTGCGAATATCGTTGGGGACTCGCAAAACCCTTGCGTTAATCGTGAAAAAGAGAGTTTTTCTCCTTCAAATGTGAATCCAAACCATGTTTGTGCCTCTTTTGACAATGGGATTGAATAGAAGGCATTGGCCAAATCTATCACAGTGAAGTATTTCGCTGTTGGTCTGATACTGTTGAGCAACGTATGTGGATTTGGGACATTTGGTGACCTCTGTTGGACAGCCTCGTTTACTGCACGCAAATCTTGAATCATCCTCCACGCCACTGAGGGTGGTGCTTTCTTTACTGGAAATATAGGTGTGTTACATTGTGCTGTCGGGCACGGGACAATAATTCCTGCTTTCTTTAGGCCCTCTATGACTGGTTTAATCCCTGCAACTGCGTCTGGTTTTAAAGGATATTGCTTAATTCTTGGCCTATATTCGGTTTTTGGGATGATTTCTACTGGGCTAGCTCCTTTCATTAGGCCGACATCAGTAGGTCCTGAACTCCATAACTAATCAGGAATCTGTTTTAAACAGTCTTCCTCCTCCTCAGTTAGGGAGTATACAGAAATGTTATCTATAACTCAAACCTCTACCATATCTTTTAGATGCACAGCGGGGGTAGTTGTTACCCGCATGGAAAGTGGAGTTCTATACCAGGATGTTCTTTTGCTATATTCTTCCTTTCCGTGTCCTGTCTGTGTCCAGTCTTTTGACCATCTATTGCTGCGTGCAAGTGATCCTAGTTCTGACCATTTTCTGTCTTTCTTTTTAGTCAATGCCACGTGTCTGCTGTCGTGGTAAGGTATCAGTTGAGTCACTGTTTCAGTCACGTCTATGTCACAGTATGAGTCCTGTCCGTTGTAGTACAGATACGTCAAAGTAACTACCTGGGGTCCAAGGGTTCTGGCTGCTTTGTCATAGTCGAAATCGGGTCCTGGAGTCAGTTTAGAACGTAACGTCATGTGTAATTGATCTTCTTCCATTACATCTCGTGGTCTGTTTGTCACCTTTTTTGCAAGTTCGAGTAGGGTCTCAGAGGTTTTGGCTGGGTCTTTGTGAGGTAGTTTCAGAGACCACCAATAAAATGGTAAGCCCTTTCCCTCCATCACATAGGCATCTGAGATGGGGGTGTTCAAAGGATGCTTCACTACTCTTAAAACTCCGTCACCTGTCGGTACTATGGCCATCTCGAGAGCGGTCATTACTTCTCTTCCCAACAGGTTGTGGGGCAGTGTGGTGTCAGCACTACAGATGTGCTTACTTCTTCGCCTGTCTCCTCCCATTTAAATGTAGTCTCTACACTCATATGGCTAGTTTCGCTTCCCCATTTGCTGCCATCATTCTGATAAGATTTGAGCTTTTTGATGTCACTGTGACATCACGTAAAACTGTTCTTTCTGCTCCTGAGTCTACTAGGAATATGAGTGGGACGCCATTTACTAGAAGGGTTACCTCTGGCCTTTGTTTGTTATTAACTAACTCTAGATTCAAAAACATTTCTGTCCCTGTGTCTGCTTCCTCTTTTCATCTGTGATAACATCTACTGCTGATACACACTGTCCCTTTTTGCTTTTGCAGTTCTTACAGCAATTTTCCTCACATTTTCCTTCTAGTCATGCCTGTCCCTCACTGTCTTCTTCATCTTCGCTGTCTACTTTAGCCTTGCGCTTATAGCAGTTCCTGGCTAGATGTCCCTTCTTGTGGCAAACAAAACACTTTCCCTCTTTCCAGTCCTCAGCTTTCTGTGGATCTTCCTCGTCACTTCCTTTCCTTCCTCTTTCTTTTTTGTCATTTTTACCTTTCCCTTTGTGCTTTCCTTTTTTGTCGTAACTTCTCTGAGACAGGGCTTCTGAGGAAACTATGACATATGTTTCTGTTGCTGCCTTGTTCTTTTCTTTATCTTTCTCCACCTTTTCTGCATGCATGGCCTGCTCCATAAATTGGTCTATGCTCCCTGTGGTCATATGCACATAGTTTTTGCTAATCCAATGTTTTATGGCAGGCCTAAGCCCGTCACATATGGCCTTTTTTAACTGCTGTTGATATGCGCTATGTACATCTGCACTTTCGGGGATACCACTGTGATCTTTGAATATCCCTGTCATTTTGCATCTGAAATCCTGGACTGTTTCTGTGTCTTTCTGTTTAGTGTTGTGTATGATGGCATAGTCAGTTTTCCGTTTATAAACGTCCTTTGCCCTACCCCACAAACCTCCATCAGCTCCCTGTGACAGTTGTGTTATCGTGCTTTCACTAAATGGTGTTGCTACTCCGTCTGTTATTGGGGTCCAGTTCCCTTGTATATGAATATACTGTAGTCCAAACACTCGCCTGAAACACTGCTCTATTTCTACACCGTTCAACTTGTGATTTGTGATAATCAGCTCCAGTACGCTCAAGGTTTTGTCAATGTTTATCTTTGGGTCTGGGACCTCCTCTAAGACCTCTTTTACGTCTTTCATGGTCCATGTGCGATAAACCCGTTGTGTACCCCCTTGTCCATTTGGGACTTCAATCAGGGGGTAGAATTGCCCTTCGTCCCCATTGGTACGGTACCTCATAGGTTTTTTATTTCTGTGCGGTCTCTTAGGTTAAACTGATTGTGGTGGGGCTGATTATCACAATTGGGCTGTCTATACATTGAGCCCATGTTTACTTCTTGTGGTTCCTCGGGCAGATCTGGGTAAAGTCTACTGCTTGCTCCTGGGTTGTACGGTGGGGGTGGGATCAGTCGTTCAGTCATGTCATTTGTGTATGAGTCAAACCTAAAAGTGCTGCGGTCCAGTGTTTCGTCCTCAGAGTATGCCTCCCTTGTGCGTCTGATTGTTCTGTATGTTTATTTGCTGCCTCTGCGGCCTTCCTCCTCTGCCTCTCTTCCTGTTTTATTAATTCTTTTTTCCTCTCTCTCTCCCTCTGTTCTTTTTGTATTTCTTCCCTTTGCTCCCTTTCTCTGCGCTCCCTCTCCTCCACTGCTGCTCGCCTATCTGCCTCTCTCTCCCTACTCTGTCTCTCCTCCTCTGCTCGGCTGGCTGCCTCCCTTTCGCTGCGCTGTCTCTCCTCTACTGCTGCTCGCCTACCTGCCTCGTCTCCTCTCCCTGCTCCTTGGACATTGTGTTGCCGACTACCTGACCAATTTTCTCCACTGTTATCACCTGGTTTTATTATTGCAAATACCTCTGAATCTATTTTTCCCTTTGTATCCTGTTCTGTCTTCTTTCGGCCTCTTGTCTTTGCTTCTTTTAACCAAACTAATGCTGCTATCATTTGTTTTCCGGGCTTTTCTCTGGGGCGTCCCTTCAACTGGTCACGTGCTTTAAGTGCTTCCACTAACCGGTTTACATTTTCTATGTGTAGAGTCCCTGTGAACCCATATTTCTTCGTCCATTTTGATAGGTACTCTACACTGTGAGGGAAATATTTTCTCATCCATTTTGCGTCTGTCAAGTCGTCATCACTTGATTTTACTGATTTAGGGGCCACCTCATGGTTAGCCATTATGTGGTCTGGTCGTCTGGGAAAATGCTAAGTGCTCTGCCAACGGACCCAATGTCAAGCTTCTAGTGGTTCCCCTGTTGGTTACCACCGGACATTGGCTCGGTGTTCAAGGTTCACACCCGTTGACAGATTTTAGATTCCTCAGATTAACGCCTTTTGACCCTAATAGAATTAACGGTGCTCACACACTTTAAAAACAGCACGTCGTTAATTCACATTCATTTCAATCATACCTTTCATTCTATTTGTCTGTCTTGACAAACAGTCTGTCTTGCTCTGTCTTGAGCCTGGTCGTACGTTTCGTTCAGTTCGTCTGTCTTGACTACTCTGTCTTGAGCCTGAACGCTCGTACTAAACCAAAAAATGCATATAAGCGCTTTAAGTCTCACTCTGTCACACAAAGTTATCTGACCTCTGTTTGTTGTCGCTCGTTCCCCTCTGGCTCGGATGACGAACCGTCTCCGCGGAGAATGAGGTGTGATGGACGGCCACGGGAAAGTGGGCTTTCTCTTGTTGCTGTACAGACTTCGCCAATCGCAGTTCACCCTCCACGAAGATCAGCTGTCAAGCGGCTCGAAGGACCATCTGTATGTCAGAAAATTAGGGTTAATACCTTTGTTTTCCAATTCTGGAGAACGCTTCAACTAGAAGAAAACGACACAGAGATCAATACTTTGGTTGGCTTGCAAGGGAGAATCGCAGTACATCACAGCCACGCGGAGTGGTGCACCCATTCTCAACGAGTTGTTTTTTGGTACAGCCTTTTATTTGGTTTTTCCACAGCATATCACACATAGGGAGGTGGAGTTTACAGATATTTGCTCGTCACCTCTCAAACACATGTATCACATCATATCTTAAAACATGAATCACACTATACTTAATCAAGGAAGGCCCGGCCTGTACAAGGACACCTGATGTCAATAATACCCAGTCTGACCTAG
The DNA here is from genome assembly GCA_007210695.1 of Neogobius melanostomus. Lineage (NCBI taxonomy): Eukaryota > Metazoa > Chordata > Actinopteri > Gobiiformes > Gobiidae > Neogobius > Neogobius melanostomus. Next base: position 1,709,607 of record VHKM01000399.1, read on the forward strand.
ACAGTCCGGGCCAACCTCGATTTACGTTCGTCCAGTTCACTCCGTTGTCTTCTTAAAACATATTCAACCTGATACCAGGCTGCTTTCTCACGTACTTTTGATACCAAACAGTATCTTCTTAGATACTACTGGAACATTGTGAGACATATGCTAACCTTGAAGATAAATTCAAATACTTGGCTGTTGCATCATTCACATAATTATGATTTATTATAACTTTATTCACATATTTACAAATATTATTACAGTGTGCTTCTGTTTAAATAAAAAAATAAAAAACCTTTGTGGTATAAAGAAGTAAGAATGAGAATGTAGGCTGTGTTGAAATCCTCCCTCACACAAACACAGCAAAAAACAAATGCATTTCTACTGAATGTTTCATAATGCACCTCAGCATTCAAAGAAAGAACTATGTATTTGGATTTTTTTGCTGATTCGCCAAAGCTGTGATATAGAGTGGGCGAGCAGAAGCATGACTGACCCACAGGTTGAGTCCACTGGGACGACTACTATATGTTATGGGTTTGTAGCTGGCAGCAAAACATTGCAGGTATAGATTAAATAAGCTCACACATAATGTTCTTATTTCTACCAATATCAACGGGCTATGATACAGTATTTAAGGCTCTCTCCATATTCTTTTTTGTTTTAGAGCCAATTTACGGAGGAGAGATGCTCAGATGTCTCTATCCATCCACACTTCCACCGATTCGGAGACATTCCCAGCCAAAATTCTTAGACTGCATTCAGACTACAGGTCTGCTCAGTTCTCAGACTTTTTTTTTACAAGGTTATATTCCTAATGAAATGTGACTTGTTACTCCTGACAACCTATTGTGGGGTAATTACAGCAAGATATGTAGAGAGACGGGTGTAGTAGAGTCCTTCACTTCACTAACACAGACTTGATTCATAGCAATGCATGTGTTATTTTGTCCTTGCATTAATCGTCTTGCTTTTTTTATGAATGCAAGCAAGTTACCATTACACTGACCAACACGTCAGTGTATTCATGACGAATAGGTTATCCAACCTACATGTCAGTGATACAATAAAAATGTGTACTAGTGTATCACTGATGTGTAGTTTGGATAAATGTACGTATGGTACACACGTACTCCAAGATCCTCTTGGTGGGGAACTCCAGGGTTGCACTGTATTTGTAAACATAATGTTCCTTTCTGCAGGTCCCTTCTCCAGATCTTGAGCTTGTTTCAAGATAAAAAGCACTTTGTTGAGATTTGATTATGGACATTTTCACTTCAACTTGAAGGGGAAGGGAAGAGAATCTTATTTGTATAGTGCTTTTCATATGACACATGTCACACCCAAAGCGCTTCACACATGAAAGGGAGGGGGGTTCATTCACTCCATGCTGATGGTGGTAAGCTACATTTGTAGCCACAATTTCCCCTGGGGTAGACTGACAGAAGCGAGGCTGCTCACATCTGCGCCAACGGTCCCTCCGACCACCACCAACCAGTCACACATAGGCATTGGGTGAAGTGTCTTGCCCAAGGACATTTCACCCAATGACTGAGGGGTGAAGAAAACTTCACACAGAAGTTGTCTTTCTGTGTGAAAGAAAACTTCACACAGAAATAAATCTTATGACAAAGGACCTCTTGCTGTGAGGTCAAAGACCAATACCATATTCACCCATTGACTTTTCTACAAAAGAATGAGGAGTTTCTTGGCAGAATTACAGTTCTAGCTGATGGGTTATTTCGAAACACTTATGATACAGGATAAAAGCCCTGGACCATCATTGTGCAAGCCTCGTAAGTGGAAGTGATTTGTGCTTTGAGTGTTTAGGGTTTGTAACAGAGAAGGAATGTAAACCAAATGCTACATATTCTTGTATGGGGGAAACTGCTGCTGTGATACCTAGAATCTCCGAACATATGGGAAACCTAAAATTTCCCGACGTCCTTGACCTGTCTGCCCATCCAAACGCTACAACTTCATGTTGTTCTTAATTAGTTGCGTGGCGAGTATGTGAGACTTGACTTTTCGCTCCTTGAGTGTTTGCTAGTGCTCCTGCACTTTGTGTGCTCCGTAATCCTCATCAAAATATATCCGTTCATCCTCAATCCAAATGTCCTTCTGAGACCATGTAACCTGTAGCACTCGATGTTTCTGGTGCAGTCTGTGTGTCCCGTGGAGACAACTGTTGCTGCTGCGCGGTGTGCCCTTTCAATGTGAATCTCTTCCAGGATATTAGGCAGCTCACGAATAAGCTTTTCAATAAACACAATCTTATTGCTTCCTTCTATTTTCTCTGATACTGAGTAAATTCTCAAGCTCTATCTAGGCACATCGAGTTGCCTTGTGTGAAATGTGCAGTATAAATAAACTTATCTTGCCTTCTCCTTGAATGGCCTTCCAAATCCTTGCATTTCTCCTCAAGGTACTTTTACGTATCACGGTTCTCGTTTTTTATGGTTCTTACTTTTAACAGCAGACTGCAGTCAGCACTCAATATTCTTGATCGACCAAAAACAAAATGAAAACATTAATACAAACCCCCTCCCCCAATGGAGAAATGAGGAGCTAAAGCAGTTCAAAAGGAATTGCTGGAAGGGAGATGGAGGAAAACGCATACATTATCAATAATAATAATAATACATTTTATTTGTAATGCACTTTACATTTGACACAAAATCTCAAAGTGCTACATAGTTTAAAACAATACAATATACAATATAACACAACATGTTAAAAGACGAGACTAAAAAAACAAGCATTAGCTGTTAAAATAAGCTTGTGTAAAAAGGTGTGTTTTAAGTCCTTTTTAAATGCGTCCACCGTTTGCGGGGCTCTGAGGTGATCTGGGAGGGCGTTCCACAGGCAGGGAGAAGTGACTACAAAGGCCCTGTCGCCCATTGTTTGAGCCGTGTCCTGGGCATGACCAGACGGTGCTGTTGGCCTGACCGGGTCCTGGTTGATGTGTTTGGTGTGAGCAGTTTGGTGAGGTAATTGGGGGCCGCACCGTGCATACAGTGATGGGTGTGAAGGAGGACCTTGTATTCTATGCGGGACTGAATGGGGAGCCAGTGCAGTGTACGGAGGATGGGGGTGATGTGCTCGAGTTTTCGCACCCTCATCAGGACCCTGGCAGCGCTGATCTGAACATACTGGAGCTTTTGGAGGCCCCTGCCAGGGATCCCGATGAGGAGTGCGTTACAGTAGTCCAGCCTGGAGGAGACAAAAGCATGGACGAGCTTCTCTGCAGCAGGAAGGGAGAGGGAGGGGCGCAGTTTGGAAATATTACGGAGGTGAAAGAATGCAGTTTTGCAGATGGAGGTGACATGTCTGTCAAAGGAAAGGTGGGGGTCAAATTTAACCAGTGTTGGGAACGTTACTTTTAAAAAGTAATTAGTTATAGTTACTCACTACTTGTTCCAAAAAGTAACTGAGTTAGTAACTGAATTACTCTATAATGAAAGTAACTCGTTACCAGGACAAGTAACTATTTGCGTTACTGTTAAAAAAATTGCTTTATATCAAAGAATTTTGATTTTTTTTTTTTTTAATTTTTTTGCACTTTTCAAAAGTCAGTTGAAAGGAGTAGAACAGACAGAGGTGTTTGTATTCATGTACTATCATGTAAAATATGTTCATAGTAACTGAATGAACTGAATGGGGGGTAGAGTGGGGGAGGCCTCTGTGACTGAATGGTATTGACCAGTATTTGCGTCGCTGTTTTATTAATGTCAATGTCAATTAATACGGCCGTATTCACAGAGAATGAGGAGGAACAGGACTCGAGTAAAAGAAACATGTGCCAACGCAGCCAACGAGGGGGGGAAGACGCGTCTTTGGGTTAAAAATAAGGTCCAACACTACTGATCGATTCTCCCCCGCGTCCGCACCGCGCTGTGGGCCAGCCGCGGGTCTGGGACACACGTAGTTTTTGGAGCAGAGAGCACGAACACTCTGCACAGACTCCGTGAGACTCCGCCCACTCTCTCCGCTGCTCCTGCTGCGTGAGCTGACGCGCGGTGCTCATTCAGTCTAAATGTAACGTGCCACTTTGTTTACCCAGTAACGATAACGGCGTTGTAACGACGGGGAGAGTAATGAATTAGATTACTCCGTTACTGAAAAAATAACGTCGTTACCTAACGCCGTTCTTTTAAACGGCGTTATTCCAAACACTGAATTTAACCCCTAGGTTAGTGACAGAGGGAGAGAGGGGAATGGTGTGTCCAAAGAATGAAACAGAGGTGATTGGAGAGGAGCAGAGTTGATGAGAGGTTCCAGTTTGAATGGCTTCTGTTTTGGAGCCATTTAGCTGCAGGAAGTTTTGACTCAACCACGCCTCTATCTCCTCCATGCAGGAGCTGAGGCGGGCAGCCATGGCAGAGGGGGAGCTAGAGGGAGTGACTCGGAGGTAGGGATTTCACGGTTACCGGTGTAGCGGTAAACCCCGGTAAAAATGTTGACGGTAATAATTACTGACTTGTTTTTGAAAAACTATATTATCTCGGTGGATTCAGGCGCACTCCGTAGCTTACAACCAACACAAAACTTTCTCGAAGCTGGAATCATGTTCGAGACGACATCTCTCTATCAACCTTCAAACAGGACCAAGTCTGAAGTCTGGGCATATTTGGGTATTTTAAGAAAGCCGAAGGACAGTTGATAAAAGACAGTTATCCTGTTTACGGAACGTGCAGGAAAAAAGTGTCTGCTAAGGCAGCGATACTTCGAACCTCATGACTCACCTGCGTCACCACAACTTTATAGCCAATGCAAGTAAGTTAACATTAGCGTTTTAGCAGATATGCATGATGTGGGGACTTTGGGTTGAGGGAGAAGGTAACGAGTCGCCCCATAGTGCAGCCGCAGCGCCACCACCAGCATATAAACTGTGTCGCGGATACCTCCATATTGAAATGGCACAATTATTACAATTACAATATTACAATTATTATGAATTTAACAATGATTACTGTCTGATGGCATTTTCCCAAATCTGCAGAGCGAAAGCAAACTGGAAGGACACAAACTGAGAACAATATTCCTGATATAGAGGGTTTATCTAGTTAAAAATATTCTAACACGGTTCTGGCGCTATAAATAGTACATGTAATACCCTCCAAACGATCACCAATTCATAGTTATAGTTCCTTTACTTTGATGTGAAAAGTTGCACTTTTGATATGGCTTTGTCTGTATTTTTTAAATATAACAAACACTGTTACACTTTTTTGAAACTATTTCTGTTTGTGTAGGACTATCAATGCTTTCTAAACTTATTAACACACATTTAAAATAAAATACTGCGATAATACCGAAAACCGTGATAATTTTGGTCACAATAACAGTGAGGTAAAATTTTCATACTGTGATATCCCAACTCGGAGGTAGAGTTGTGTGTCGTCAGCATAGCAGTGGAAATTAATTCCATGCTTGCCGACGACATGACCCAGGGTAAGCATGTAAATGGGGAAGAGGGTTGGACCGAGTACGGAGCCCTGGGGGACCCCACAGGTGACAGTGTGGGGTCTGGATTTTGCGTCCCCCAGAGCTACATACTCGGTTCTGTCAGTGAGTTAGGAGTGAAACCACTGAAGGGCAGTACCAGAGAGACCTGTGTAGTGCTGGAGTCGGTGCAGGAGGATGTGGTGGTCTACAGTGTCAAACGCAGCAGAGAGGTCGAGAAGAATGAGGAGGGCTGTAGAACCGGAATCAGAAGCCCTAAGCAGGTCGCTGGTGACTCTGATGAGAGCTGTTTCTGTGCTGTGGGAGGGACGAAAACCAGATTGAAATTTCTCATATAGCCTGTTGGATTTGAGATGATTATGGAGCTGGGTGGAAACGACTTTTGCGAGGAATTTGGAGATGAATGGGAGACAGTTATCAGACAGTTTTGTCCTGATAAATGTGGAGATGCTCAAAGTTTTCTCCTCAGTGAGGCTTACCACTTTTTTAATGCATGCGCTCCTCAGCACGGGTCTCCTAGTTATTCCTAATGTCAGTTTTCTTGATTGTTTTTTACCTTCTGGACCATGGCCACGTCTTGTAACTGAAGACTGAAGAGTAATTTTTTGCAAAAATTACTCTTGCGGCTCTTGGTGTTTGAACAAAATTGCGTCTTATGAAGTATGAATGAGCCTTACATCTCTTTTGGCCATGAGCGTCACATCTCATGAGACCATGCTCAGTCAAGTAGCAGGAATGTTGTACTGCTAAAGGTGTTGACGCTTCAGGAACATTCAAAAATAAGCAAGCATCGAACACAAAGGAACGGACTTACAGGCTGGTGAGTGAAGAATCCACTGTGAGCTCATATGGAGAACGTGTGCTTTATGGATTTTGTGCAGTGGGTTCAAGTGTTATTGCCACAGTAAATGTAGTGATATGTGAATGGTTGAGAAGCTCCATCTACTCTGCAGTGAATGACAGAGGAGATGCAGACACTTTCATTTAATGCCACCACCTGCTGTAGGCGCGAAGAAATACCTTATGCAGTCACAGCGTAATAATCACGTCTCAGTTGGAGGATATATTGAAACACCATCACATGAACATAGGAATGGGATAGTTACAACAAATGTTAAATAAGCAAACAGGTAGATGTTGCGCAGACCATCTTCTCAACTCTCTGCACCACAGTTGTGCGCTATTAGTGAGAGTGCATAGAGCGTTAGCCTTGTATTGCATTTTGTCAGTGCAAGCAGAATTAGAACATTATCCAAAAATGACAAGTAAGGGAAGAAGCTATTGAACCGTTGGCTATTCTAAATATTGAAAAGTACTCTTTTATTCAAGATCATGTTTAAGTTGCCAAAGTCATGCAGAATATTTGAAATTAGTCCTGGATTAGACTTTTATAAGACTTTTTGCCTGTACTTGCTTATAGGTTTAATCCTAAATTTTGGACCAGACTTAACGCCAATTTAATCTTAACCAACACAAACACTACAAAATACTGAAGAATTAATGTCAAAACAGAACTACTTGCTTTAAAGCTACTCTAAGCGATCGCCTTTTGCCGGACCGGCGTGGTTGCATTCCCACATTGCATCGCTAGATGCGCCACACTCGCAATCAATCAAATAAATCAAATCAAATCAAAAATCAAACAGCGAGGCAACTTTGTACCGCAGGAGACTGGCGCCGCACCTCACTCACCTCGCAGCACACCCCCCACCACACGCCTCACCATGTAAACACAAGCACGTGTAGACATCGCAAAACAGCAGACGCCGCAACAGTTAGCGGCTAACACAGAGTTTAGCATTATGACAGAAGGTTAGAATAAATGGTAAACTGACAAATATCTGACTGACCTGCTCTGATGCATCTGAAATCCTCATGAAATGGCCGTTTGTTTAATAATCCAACATCTACAGGGAGCTGTCAGCTCTTTTTCCATCTGAGCACCGAGAGGTTGTGGGGGAAAAAAAGCTCTGTACTGTAAACTTAGTTCTGAATGGAAGTATTATGTTCTAAATGCCACAAAAAAAAAAGATTTCATGAAAGTTGCAGTTTGACACATAAATGTAAGTCTCAAAATGTTTACTTTGCTACATATCTTATTTATTCTCATGAGTGTGTGTTTCACAAAATCTTCATGAGATTTCCGTATCTCATTGAATGCAATCATAGCATAGTGGTCTAATGGTGTGGAGGGGAGTGAGGGGCGTGGGTGATGGGGAAGCCACGTCAAAAAGACACCGCTTAGTGCAGCTTTAAAGGTTCTACATAATGTTTTATTCAGGCTTTTACAACTATACCCCTAAGCTTAAAAGAATGTGTTGAAATAATATGCTTATGTTTAATGATATAGTCAAATGCAGTTATACTTTAGGTCTGCATGTGTGCACTTCCCTCCTTATGTAAAAACAGCCGTGTATCAGCTACCTTGCTACTTAGTGTGAGGAAGACAGTTTGGCCACAGACATAATCAGAAGATTTGGTTCGGAAGGTGTCTTTAAAACACAGAGGCAGTGTATCCTCATGGAAATTTTTGTGCGACATATCGGATTGTGGGGCGGCCTCAAAAGAAGAAGTCATTTTTGCATGATATGGGCTCTTTAATACCATTAAAAATACTACCACAGGTTTATTTCACCGGAGGATGCAGGAGATTTAAAAAACACTTCGCTGCCGAGCTACTGCTTGGGGCAGTGAACGCAACTACTAGCATGCGCCCTGCGCCTGACTATGGGGGTGGGGGGCTTTGGGACTGGGGAATCAGGATGAACTTCGATCAACACAACGTCTTATGGACAACATCACAATGGAGATCTCATTCCAAAAAATTGGCTTATACACGATGGGGACGGAGGGAGGGGGGAACAGTGGGGTGTGAATGTTGTGTCTGTGTGAATCTGGGTTTGAATGTGGAGGAGAGAGGTGCACAATCATATTTCAACTTACCAATTACTAAGGTTTTTCATGTAAAGATAAAATATCCTAAATCACTATAATGTCAACCTGTAAGAAAAAAGTCACACTAGTTTCATGGAATGTCAGGGGGTTAGCTAAAAATATCAAAGCAGGGAAGGTTTTTCATACTTAAATTCATTAAAAGCAGACGTTCTATTCTTACAAGAAACACATCTCTGTAAAGACAGTCAACACAAACTCAAAGCTAGCTGGATATCACAGGTTTATCATGCACCCTTTACTACACAAGCTAGGGGCGTAGCCATCTTATTTCATAAAAATGTGCCTTTTATACTTGCATCAAAAATAATTGATCCTAATGGGAGATTTGTTTTATTAAATGGTCATATTACAACTTACCCAGTAACATTTCTGAATATCTATGGACCAAACACCGATGATCCCAATTTTTATCATAGAGTTTTCGGTTTACTTCCTGATGATAGATCCTCTCATATCTACATTGGTGGTGATTTTAACTGCCTTCTAGATCCCACTTTAGATAGATCGTCATCCAAATCTCATGTAATTGCTAATTCAACTAAACAATCAATAATCTTATGAGATCAAGAAATATCATAGACATATGGAGAACAAAGTATCCTGATAAAAGGGAGTATTCATTTTACTCCGCTGTACACAACTCTTATACTAGAATTGATTACTTTTTAGTGGAAGCCTCTGCCCTCTCCAATATCAGTAACCCTGAGTATCACAGTAGAGCCATTTCAGATCACAGCCCTGTGAGTCTGCAGATCCAAACTGATCTTCCTAAAATTAAACAAAAATGGAGATTCAATCCACAATTATTATTATATCAAGATTTTAAAATGTATATGAATAAGATTATCCAAGATTTTCTGGAGGTGAATGATAACGGAGAGGTCTCAGACTCTACTCTGTGGGAAGCCCTTAAGGCTACTGTGAGAGGATATATCATTTCATTTGAAAGCTCAAAACGAAAAGAAACAAGGAAAAGGCAGAAAGAATTAGAAAAAGAAATAAAACGGATGGAAGTAATTCATATCAATTCCCTCTTGCAGTCTGACTACAATAAGTTACTGAAATTGAAAAACGAATATAACTCTCTTCTTCACGAGGAGGTATCCAAACTTTTATTACAAAATAAACAAAAACACTTTGAAATATCGGATAAACCCCAAAAACTTCTGTCTAGACAGCTTAAAGGAGATCAAGCCAAAGCTGCTATTCACAAAATATGCTCAAAAACAGGGGAAATATGTACAGATTTACAGGATATTAATAATGTCTTCAAAGACTTTTATGCAGAACTTTATAAATCTAATTCAGCTACATTGGATAATGACTTAAGTGATTTTTTTACTACAGTAACTCTACCTCAATTGAGTCCAAATCAGCAGAATTCTTTAGACAATATTATTACCATTGAAGAACTTGTAAGGGCATTGAGATCTTTCCCCGTGAACAAGAGTCCTGGTCCGGATGGATTTGGAGCGGAGTTCTATCAAGCTTTTAGTGAAATACTGTCTCCTATACTACTTAGAATGTTAAATGACTCTTTCTCAAACAACAAACTCCCAAGTTCCTTGTATGAAGCCCATATTTGTGTAATACCGAAAAAGGGGAAAAACCCACTTGATCCAGCCAATTATAGGCCGATCTCCTTGCTCAATCTAGACCATAAAGTTCTAACTAAGGTTCTTGCAACAAGACTAAGCAACCACATAACAGAAATTATCCATCCGGACCAGGTTGGTTTCATTCCAAGCAGGCCTTCATTCGGTAATGTGCGGAGGTTATTGAATTTATTGTACTCAGACTGCATAGAGAATAAAAAGGCAGCCGTCTTGACTCTGGATGCTCACAAGGCTTTTGATTCAATTGAGTGGGCTTACCTATTTCATGTTCTCAAACTATTTGGGTTTGGAGAAAATTTCATAAAATGGGTGAAAATAATTTATTCTGCACCAAAATCATATGTCCTAACCAACAATATGGTATCGGACAGTTTTCAATTGCATCGTGGAGTGAGACAAGGCGACTGCCTTTCTCCCTTACTTTTTAATTTGGCCCTAGAACCACTGGCTATTGGTTTAAGAATGAACCCCAATATTAAAGGATTTCCAGTGGGCGCGTCAGAGAGTCTCATCTCACTTTATGCAGATGATGTACTTGTTACACTTACTGATCCAGAAATTGCATTACCACTTCTTTTAAAACATGTAGACTCTTTCGGCAGAATATCTGGTTATAAAATAAACTGGTCCAAAAGCGAGCTTATGTTTTTGGGAGAAAATGTTAAAATCAGTCAGAACCCTATTAAAGTCGCAGAAAACTATATATCTTATCTCGGTTTGAAAATAGCTAAGAATTATGAATCATTATTAAAATTGAACTTTACTGAAGCCTTTGAGAAACTTAAAAGGTGCATTGAGTATTGGAAGACCCTACCCCTCTCCATGTTAGGTAGAGCGAATGCTATCAAAATGATCACCCTGCCAAAATTTATTTATCTTTTTCAAAACCTACCAATTCTCATTCCTGCCGATTTTTTCCAAAAACTCGAATCTTTAGTTCTAGATTTTGTGTGGGGATATAAAAAACACAGAATATCAAAAAAGCACTTATTCAGATGCACAAAGGAGGGGGACTGGGACTTCCAATGTTCAAAAATTATTACTGGGCATCAAATCTGAAAGTGTTGACTTATTGGAAGATGGGGTTCCCAAACAATGAATCACTTAAATCTGCTCCTTTGTGGCTGAAATTGGAACTGCAGTCATTAATTAAACCTTACACATCATTGTTATCTTTACTTTTTACTAAACCAGTCTCTCCTATTAAATCAATAAGCCGCAGTATAGTGGTGAGAAATTCAATAAAAATTATATCCCAAATTAAAAAACTATTTAATATTCCCAATATAACTATGTATTCACCAATATGCCACAATCATGCATTTATTCCATCTATAACAGACAGAACATTTCTTTATTGGCACTTAAATGGGATTAAATGCATAAAAGATGTTTACCTAGAGGGCAGTCTTGCGTCATTTGAGCAATTGCTAATTAAATTTAATCTGTCCCAATCCAGTTGGTTTCGGTATTTGCAGCTCAGGAAATTTATTGAGGATAATTTATCAAGTTCTCAGTTGTTAAATGAAAAGCATCCTCTCTTAGAAATACTTAACTTATCACCCACAAGCAAAAGCTTATTGCTAAATTTGCCAGTTGTTTCACTGTACCCATCACATCAGCAGACGGTGTTAAAAAGCATGGGAAAAGGAACTAAGAACAACAATACCGAAACAACAATGGGAACGGACACTCTCTCAAGTTCACAATTGCTCAATTAACAGCAGACACAGGCTCATGCAGTTTAAAGTGATTCATCGTTTCTATTACTCCAAAGTTTCTTTACACACATTTTATCCTGACGTATCTCCATTATGTGATAAATGTAAATCAGCTGAAGGATCACTGTCGCATTTGTTTTGGGAATGTCCTATTATTCAACCATTTTGGTCCAGCATCTTCTTTTTTTACTCTGGGGTATATCAGCGAAACCTTGTCCCTGACAGGGATATGGTTCTGTTTGGGTGGTCTTCAGAAACACAAATCTTTCACAGCATATTAGGGTTGTGTTGCTTCTTGGGACTGTTCTGGCTAAAAAACTCATTCTCAAAGAGTGGAAAACCTCATCTGCACCGAACTTCAGGAACTGGCTAAATGAACTTGTGAACGTAATGACTCTTGAAAAAATAAGATTTATAAACTCTACAAATATGAACAAATGGGAAATAACTTGGAATCCTTTATTGAAATATATTGAATCATAACCTGTAGGCATTTTTTTAAACATTTTTTTACATATAATAATAATTTATTTTATTTAGTTATTTTTCCTTTTTTTTTTTTCCAATTTTCAATTATATTTTCTTATTTTTACATTGCACCTGCCTTTGTAAGATGGTCTTAAATAATCTTGTGATACAATACTAATACCGTGATACTTCCTGATAGCTATGGAGATGATGATTTTTTTCTTTTTTGTTTGTTTTTCTCTGTCTTTTTTAATGTGAACGGCTGAGGGGCCCTCAGGAAATGATCCAGCGATCACTTCCGGGGACCCCTTGATGCCAAGCAATGTTCATCCACCTTGCTGTGGACTGGATCGTTAGCCGATCCTGAGCCAGTGCAGGATGGATGGATATATATAATATCCAAGTATCTTCTCAAATAATGTTTGTATATTACTGTAAACCTTTAGTCTGGAATCTTGACGGCACCTCTCTCCTCAAGTATGTACAGTATGTCTGCGTGGCTGATAGGATGTATGCGTGTGTGAATGCAACAAGGGTGTGAGTGATCAAAGTGTGAGTGATCAATGTGATTTTAACTGTAAAATTCAATAAATATATTTGAATAAAAAATACTACCACAGTATTAAGTAGTTTGGTGTACTTTGTCAGTCTCTTAAACTTGCCTATAGTCCAATATGCATATTCAGAAACCTTTTAGATAGAGTTCCCTTTGCATCTGTCCCCGTGGAAAGAGTTCAGAACAAGCTTAAAATGTGAGGTGATGAGAGCTAGGCCTATCTCAGGAGGCTTCATTCTGCTCTTTAGAAGTTCACATGCCTTGATGCAAACAAGAGCTTTACCAAAATAACGCGCCGCAAACTTTCAAAGACAGAAGTTTGCGTGTGTGTTTTCTCTATTGAAGATGCGAGCTATTTCCTGCATCTGGATCATACATTTTTAGAGAGCTTTTTGATGGCTATGAGGAAAAGAGAGAGGCACACTCGGGAGCTTTGTCGGAGTAGACAGATTTGGGACGATAGGGATTTTGAGTTCTTTTGTGCCCTTGGAAGATGACCACAAATGAGTTGGAATGAGTTGCCCACAGTCTGTAGCTGAGGAAGCAAATGAATCTGCATGTAATGGCGTACTTGTTCCATATACCTGTCCTTAAGTGCGGTATGTGTATTTATTAATTTGCACATTTTATTGGCCTGCAGGCTAATTGGACAGGCGTTATGTGAAAGCATGAAACGTGAACCCAACGCTGTATTTATTGTTTAAAAAGAAATAAACAAAAAGAAAACATATTTGAAATCCACTAATTAGGAGTGACCTGTACATGCAGAAACAAAACAAAAAAACTCACGCCACTGTTTGATACATATCCACACAAAGAAAATAATATGTATATTAACTACACATTGCAATAAGGGCTTGGAATTAAAGCAGTACTAAGTAACTCTGTTTACCTTAATAAATCCTTTTCGTCCCTCTGGGGGTAATACAAGTGTTAATGGGATGATTTCAGGTTCTTTCATCTCCCCCGGTGTCTCTGACCAGAAAACCACATTTGCAACTCGACTGCCACCGGACCGGAGCAACCAATACACACTAATGGAATCACGAAGAAGAAGCTAACAGGCTAACGGGCAAAGCTAACTGCGGGCTAGCGCCACTTTAAACAGTATTTAGAGCCAAGTTTCAGTGAAAATAATTATTTCATTGTGTAATTGGATGTACAATATCCCTCTATCCCTTTGTCTTTTCTGTCAGTGTAGTATTTACTCTCACAGACAATGAATAAGTAAAAAAATTGCAACTTGCTACAGCACCTGCAGTTGCGCTTATGGGCTCTAGGGGCTACTTAGTACTGCTTTAATAAAGAAAAACAATAGCTAGTTAATCACAAATCTACAGAATTTTAATCAAAATAAATCATTAATTATTGCCAATATTTAATTGTAATTATAAGACTGCAAGCCAACCTGTACTGTGGACATATCTGGAGCGATTGTGAAGTGATGGAAAAGGGAGAAAGTAAGTCATTTCAGTTTCATATTTCAGTGTTTCATTACATGCAATCTCGCTGTGCTTTTGTTGATCGTGCCGCTGTTTTGCATTATTCAGAGTGAAAGAGTAATAAGACCGGGGAGTAAGGGGTACTGCTGGCACCTGCAAGCCCATAGCATTAAGTACAATCTTCTATTTGTCACCACTGTGAGTGGGCCTTGTTTATTAGTTAGGGACAGTGCTCCCAAGTAATATAGGACTGACTTTAAAAATGAACAATAATGAATAATTCTGTTATATAAACTGGAAAACAAATAGATTGTAAAACAGTATCAATGCATCTTTTTCAAGTTACATGAGCAGATCTGAGAGAAAGTGTAAGTATTTACAATTAAACGTAGTCAAAGCTTCTAAACAGAAGCAGTTTTGCGAACAAAACCTAAAATGCACCATAATGTCCAGACACAATGGTGATTAGTTTATATTTAAAAGTGTGTTTTGTTTTCTTTATCCTGAATTGAAAGGGGTACAAGGTGAGAGCTCTAACCTAAGTTCACTGTTATGTTCAACTCCCAGTGAGTTTTGAGTCCATGTCTCTTAGTTTGGTTTTACTTAATTCACTTTTTTTTCAGTACTAATACAGTATCTTCAATGATGGTTCTTGAGTCGTCTACTCTGTAGTTGAAGTGTTGAACGTTATTCTATTCTATTCTCACCTGTAGGTAAACATCTTTGTGGTTTAAGAGTCTTTGTTGTTCTAAGCCTTAACGACCTACATGACATGCATGTTTCAGTCTGAGCGGTCCTAGTGATCAGCTGAGATTAGGAACATTCAGACTGAAACTCATGTGTCATGTAGGTTGTTGAGGCTTAGAACAACAAAGACTCTTAAAGGAACAGGCCACCGTTTTCACATACTGAGATATGTGACCAGCCACAGGAATGAAAGACACAAGTCGATTTGGGGATTTTGAGATTTTCACAGATTAGTAAAGTGTAGTCTCCAAGCTTTCCAACGATGTGTAACACATGGAAATCTGATCATATTTGGCGGTGTAGCGGTGATTTGAAGTTAACAACTCCAAAAAGCCCAAAGGCCTGAAAAACCTCTCCAAAGTTTTGGGCCATTCTCACCTCTCTGCTGTTGGGAGTGACAATAGGGCTCATTTACATCTCATTGGGATAAGCCATACTCCCTGTCAAACTCCCCCTCAAAGCAGTAAAGCACAGGGAGGGAGCAAACAACAAACCATTGTTTACCAGTTTCATTATGTGTATCAGTCTTATTTTGGTTTCATGTATTGATCTCACCTCACAGCAGAAGGTTGTTATTGTTCTTTGTAATTTTTTAATATCAATTTATAAACTGTCACTGGCTTGAGAATGTGTTGTGTAACATCTGTTACATCTGTAACATCTGTTATTGCAGCAAAGGGGGTTCCACAAAGTATTAAGTCATGCTGTATGAATACTTGTGCACTCCCCACTTTTCAAAAATAACAGAAGCAGGTATCATTTTGCTTTCACTTCACAGTTGTCTGTTACTTGTGTGTGAACTTTCAGTAAAAAATTCAAAATAAAATCTTTATGTTTATGGTTGTAAACATGACATGTGACAGTGAAAATGCTGCTACGCAGTGGGCGTTCCCCCAGTCCCTCCCTGTGTCAGCTCCACTCTCAGGCTGAGAGAGAGTTACAGACTCCGGACATAACTGAAGTCATAAACTTTAGAAAAGACTCCTGTACTACTTTAGTAATGCACATACAGGAGAGAAAAGGCCGACATCGCCGCGCGCAGTTCCAGATTGTTGATTTCACAACAAAAAAACATCGTAACTTTATCTGGCCATAAAACCGAAAATATGAAGCGGATCTCTCTCAAATAAGAAGTGACTGAAAGCTAGGGATGCGCTGACTACATTTATGGAGTAGTTTAAGTTTGTAGAGATCTTGATTTTGTGTAAATAGCAGGTTAATTCCCCGTGACTAGATCATTGTCTCGCATGCTAACACCGGCATGTTGGCTAACAATAGCACAGCACACATTGGCACGGCCACCACACCACCAGCGATAAAAAAAACAATCTTTCACTCACCCTTCTGAAGTAACCTTTGCCTTTTGCTCAGAAAAACTCGTAGTAAATCCAGTTTAAAGCGCAAATAGCGCCGGCCTCTGATATTATAGTAGATCCATGAGAGCCACACAGGCGAAGCTTAGTGTCTGAAGCCACACACGCACAATGACACGCCCCCACGGCATGCGCTATTTCTCTGACAAAACAAGACTTTTTCAACCTGTAAACTGATCGACAATAGGCTTATGTATAAAACAGCCTTTTTAGCGTGGCATTTGTTTGCTAAAGCATGTGTCAACAACACAACTGAAAGCAGCTCTGCTTCTCCTCCTCCGTTGTTTTAGATCGTCTGGTGCTGATTTATCTGGTTGCACAGCTGGCTCGTCAGCTGTGTTGACCATGTGGGCCACCACGTCACCTACCTACACTCAACAAAGCTTATATTCCGTCTCAAACAACATATCCGATTGTCTCTTCAATGGTTACCTTTTCAGTGCACCCTTATCTTGACATCGATTCAGCAAAATGGACGCTGACGCTCACAGAGAAGCCATGTGTTCAGTTGAAAGTAGACGAGCATGTCCCAGTTGTTTCAGCCGAACTCTCTCAGCTGCAATGCAAATTAGGAGCAAAACAGCTGTTTGTGGGCGTGTCCTTCTGGGTTACCATGATGTAACCAGTCAATGAAACTAAAATTTCTTACGTGAACTGTCCGATAATTATTCCTCATTATGCTTAATTAGGACTGTAGCTGGTGGTGGCTGCTTCCTTTAGAACAGTGCAATTTCAATTATCATTTGCAAAGACAAGAAATATGACGTGGAGAATAAGTGTAATGGACAAATATTGGTTTTGGCCAGACAATTTCTGTTGTCAGTTGGTGCGACAGCTAAGGTCATGGACTTTGATTCCAAAGATTGCTGGTTCGAAGCCAGGAGAAGGAACATGTAGTAAAACATGAAAAGTTCATAAAAATGTATTGATTGCAGATACAGTTGTTCGACAATTGGTTCATTCTTGAATTGCAAGGATTTGTCTTTACTTATCCCCAAGAACACCCTCCACTCCCTCCCCCACAGACGTCAGAGTGGAGGCCAGGAAACACTGCCACAGGCGCCCTGCTGTGGATGTAGAGCAATGAAAGAGATCTGTCGAGCCACTTTGTGTGATATTCCTCTTTGTGTTAATATAAATGTCCATTTCCCCCTTATGTATAAGACAAAAAAGAGGCTGTATCTACAATCAATAAATCTTTATGAACTTCTCACATGTTTTACTACGTAGTCCCTCTCCTGGCTTTGAACCAGCCAACTTCGGCATCAAAGTCCATGACCTTAGCTGTCGCACCAACTGACAACAGAAATTAACTGGCCAAAACCAATATTTGACATTAATTCTCCATGTCATATTTCTTGTCTTTGCAAATGATAATTGAAATTGCACTGGTCTAAAGGAAGCAGCCACCACCAGCTACAGTCCTAATTAAGCATAATGAGGAAGAATTAGACAGATCACATACGAAATTTTAGTTTCATTGACTGGTTACATCATGGTAACCCAGAAGGACACGCCCATAAACAGCTGTTTTTCTCCTAATTTGCATTGCAGCTGAGAGAGTCCGGCTGAAACAACTGGGACATGCTCGTCTACTTTCAACCGAACACATGGCTTCTCTGTGAGCGTCAGCGTCCGTTTTGCTGAATCGATGTCAAGGTAAGGGTGCACTGAAAAGGTAACCATTGAAGAGACAATCGGATATGTTGTTTGAGACGAAATATAAGCTTTGTTGAGTGTAGGTAGGTGACGTGGTGGCCACATGGTCAACACAGCTGACGAGCCAGCTGTGCAACCAGATAAATCAGCACCAGACGATCTAAAACACCGTTTACTCAGTATGTAAATAAACACAGACAAAGTCACGCCCCTACTGCAAGCTCCGAAACCCACTTCAAACTAGTCATTTTGAACCTAAAAGTTTACGTTTTTAAATATACTAATAATGCTAGCTTAAACATGGAGAGTCTACTTCGTGACTTCAACTGAACGATTCTGCACAAAAGTGAAAATCACCAATTTCCCCCAAAAAATCTTAGTTTGCGTTTTTCTCGAGACACGGGCTGCCGACTTGTGTCTTTGGAATCCATGGCGGGTCACATATGTTCTTACCTGAGCTTAGACAAGTTGATGCGTACCTGTCTTTGTGGGTGCCCTTAGTCACGCACAAAGACCAAAGATGTTGTTAGCATTTGGCCTCTCCCAGCATATTCCTATGGCTCCAAACGGAGTGAAGTTAGAAGCAACCTCCCCATGGTCTTTATCTGGACTGCGAGCTCAACTGAACTTTAGTGCGCTGACGAAGCCTTTTGGATGAGAGGCACTTCAACTACAGAGTACAGACGACGACTCAAGAACCTTCATTGAAGACTCCTGTACGACTACTTATACAGTAGTATTTTCACTATGCATGCGCTGCACTTTGGTATCCGCTGTGATAGTAAAATGTGCACAATAGATCCCTTAGCATCTGCTTGACTGATATGCCAAATCTAATCTATGAAATGTATTTATTGCAATTCTTCAAGTTTTATTGTGGTACTATTTAACAGTATCGTCTATTCTATAACTTTTCACTTGCATTAGTTTGCTCAATGACAAACGATCTTTGTGACCGTTTATCTTAATGTGATTAAGTCTTGTTGAACCCCGCTGCCTGCAAACATAATGACTGATTTTGCATCTTTAAAAGCCGTATCCAAGGTGACTGGACAGCTAGGATGGGTGTTTTGTCCACAAATGAACAGATTGCTTATGCTGCTCCAGCATTTGGAGTGCCTAAGCTGGTGGGAGAAACTGGCCCGATTATGAGGACAACATGTTGACAAATCGTCTGAGCAAGAGGTTGTATGGCCAGTGAATAAAAATGTAATTAGATTGTATCCAACTGCCCGGTATTAGCATATCCGTCCACACACATAAATGTAAATGAGTTGGGTTGTTCTGGAGTACTTTGAAGAAGGGCAAACTACAACTTGATGGGAATCGTTAACCAGACGTGAAGGAAAATAGCACAGAAATGACAAGTGTAATGATAAATTAAAGGCCTCTTGCATTGGTCAGAGTCATTAGCAACAACACCCGCTAACACAAAGCAATGTTTTATTATACTGAGATTCTAAATGTCTTTTGCTTTGGGGCAAAAAGACACACAAAGGAATATCAAATATTTATGTGATGAAAGAAATGTAAATACTCCTCATGGCCAATTTTCAGAAAGTTGGAAAATAGGTATGTGTAAATGTTTTCAAACAATTGTGTTAAGTAAGGGATAATGCACGACGAGGTGTCCATTATCAGAAATAACTGGACGATGCGGAGGCGTGAGCTTCCGCGGAGTCCAGTTATTCTGATAATGGACACCTCGTCGTGCATTATCCCGCTTATACCATGGTCCGGCAAACTGAAACTGTTCATTGGGACCTGTTTACTTATTTTTTTAAGTCCTGGGCAGGAGTTATTTTACTTTTTAATCAGTTTTACCTGAAACTAGTTCCATCTCAATTGTTTACCGTTACTATGGAAACAGCTGCAGTGGAGTGATATAGAATGTGATTTAACTGTTTTTTTAACTGGTGTACATTATGTAAGGGATAATGTATAGAACGCCGGTCATTATCGGGAAAATAAGTACCGACAGGGCGAACTGGACTTGGTCTTGTTTCGCCCTGAAGGTACTTATTTTCCCGATAATGACCGGCGTTCTATACATTATCCCGCTTATTATTATACGGCTGTTTGCCAACTGTACACACACAAATAAACTTCATACACTTTTATGAAGGCTGAAAGGTTTATTTAATGATTTCCGCGGCAAATAGTTCCCAAAAGTTTGCGCGTTGCTTGGCAACGTTTGTTGATTCCAGGCAGTGTGGCGAGGCTAGTAGCAGCACGGCTAGCTACTTATTGCTAGCCTAGCTACTTAGTTGAAGGTGCAGTTCGAGAGAGGAATGGTGGTGAATCTCT
Organism: Neogobius melanostomus; assembly: GCA_007210695.1. NCBI lineage: Eukaryota > Metazoa > Chordata > Actinopteri > Gobiiformes > Gobiidae > Neogobius > Neogobius melanostomus. Next base: position 1,729,902 of record VHKM01000399.1, read on the forward strand.
GGGTAAGTTGAAAGTCGGACTCCCGTTAACTTCACGAGCGATTCCCCCAACTTCTCTCGCAGGGACGGGGACAGAGAGAGTGTCCGCCTGTCCGCTACTACTACTCGCGGAGTGATATGAAAGACCTGTATTACAAGCACAAACTCCGTTGCCATTGGCAGCGGTCATTATTTTTTTCAGAGGTCTTCTATCAAAAAATAATGACCGGTAGAACGTTGGGAAATCACATTCAAATCAATGGAGCATTCTACTTGCATTGTGAAGGGCCGTATAATAACACTTTTTAATGGACATCTTCCAGCCAATCAAAATCGAGTATTCACCCAGACCATGGTATAATGTTCTATATAGAGGCTCCATTTCACGGGAAAATGTATAGTTTAAATGTTGCTTTCACATAAGGATAAAAAAAAGTAAATAAGTTGTGTTATGAAGCTTCTGCGCAAATTCAACCTGGAAGACCTACCAGCTGCATTCCTCACCGACAGCTCTCTCCAATCATCCAATCACAGACCCTTCCTGACCGCAGTTGCTCATCCCCGCTCCAGCCACTCAAAAAACCAAACATGCTACAACACCCGCAGTGGCGCTTATAGCCTCTAGTTCTGCGTTAAGGTTAGTTAAGGTTAAGATGCTTTATTTGTTATTATACAACAATTGTACAACAAACTTTGTCCCATCCTTCGACGCCATTTAAAGGAAAATGATATAGCAAATTAACAAGCATTCTGTCTTTCCTAAAGGAACAGTAAGCAAGTACTATTTTTGGTTTATGGTTAAAGATATTTGGGGAACCCTAAGCACTTGAAGAAAACTTACCCACAGGAAGAACATGCTGCAGTGGAGTCACCAGGCCTAAGTCAATACTAACCTGCCATCCATAAGCATTTTCAGAACACATAAACTATCCCTCTACATGAAAAAGATTTGCTGAGAGTGACTGAAAGTGTCTGTGAAAGGGAGTAATGCCTCCAGTGTATACAGTGGGGAAGGTATCCCTGACAGACAGTGAGTTAGTTGAAAATGTGAGGGAAAAGTCTGACCTTTTAGCAGCATGTGGTGTCGCGGCTTCAAGAGGAACAGTAAAGGCAACGATGTCTTTCCACTTCACTGACTCCCCCCTTTATCTTCTCAACAAGAAAGCTGTCGGCCATCTTCCAAGAAAACACCTTTCCTTCATTCAACTGTCTTTTATCTGTAGGGCCATCTGCCTGCCCATGGCCTTTCCCATCTCTTTTAACATTCAATGTGCCTCCAGGAATGTGAAAATTCTCTGATATGACAGGGAGGAAAATGTGTCTTGTTGCGTCTTCAGTATTTCTATATCGAGCAGGCGGGTGACAACAGCAGCGTTTTGTGTAGAGTCTAATTTAGCGAGATAAGAAGGGAGGTTTTACAGTAGAATGAAACAGCATTCTGTCGCATGATCCCGGTGTGGAGACGGCTGGCTGAAGATGCCCAAGAGCGACGCAGGTGGATAATACATTACATTGTAAATGTGATGCATCTACCAGACCTACAGCTAACACTAGGCAATCTCCCTGTTGATGGTTCAGACATGGTGATAGGAATGAATTACCATAAGAATCTGTGTATCATCCGTTCAATCATTTTTCAAATTGAAATCAAAAACGTCTGCTCTGAACATTTTTCATTTTATGTAATGAAACAAAATCTCTCTAAATGGCTTAAATTTTGAATTTTCAATCTGATACTAAAATAGAAAAACAATATTTGAAAGTACAGGCTCAGAGCGTGAGTATGTCATCAATGATCATTTATTCATCTGCAACAGCGGATGTCTGGCTACAACAGTGATTGCATCGATGAAACTGGGCATTCACATACACTCTTCAAGGAGATTTCTATAAACGCTGTAATATTGAATGTATGGACAGATAAGCAGCATTTTTTATTTCTCCAAGCTGCAAAGAGCTTCTCCGGGCAGTACGCCGGGGTCACGTGACCCGGCATCAGCTGTCGCATGAACAGGGTAGCCTACTGGAGTGTGTTTTCACTTCGAGTTTAGTCTGTTCGCATGGGTTTGGTTTTATATGATTAATAAAGCACATCCCTGTTTCCACCCTCTGTTACGTGACTGCGCCAACACCCTGTGTTGTGCATATTCAGCACACATGCTCTTGGTGCTGCAAGAGGACAAAAAGTGGAAGGAAGAGAGACTTTACCCAGGAGAAAGGTGCAGTTGCACGGGTCAGGGTGCCATGGACGGCTGCGATAGAGCCTGTATAGAGACTAGATGGAGGCGCAGCAGACGGACGCATGGACCGGGAGTATGCCCCGATGAAGCACCTTTCTGCGGCCACTGCTTTTTCATCCACCATCATGTTCCAAAGTGCTGCTCTGACCGGCACCTTTTGTCCTCCTGCCGCGCCAAGAGCATGTGTGCTGAATATACGCATCCCCGGGGATTGGCACAGTCACTAACAGAGGGTGGAAACATGGATGTGTTTATTAATCATATAAAACCAAACCCATGTGACCCCGGCACGCTGCAGGAGAAGTTTCTCGAAACTTGGAGAAATATAACTGCTGCCAACCTGTCCGATGTGACAGCGTTTATAGAAATCTCCTTGAAGCGTGTATGTGAATGCCCAGTTTTATCGATGCAGTCACTGTAGCAGCCGGACAATAATATGACCCGTACTTCCGCTGTTGCAGACGGATACATAATAATTGAGCCTGTACTTTCAAATATCGTTTTTTTAATTTTAGCATCAGATTGAAAGCTCTACATTTCAGACATTTAGAGTGATTTTGTTTCATTACATAAAACGAAAAATGTTCTTTGCAGACGTTTCTGGTAATTTCGTTTTTGATTTCAATTTGAAAAAATATTGAACGAATGATACACGGATTATTGAGAAAGTTACATAGAATCCCGTTATTACTTTTCCATGATTCAATTTGACCATAGGACCTAACAACATGTGTGGGGCTCATTCTGTTCTCTGAATCACCTTGCACACAAAAAGAAAATAGGAAAACTTAAATCACTTTGACGTCATGTTGAATGTTTTTGTATCTGTAATATATGAAAACAGACATATCATTTGAACCTGTTTGCCCTAAATGCCTTACATACAGTACCTTACATACCACGTCCCATCTTAGTGTTATAAATTTACAAACCCGTATGTTGTACATTATGCTTTTAGCAGCGCCGTGAAGAATCAATCAATCAATGGTTTTGTATAGCCCAATATCACAACAGGAGTTGCCTCATAGGGCTGCACCAAACATTAAGGCAATAAAACAGAGCAGTAAATAAGACATTGTAAAGTTAAGGCGAATTAAGTATCCAGGCAAACATAATGTCCAAATAAGCGTCAGCAGTGGGTGGCGACGAGCGGCGCGAATGTCCCATGTCGTTAGACTCTCCGAATCTTGGAGAAAATTACACAAGTAACGATTCTCCGCCACTAGGCAGCTCATTAAGCTCCATGTTGTACTCTCATTTGAAACTAGCGCAGATATGTGTCATCCTTGAACTTAGATTCCCTGCCGTAGAACATCCAACTTCCAATCCTCCACACGTTCATGTACCCTCAAACCCAACACAACCTTATGCTGCTCTTATCATAGCCAACCTCTGCATTAATTCTCTGACTGTGATTAACTGGAAATATCTCTGCAATAAACCCCCCTGACTCCATGCACTGCCCTGATGTTGATATCGCTCACACAGCCAATATGATTATTTAGCTCTTACTTACCCCGGGCATTTTAGCAAGGGAGTAGATATATCCAAAGTGAATGCAATTTTCTATCTGGCCCGCTGTTTTCAGGCATCCCCCCCGACCACACACCTACACATGAGTTCGCTATCTGCAAATGGCCCCAGCCTTGTCAGCGCAGACTGGAAAATGGCCCGAGTTGTAAGCTACTGTGCCGGCCTCCGCTCCCTTTCTCTCCCAAGATGGTAGTTTAAAAAAACGATGTTGACCTATGCGCGGCCACAGGACTGTATATCTTAGCCAGAACAGCGTGCAGGGAATAATCCGCCCCGGTTTTGAATTATTATGTGTCCCGAGGTCCCTAAATGGCTTTTCTTAGGAGAAATGTGATGCCGGTATATATATGTAGACTCTCCGACATCAGGCAATTCTGCTTTGTTGGTGGGTTTTTTCCCCCCCCTTTTTATTGATTTTAATATTACCTCGGCATCTATAATCCCACTTACGCAATTGAATTCATATCCACTCCTTCAGCTGTGCAGTGCGGCGCTGATTAATTGTGTCTCTATTGACAGATCTCAATTATTCGGACAAAGCACCGGAATCTCACTGTACAAAGCTCATTAATAGGCATCTCCTTGTCGCCGAGATTACATTGATGGATGACTAAGGAGTGGCCTTTTAAGATCCCGACCGTAAACAATCTGGCTTTGGCTTATTGTGGTCCTTTTCCGTGGTCTCAATATCAAAGACTTTATTTGCGAAATATAAAGCAATCACAGCCTGTCAAATTGAACAACAAGAAGTGCTCTAATTTAGTTTTGTAGGTTAGACAAATAATGAAGAGAGGACAGGAGCACGTAGACACACATGTTGAATTAGGCTATTAGTCACATCTCTCTCGCTCTCCCTCTTGAACAGAGAGCAGAGGTAATGCCAACTCATGCTCAGAGGGACAGATCGTGGGGATAGCAATACAGTGGTACAGCGGTTAGAGCTCGTGCTTCACAGCTAGAAGGTCTGGGTTCGATTCCCACCTTGACGGGCCTTTCTGTGTGGAGTTTGCGTGTCATGTCTGCATAGGTTGGCCTTCATGATGTTTAGTGACCAATACACTCTGACCATAGCTCTGAGGCCCTCACAGAGCAGCTGTAATTATACTGAGAGTAGATTACACACTAGTGGCCTCTATTTAACCATTAGGGCAAGGTGTGAACTTCTGCAGTCATTAGGAATGTTATAAAGGCAATTTAATGCACTCAGGAAATGCTGTATGAATACTTATCCACGCCCCACTTTTCACTTTTCTATTTTTTGAAAAATAACAGAATCATGTATCATTTTGCTTTCACTTCACAGTTGTCTGTTACTTGTATGTGAACTTTCAGTAAAAAATTCAAAATAAAATCTTTACGTTTATGGTTGTAAACATGACAAAATGTGTATTAGTACGTTCTCAAGGCACTGTAGATCACAACATGCAAAATGCTGCTCGTTATATGAAAATCGACCTTGTATTTACGTAGAAAATACAGGCAGCTCATTACAATGATACGCATGTGCGGCAATAATGAACGGCGGCGACCAGCCTTTTTTTACCTGCCCCGTGATCAAATGAGAACGATAATAAATTGTGACCTGACCAGACCTAGCTTTAATTTGTAAAATTACCACCCACTGCAAAAAAGCAATCCAGAAATAAGACTTTTGCAAATTGTATTAAAATATATGTATTTTGTCATTAAAAAAATTATTATATAATATGCTTATAAAAGGGTAACCGACTGTACTCTTCTCACATACTGTAAATAGGTAATAATCAACTGATTTTTTTGGGTTGATTTTCTTCATGAAACTTACACTGTTACACTTGGTGTCTTCTACTGTATGAGAAGGATCGACCATGCAGACATTATTTCTTCAAGGTTGTTCGTGTTAAATAGTGTGCGTTTCCCCCACGCACTCACTTTCTTTCCTCTTTTCTTTATTTTTGTCTTCAAAAATATCAAAGTACCTCTGTTTTACCCTTGGGTGAACCGTAGCAAATCATGCAGAAAAAGTCAGAACGTGGAAACACAAAGTAATCAATAAAAGCAAACTTCAAAGAGAACACCTAGGAGGGAATGCACCGAACAAGTCAAAAAGTCACACACTGATTTTCCATAATCCTCCTCTTTGCTCCCATGCATTTGACAACAAGCCTTATTTCACCAGAGCTTTTGTTCTTGAAAGGAGTTTGATGTGCTGACACAACCTAAACTGGTTGCAGTGTTATTTCAGTGACACAGTTGTTCTGACAAACTGTCAGCATCTCCAGTATTGTCCATAAATTATTAACTCTTCCTTCTCTCTACCTCATTGTGGGTAAGGATTGCATCAGTAGGCTTTGATATCTTCACCCGTCACCATGTACAGTACCAATGTAGTGTACATGTGAAAGAATCCACAAAAGGCAAACAATGGGCCACGACGACTTACAAAAGCTGCACAGTGTATCGCTCTATACTACACAGAGAAAACACCTCAGGTCTCATTTAGCAATCACCTTGACGATATTGTCAGCATTTAAACTTGCTGTTATACTTTTAGATGACAAGTAGACAGCCTATGATGTATTAGCACTGTTCTACCTAAGTGGGATAATTATATCAAAGTAAAGAAAATCTTATTTATACACAATTATGCACAGTCTTTCCTGAGGCTGAGAAGTGTACATGAGCAAGGTAAGGACACACCACCAGGGGAGCCATCTGCACCGGGAACAGCACAGCACCAGGGCACCCACACAGGAGGTGTGGTAGAGAAAGGCACCCATAGGACGGTACCACAGCCTCCACAGGGACAAAAAACAAAAAGCGAAACACTCCCGGAATAGAGGGCTCCCTCAGAAGAAACACTGCAAAGCCTACAATTCCATAAAGAAAAGGTCAGAATATAGGCAGGCGGCACGGTAATGCAGAGTTTGCATGTTCTCCCCGTGTCTGTGTAGGTTTCATCCAGGTACTCCGGTTTCCCCTACCACTAAAAACATGTATAATAGGTGAATCCTCCAGCCAGGTGATTCTGACCATCAGCCTGGCCCCACATCACGCGGAGATGGGTTCCTGGGCGTGACACTGCCGTCGGCCACTGGTCCTTATGGGGTCAGCCCTATGTTCCCCGGTTCCTATGTTCCCCCACTTCTATTGATTAAGATTAGGCACCAGCCCACTATCCTTAAGGTTAGTGGCTAGGGCAGGGTCAGGGTTAAACTGCTTGTTATATGTATGACATTTCACTCTCATGACTTGTGATTGGTTGAAGTACCAACTCACCTATGGGGAAAAAAAAATCGCACCCGGGGAACATAGGACCCGGGGAACATAGGTACGCACCCGTCCTTACGGGTTGCTCCGGCGGCATCGAAGGATGGGTCAAAAGCTGAGGACAAATTTCCCTACGGGGACAATAAAGTATACAAACAAACAAACTTGGCAAGTAAACTAGACTTGTGTCAAAATGAAGAATTGTCCTTTAAAGTTTTACTAGCCTGATAAACCACACCCACTTCTTTTCTTCACAAAAGAAGGTGGGTCTGGACACACACGGTAAACAAGTTGCTGATTGGCGGCTGAGGCCGAACCAACCACGACCGTCACAGAGAATTGACAAGGTTACGTCACTCGCTGCACCACTATGTTGTTCAATTAACATTAACATTAGCCAAAACTAATCATGGATGAAGTAGTCGAGGATTTTGCCTCCGCGTGCTCGTGAGTTTATATTCAGTTCATATTTTGTGAGTTGGACTACAGCTGTCGTCATGTCCGCTATTTGCTGATTGGTTTATTTCACTGACAATCTGTGCGCGTTAGGCCCACCCGTTCAAACTGCTCCAACTGCTCCGTGACCAGACTAACTTCCCTGCGTGGAACGGACAGGGAATAGTATGACAGTACAGATACTTAATTTCACTCAAGTAAAAGCCAAAAAATTACTTAAGTACATCTCCTAAATGTAAATAAGGACTACCCACCTCTGCATATCAGTGAGCTACAGTATACACTAAAGCCTGATGCTGTAATAGGCAGTGAGCAAAAAGACCGCGGAGCAATGTTTATTTATTACAAGAGACGTTTGAGAGTCCCCCAAAAATCGCTGTTACTGATTAAACGTTCGGCCATAAGGTCCATTTCCTGAAACGTGTTTGAAGAATGATAATAATTCATTCAGTTCATTTACTTTTCCAAGACAGAAACAACATAAAACAAAAACTCTTGGTTTCATTTTCTGAGGTCATTGAGTGGTGCTCATCTGTGTATTATTAGCTTTACCAGGCTAATTCATTCTTTTCCCTCCCCACTGCGTTTTTGATACATAATTTATTTTTAAGAGCCTGAGAGCGGAAAGAAAAGAATAATTCAGATTCCCTATACAGCGAGGACTACATATATCTCAAGGTAAGGAAATAAATACCATTTTCAGATCCGCAGCACAGGGAAGGCTCGATTTCTTGATCCCTTTTCTCCTCGCTCTTGGCAGCCTCAATTGCTCCAGTATCGTGGAGGCGAAGGTGACCCTGCAGAGCAAGTATCTCAGTTTGAAGCACTTTTCCCTGTAGCTCTTTCCTGCCACACGGGCCATCAGAAAGGCCCGGCTCAATCCACTTTTCTAAATTGCCAACATTTAATGGAACACCTTGACCTTGACTTCCCTCTCTGCCAAAAATAAATAAAGAAATTGTTGGCTTCCCCTGCTCCGGTGTTGCCGGTGAAAAACGGAAAGCATTACACACGCCGTTCGCGAGAAGATTTTTTTTTACAGATTCTCACCGACGGCGTTCCTCTGACCCACAGAGAATGCGTTTTGTGCGGCTGTTCTGAAATATGAAGCCTGTGCTGGTGCAATAGTTCAACTTCTTTCGGTGGATTGTTTGGGTTCTGTGAGATACGGTAAAGTCATACATACAGGAATAAATAATAATGCCCACTGCTGGCTGTTTGTTTGTCGCGTTTGTCGTGCATATGACTGACTGTTCATTCTTTTATTTTTCTGTGCACTTTTAAAAGTAATGCTGCTCCACAAGGGAAGTTCCTAACGGATTAATACAGTTCTTATCTATCTAAAGAAATAAGGGTTAGAGTTGCTCTTTCCTCAAGTTCAGATATCTTTTTATTTTTGTTCTGTAAAAAGATAGGCTCACTGTCACCAAAAGTAAAAGCATGACCAGCTATCATAGTTGTAACTTAAAAATAGACAGATGCTTAAAGCCACAGCACCTAGAATTTTACCCAATAAATAAAATTGAAATACAAGCATTTATTTTATGACAGATATTTTCATCATGAAAAATACCTCATAAATGTACAAACAACCACGTGCTTTTGCTGTGAGCGGCTCAGCTCCCATAAGACATGACTGTAACTTTACCAGGAGTGGGTACGTCTCCAGCTCGTCTCCATGGAGATGTCGACTAAAGTCAGTAGAATTTGAGATTTAAACAGGTTAGGTCGTCATCCAAATCTATTCTTTGATTACCCACAGCAGAAATAGCATTTTCTGTGTTGAGCTGGTCATTAGGAGCATGGTTTGTGTTGATGGCAACAGTACAGTCCAAAATGTTATGCAGTGTGCCTTTAATGAGTTAAATTTGTACGGAAATAAGTATTTGTATTTTATTTGGTCAAGCCAAGGCAGTTTGAAAATGTTGTAGATCGTCCAAGAAACAAACAGTATGCACAGTTTTTTTTATCAGGAGCATCATCAGCATTTTTTATCTCTACGTATTTAACCATGAAAGTCCTACTGAGATTGACAATTAATTTGCAATTCAAATCATTATACAGGAGGCACAAATTTGAGAATGAATTTGAAGAGCGTACTGTTGGCCACATGCTCCCTAAAATACATAAAAAATATACTGAGGTACCACCCGGCCGACCTATTGTTGCAGCTATAGGCTCTGTCACAGAGAAAATGTCTGCCTTTGTAGACCATGCCCTACAGGCACTGGTCATTACACTTCATTCTTACATTAAAGACTCCATGAATTTTTAAAAAATGTTACAGACTATCGAACTTCCTGAGGAATGTTTCCTCGTTACCATGGACATAGAATCTTTATATACACATGTTCTGTTCGAAGGGGGCCTACAGGCTATAGAATTCTTCTTGAACCAAAGATCAGATCAAATACCCAGTACCAAGTGTATAATCGAACTACTAGATATTGCTCTGTCTTCCAATTTTTTCATGTTTGAATCCAATATGTATCTACAGATCTCGGGCACGAGCATGGGCTCTAAAATGGCTCCCAGCTTCACATCTCTTTACGTCGGATACGTCGAGAACGACATCATCTTCAACCAAGAGCGTAACCCATACTTACACCACCTACTAAACTGGAAGAGGAACATTGATGACATATTTTTCATATGGAAAGGGACAGAAGGACACCTCAAGGACTTTCACAATTTTATGAACTCTATTAACTCTAATTTGAAATTCACAATGGAATATGACTCCTGCCAAATGAATTTCTTGGACATTTTAATGTACAGAGATTCTAACAAACTTGGTTCAAAACTATATCGAAAAAGCACTGACAGAAACTCTATTTTACATGGGAAATCGTTTCACCCTGTGCCACTAAAAAGGAGCCTACCCATCTCTCAATTCAACAGGATCCGCCGCATCTGTAGCTCTGATGAAGACTATAAAGCCCAAGCTGATGACTTGGAAAAACGCTTTACACAGAGACAATACAATGACAAATGAATTTCCGCAGCACGAGACCGTTTCGATACTGCCACACAAAAACAATGCCTTGAACGAACTAGAGCCAATAATAAAGAGCAAAAAGTCAACTGTATCATTCAATATTTGCCTTTTGGCCGGGACTTTGAAATCATTGTCAATAAATACTGGTACATCATCCAATCAGATCCCAATCTGAAAGACCTCTCTTCACTGCCACGGATCGTTTACAAAAGACCACCCAACATGAGCAACATGGTCATAAGTCATCTACCCAAACTCACTTTTTAAGCGACATCCCACAAGGTAACTACAGATGCGGCCATTGCACTCAATGTAATATCACGCAAAAGACTAAAACTTTCAACCATCCACGGACTGAGAAATCCTACCCCATAAAGGGAACCATCACATGTAGTACAAACAATGTCATCTACATGCTTAAGTATCCCTGTGGGCTGGCTTATGTTGGTAAAACGACAAGACCTTTAAAGACAAGAATTTCAGAACATCGATCCAATATCAGCCCAGCACAATGTGAGCACTCTGAGGTATCTAGGAATAGAACAAATCAAAAACTCTGGTGATGTCAACAACTTGCTTCTAAAAAGAGAGGCCTTCTGGATCTATACTCTAGACACACAAAGCTCAAAAGGTCTCAACAAACAGTTCGATTTACGGCCCTTCCTATGACTTGTATCACTACGTTCACACTCATAGTACAGTGCCTGAGTATTTGTTTTTGCCATACCTTCACTGTAATAGTGTAGCCATGCTTGTTAATGTCCTACCCCGGGGTATCTCTAAATGCTTGTAAATATTTGTAAATATTCTTTTTTACATGTGTATATGTAAATATTGTTTCTTTGCACTATGTTGTGGTTGTACTGGTCCACCATCTGTTTTAGCTGCGTCTGTACACACCTCCATATGTGTATATATATATTTGTTTGTCCCATTATGTGTTGACCACTATGTAACATTTTCTAAAGATCCTAGTCATGTGACCTCTCAAACACATGACACAATCAGCCCATGTGTATATAACAGGTGTGTCAGAACTGTTTTTTAAAGTCTGGTGAAGGGCTAAGACCCCGAAACATCACTCTGCCGGTGTGAACAATAAAAACTGGTGAGCATCTACAGTTGTGCTTCTGTTGTTCTTTTCCATTTTTCCACTGTATTTTTTGGATCCAACACACTGGTTTAGTACTTTGGATGTACGACGTGTCTCTCCTCCTTAAATGTTAATTTTTCCAACATGATGAGAGGAGTGCATTAGTGTTTGAGGGGAGGCGAGTGCTTTGTGCTTGTTTTGTGCACACTTTGGGGGCTGCTATACGATTAGAAGAGCCCCCTCGCCAGGCCTGATAGAGCTCGGTCCAAATTAACACTAATTAACTATAACGCATACTTTTGAGTGTGTTGAGCTAAAGTTATATTGAATAGTAAATAAAAAATACAGTTGGTGCACAGACAGGTCTCAAGTCTGTTTAAAAACAGCGCACAACAAGAGCGCACGTTTTCTTTTTCTTTTCTTTTTTACAGCTCAGATGTTGTTGAGCGGTCAGGAGTTTTGACCCAGATGTGAAGAGCATTCGAGGATACGCTCCAAATCCTCATGTTATCTTGGTCCTGGTGGGTGGACGAGGCCTGCAGGTAAAACAGCAGAGGAAGAAGAATTTTAGATAGAAAAGTGGAACACTCTGAATCACCAAAATCCTCATAACTTTTAGAAATGTAGGTCTAGTTTCCATGTTACTTACAGATTTGGTTATCCACTTCTAATGTAGACTGATATGAGAGACAAGGTTCTGCAGACATCACGGTATTTTAATCAATCATGTTATGCTATGTTTTTCCCTGAAAATACTCTGGTTTCCCCTACCACTGAAAACATGTACAATAGGCCAGAATGAATGAGAGTGTGGGGCACATAGAAATTAGCCAATGGATACAACCAGGCACGGTGTGTTTATGCATGAGAGCCATGTGTATTCTTTAAAGAGGGGGTATTATGCTTTTTTCAATCACATAGCACCAGTCTATAGCATACTACAATGATGACGTAACTTTCTGTTGGTCTGTATATGCAGTAAATTAAAATAACTGCCTTGAATAAAATTGCACTCTCAAAATGGCTGTACTGAACGTCTTGAAATAGGCCTCTGTCTCTTTAAGAAGCTTTCCGACACGCCCCTTCAGCACACTGCTGTGGCATCTAAACAACACTACTGTGCGGGAGGGGGCTCTGCTGAGCTGAGGAGCAGTGGTTGGTGGCTTGGCTGGTGACAAAAGGTCCAGAGGCGTCTCCAGGAGGTGGGGGCGTTCCTAGGAGGACTGAGGCATAGCTACACCTAAAATGGCTGCCGTCTAAGTTTTTACTGATTACTCAAAAATATGTGAATGAGCCAAGGCAACACTCCAGGCATGTGTTTAATGAGGGAATGACATAATACCATGATATAAAGCTTGAAAAAGTGGATTTTACATAATACCCCCCCTTTAACCAATAGAGTTCAACAGAGTGAGGATGTCGTAGTGTCAGGTGGAGGGAGGGACTAATACAACTTAATGATAGAGAAAAAAGACATCTCCAAAAGATCATCTCATAGCTGAAAGTCCTTTCATCTGACAAACAGCACGCAGATGTTACTGAATATTGTCACCACTTTGGGACACCTTTATGAGAAAAACTTAGCTTATACGTGCTGAGAGAGAAGTCCCTTAACATTGTGATCATTTTTGTGTCAAGGAAAGTGTCCTTGTAATTAGCCACAAACCTATACAAAAAATTACCATTATATCATTATTTCATGTCTTTGTTTGTTTGTATACTTTATTGTCCCTGTGGGGAAATGTGTCCTCTGCATTTGACCGACATGATTATTAACTTAATGTAGTAGTAATACATTAATTATGAGCTAACATAAGCTTATTACAAAAACACACATTTCGTTTGTGACCTATGAGTTGTTATATCTAACTGAACAAAGTACAAAAAAACAGTAACCTAATGAAAAACACCTGGAAACTTAAACAATGGTTATAGGTAATGTACAGTCTATTTAAAAGCATATACAGTGCCTTGCGAAAGTATTCGGCCCCCTTGAACTTTTTGACCTTTTGCCACATTTCAGGCATCAAACATAAAGATATAAAATTTTTTGTGAAGAATCAACAACAAGTGGGACACAATCATGAAGTGGAACGAAATTTATTGGATATTTCAAACATTTTTAACAAATAAAAAACTGAAAAATTGGGCGTGCAAAATTATTCAGCCCCTTTACTTTCAGTGCAGCAAACTCTCTCCAGAAGTTCAGTGAGGATCTCTGAATGATCCAATGTTGACCTAAATGACTAATGATGATAAATAGAATCCACCTGTGTGTAAGCTAGTCTCCGTATAAATGCACCTGCTCTGTGATAGTCTCAGAGGTCAGTTTAAAGCGCAGACAGCATCATGAAGTCCAATAACACACCAGACAGGTCCGAGATACTGTTGTGGAGAAGTTTAAAGCCGGATTTGGATACAAAAAGATTTCCCAAGCTTTAAACATCCCAAGGTGCACTGTGCAAGCGATAATATTGAAATCTACAAAGACCCGGCCGTCCCTCTAAAATTTCAGCTCATACAAGGAGAAAACTGATCAGAGATGCTGCCAAGAGGCCCATGATCACTCTGGAAGAACTGCAGAAATGTACAGCTGAGGTGGGAGACTCTGTCCATAGGACAACAATCAGTCGTATACTGCACAACTCTGGCCTTTATGGAAGAGTGGCAAGAAGAAAGTCATTTCTTAAAGATATCCATAAAAAAAGTGTAGTTTAAAGTTTGCCACAAGCCACCTGGGAAACACACCAAACATGTGGAAGAAGGTGCTCTGGTCAGATGAAACCAAAATCGAACTTTTTGGCAACAATGCAAAATGTTATGTTTGGCGTAAAAGCAACACAGCTCATCACCCTGAACACACCATCCCCACTGTCAAACATGGTGGTGGCAGCATCATGGTTTGGGCCTGCTTTTCTTCAGCAGGGACAGGGAAGATGGTTAAAATTGATGGGAAGATGGATGGAGCCAAATACAGGACCATTCTGGAAGAAAACCTGATGGAGTCTGCAAAAGACCTGAGACTGGGACGGAAATTTGTCTTCCAACAAGACAATGATCCAAAACATAAAGCAAAATCTACAATGGAGTGGTTCACAAATAAACATACTGTATCCAGGTGTTAGAATGGCCAAGTCAAAGTCCAGACCTGAATGCAATCGAGAATCTGTGGAAAGAACTGAAAACTGCTGTTCACAAACGCTGTCCATCCAACTTCACTGAGCTCGAGCTGTTTTGCAAGGAGGAATGGGGAAATATTTCAGTCTCTCAATGTGCAAAACTGATAGAGACATACCCCAAGCGACTTACAGCAGTAATCGCAGCAAAAGGTGGCGCTACAAAGTATTAACTTAAGGGGGCTGAATAATTGGCACGCCCAATTTTTCAGTTTTTTATTTGTTAAAAATGTTAGAAATGATTGTGTCCCACTTGTTGTTGATTCTTCACAAAAAATTACAGTTTTATATCTTTATGTTTGAAGCCTGA
Source organism: Neogobius melanostomus (assembly GCA_007210695.1). Taxonomy (NCBI): domain Eukaryota; kingdom Metazoa; phylum Chordata; class Actinopteri; order Gobiiformes; family Gobiidae; genus Neogobius; species Neogobius melanostomus. The sequence goes on from VHKM01000399.1 coordinate 1,744,935, forward strand.
AATGTGGCAAAAGTTCGAAAAGTTCAAGGGGCCGAATACTTTCGCAAGGCACTGTATATCAAATAATAAAATGTAGTCAAATAAATATTTATGCTACCAGAAAGGCTTACTCTTGAACCCTACAGTTCTAATGGGCTCCTTCTTCCCATTGCACCTCCGATGAGAATTTAAATGTTACTGGCCATAAAACTTCCCAGACATTAAATTAAGCCAAGGAGAATCTAATTAGCAATGACTGCTGACTTGAGTGACAACTTGTTTATGCAATTGGTCGATAAGAGAGTGATGCCAAAACCAACGGGGATGAAACAAAACTCGCAGATGTTTCCGGTGGCTTAAAGATGAGAGACAAATGTGATTGCTTATGAATTTAACAACTTTTTATTTTCTTTTTTTTTAACTTTCGGTGCACCTATCAGCATTAAGTGACATTTTATTTATTAATGTGCGTTTCTTGTTTTGATTTAGTCTTCGGAACAAAGATGAAAAAGTCCCTTGAGAGAATTCCAATTGTTGTGAACTAATACGTGAAGTTGTACACATGCTTTATTTAGCACAGTGCAGTGTTCAAGCGCGATTGTGGCTTTGAAATAAAGATTTGTGAGATGAATGATGTGTTTACTGATGGTTGGTGGTGGGGCAAAAAGGAGTTTCAAGGATAGTTGGAGATGACTGATGTTGCACAGCATTCTCTTTTCAGACAAAAGGCTTTGTTATTGAGCTGTTGCTGAAGGAAACAGTGTATCCACATATTTTTTTGAGACGTGTTTCATCAAATGCTTTTGATCGATTTTACACTGAATAACGTGTGGATACGTTTTCAGGGCATTCGCGCTAACCTTTATTAATTAAACGTATTATATTTGTATCTGTTTTGTTGAAAAATGTTATGTTCTCACAGTTTCAATGTTGCTATAAGATTTTTTAATTTTTTTTTACAGAACGACTGACTACTTTCTAAACCACTCTTGCAGGAGCTATCAGTGGAACTTGAGCGTATTGGATTGGTGGTTGAAAACAGAGAGGAAATTGCAAGTACATGTGGACTTAATTGGATTGATGTTGCTATCTTTTCTGTGCCCGGCAGAGCTTTAAATGTTGCAGAGTGAAATAGGTGGGCTAACACTAACACATACAGGTCGAGGGCGGGTTTGATCTCTGCATGAGCCCAACCTACCTGCTGTGCCAACTAGGAGAGCAAGCTGAGAGCCAGGCTAACTGCACTGTCAACCGGGCCCAGAGCCAGGTCCTGTAGGAGGCTCCATAACTGAGCCTTCCACAAAACGACATGAAAACTGTAGTGTCTAGAATACTGATATGCTTTAAGCTGTGTTTGGAAGTAAATACATGTTTTTACTTTTGTGGCGTTACAAGGTTATTCTGGGTAGATATTAGGTGAGCAGAAAGTCCTTACGTTTCTTAATAGAGAATTAGCATTAGCCAGCAACCACTATGAATGTGAGTATTTTGATCATGACTGACAACCACTTGATCAAATCTGAGTAATATCAGAGACTGGTTAGACATTGCAAAGTTTGGAAGTAAATGGAAGTAAGTTTCGTTATCTGTTCTCTCAAGATAATGTCTTTGTATTTTAGAGAGAATGAGTGGCCTCGACACCTGATTTTAATGTGCCTAGACAGTTTGTTCTTAACTCATGGACTGCCAATGACGTCTATAGGCGTCAATTAGGTTTTTCAGTGGGGACGGGTGCAGTAAAGCGTAATGCAGCTTCCATGTAAATATCTTAGTTGTAGTTATTTTATTGAGTCAGCAGGTGGCAGCAGTGCTCTTAATGCTCTCATGTAAAGCGCTTTGTGAGCATGTCTGTGAAAGGCGCTGTATAAATAAAGATTGTCTTCTTCTTCTTCTTCTTCTTCTTGGATGCGATCACAGGCAGAAGTAGTTGTTTTGATATACCGTGATCGCAGATGAGGAAGGACTATGGCAACGAAAGTAGAAGAGCCAGAGAGAATGGTGAAACGTCAGGAAAAATACAGGCAACTTGAACAGGTTTTGGTTAGCGGTGGTTCTCATAGTAAGAGTGTTGGATCATGGTGGAGGAGGAGTATCAAATAAGCAGACAGGTATTAGACCTAAATAAGCCACTGACAAGCATGCTCAAAATGCTAACCCCGAGTGTGCATCCGGGCATAGCGTCCGGCGACGCCTTTCATCACAGCGCACACAAGAGAGAGGCAGGTTTTTTTTCCTTCTGTGCTTCTGTTTTATAGAAGGAAACCACTGTTCAGATGTTTGAGGTGTCACTAAAGCAAACAATATTAGTGTCAAAGTCACTGTTCAGCTTGATTACAAAAAGCTTGTTTTCTCAGCTTTTAGGTCAGAAACCAGCATTTTGGGTGATTTCACCAAATTTCTACAGACAATTACTAAAGAATGAGAAGAGGTACAAACAAACTTTTCTTTTTGTAGATGAAAAAAGAGAGTCTAATCTTTCTTTTGGTGGGTTTGGTGTAGACATAGTCAAGTGAGACCTCAATTTTCTGTGGGTCTTGAAAAACAGTCAAAATCCTGGCAGTGGGGAGCTCTCTGATTTGAAAATGGCTGGCAGTCAAGGAGTTAATGTGACATTACAGCAAACGCAGTATTACAAATGTATGTTTGTTGTTCTTTCACATTTTTGAGAAAACCTAACTCTTCCTGGCCAACGCTGAGCAATTATCAAGGAAACTTAGCTTTCACCACAACTTGGACAGGTGAAGATAGATAAAAAATAATGTGTCTTTTGGGTGAAACTCTGAGCGCTGTATCCTCTGCCTCGACTCTTCAAAGATCGGTGTCTTTCCATTGTACAGATCGACACTCTTTCGGTTAAATTGCACGGCTAAACTTTGAGACACCAATTCACAATCCATTTTATCTTACATCTGGCAAAAACGAATTCCAGGTCATTGATAGTTCCCGATTGTTACTTTCCATTATGTCAAGCAGCATGAAGCATTTACGCCATCTGTTGCAAACATAAAATCTACCGCTGACTAGTTGTCATAGCAATGGGTTTATTTGCACCAACATTCACTGGCAGAATTTTTCTTAATCCTTTAAATGTGACATGTTTAGCACAAAAGACAGTGAAATGCGAGGTTGCTTAGGCTGCAGTTTGGGGATTCTGAAAACAACGACCCTATATTTATGTGCAAGTGTGTGGGAGTGGGATTTGTATTTGTTTACCAAGCAGACATCAGCTGCTTAGTCTAAAATTTGGATGTTTAAGTGTCCCTAAATAGCCTATTGCATTGTAACAGTTTAAAAGTTCACTGAATATGGCTTCCTACATAAAAAGAAAAGGAAAAATTGCTCATCACAAGTCAAAATGTTATCCTCATTCTTTAACAGGTGTATTTAGTTCAAGTATTGCTCAACACTGTAGCCTGCAGTGTTGTCAGGTCTCCAGACTAACTTTTCTCACTGTTAGCACCATTGATGCCTTCGTTTCATGATTTGGTTGCACCGGGTCACACAGACTCACACTGAGAGACAAATGCTGCTGGATTCTTCATGGCCATCTTTGTCACCACTCAAGAGAAACTCCAGCGATCTTATATTTTATTTATTTATTTTGTTCTGAGTGGGATAATTAAGAAGATGTAAATGCACCCAAATTAAAAGGCTAGTTCTCAGCGGTAGTTCCCCTTGCCAGATCTCATAAAGAATCCTAAAAAACTCTTTAAAAGTCACAAATTACAGTACAGTAACATTAAATAAAATGGAACCATACTAAATATTTACATAACGCACAAAACATAGCGCAGAAAAACTGTTTTCAGTGTTCACACTTTTGCCACTCAACTAGACATGTTTTGGCATTCACTTTAAGGACTGAAATGAAGGGGCATCTCTTAATGATCAAGGCATTGTGTTTCCAGCGATGAGAGGCTGTGAAGGAGAATACAGTCTGACTGAATACAGATCTCCAAGGGGGATTGTGCAGTCCCCTTTGGTGGTGCCTCTGGTGCTTCGTTTGGACTGGGCAGTGCTGAACATTAACGGTTAAACTTTGGTAGATTGTCCCAGCTTAAGAGCCTGTGATTCTGTAGAAAGTGGCATGATGATGAATGATGTGACATAACTGAGGATGAGTGAATGCTTTAACATGATATTTAAAACTGAAATGTCGGTCGATACACATGTGTACCTAAATATTTAAATTTGATTACAGCTTCTAGTCGCTGTCCTGAAAACAAACCAAAAAATGTAATTGAAAGTTGAGATGATTTTTGGAGGGAAACATAGCTACAGTTTAACTTCAGACAGCAATTGAGCCAGGATGTGATATTTTCAACAAAGCTTCTGTTCATTTGATTGCGACGTCGTCTGGAGAGTAATTAGCCACTAATGTTGGACTGACATGCATTCAAACAAACAAACAGACAAACCAGAATGCTCATATTTACTTATTCAATACTTAAAGGAATAGGCCATCGTTTTACATACTGAGATATGTTCTTACCTTAGCTTAGACGAGTTCATTTGTACCTGTCTGGTCTTCACATGTGCCTTCTGTAACGTAAACACAGCACAGACGGCGTTAGCATTTAGCCTCTCTCTTCTCTAAAGCTCCAAACGAGATGAAGATAGAAGCTACCAAACTTCCACGTTTTCCCTATTTAAATATGGTTACATGAAGTGTTACACTACAAAGTATAATTACACAAAATTAAACAATGTGGATTTTCTAAGCGGATAAAAAGGGGAACTATATTGTAAGGCGTAATAATACCAGGAGTAATTCAGCATCCACACAGTAAAGTGAAGATAACACTGCGCGGATGCCGAATTGCTCCTGGTATTATTACGCCTTACAATATAGTTCCCCTTTTTATCCGCTTAGAAAATCCACATTGTTTAATTTTGTGTAATTATACTTTATAGTGTAACACTTCACGTAACCATATTTAAATAGGGAAAGCGTGGAAGAGTTTGGTAGCTTCTATCTTCACCTTGTTTGGAGCTATAGAGGAGAAGAGAGAGGCTAAATGCTAACGCCGTCTGTGCTGTGTTTACGTTATGTTCTTACCTTAGCTTAGACGAGTTCATTTATACCTGTCTGGTCTCCACGTGTGCCTTCCATATCTCAGTATGTAAAAACGGTGGCCTATTCTTTTAAACACATGGGACAGAAACATAACTAAATGGACAACTTGGCAATTCAGTAAAATGAAACAAAGGGTACATGAGTCCCAGCTCCAACAATTTGTGGAAAGACCAAAGCAAAAAACATACATAAACATCCTTTTTTTTAACCTTTTTTTCAGTCTAATAACAGTGCTCTTGAGTCTACCAAAAATGGAGGATAGTTTTATTACAGGTGAACTATTAATGTTACAGACTATATTTTCTGTTTATTCAGAGAGAACCCCTTTCCCTGACAATAGCAATACAAATAATTCTGATGTAATTGCTTTTATTGTATGTCTTGCCCATGGTCGGTATATCTCTGCCAGTGACTGACACCTATCCTCTTCTCTCATATAAACGCGCCAGTGAGATTTGCACAGCGGGAAAAACACGGCGCTTCCGGAGCTCCCCCAATCGATAGCCGCTCCCCTTGCTTTATTGTTTTCCTCCAAGCTTTCATCCACACATGGCCGTCCTGTTAGCACCATATAATCTGTCTCAGGATGGCACCGTTCCGGGTTCCAGCCCACCAGATTACAGTCTTAACAACAAAACCCAGCCCAGCTTTGCTCGCTATCGGAAATCTATAAGGGGCATAAATTTGTCTATAGGAGACGAGAGACTTCATGAGCTCTGGCTGAGTTGTTTGATTTTCGTCGGGTCGGGCCGGGTCAGAAGTAAAGGTGAGCGAAACTCAAAACATAAACCAACATGTCATGCTAGTGAAGACTATACTAGTTTTCATTGCACCGGGGTAGGAACTGCTTCTTTTATTTTTTGGCGTAGAAGACATCCAAAATACATGTCTGTGCCCGTGGAGAAGCAGAAGAGGCCAAAGAGACTGATCTAGCGCGTCCAGGTTGCTGCCATCTGCTCCCAGCCTTAACCTGCCAAATCTCCGCGGCAACAGACTGAGAGTACACGCGCGTTACCATGCACTCTCTCAACACAGTGCACAAGACTTATGCTTTATGCTTACTGGTGTGTTTTGATGGTTATTGTGCTCGACTATTAGCCCCCCCAGGGATAAGCATTACCTGCCGACAGGTGGAGTCCATTTAAAGAAGGATTTATTAGCTTTAATGTTGCCCTATTATCTGTCCTGTAGCAGCAGAGAGGATATGCAAGCGGTAATATCTGTGCGCTAACTGCTTGTAAAACGTAATAAAGAACCCATTAATGCAAATGGAGGTGTACAGGCTCAGCAGTGGCTCAACAATATCACAACAGGTAATTTAACTGAATAGATGGGGCTTTTCAGTGCCATTACAGCACCAGAACAAGTGGTATACGAGGCAGTTTAAGGGCTGTTACGGGGTGTTAGTGTTATTTCTGATCATCCATCTTCAAAAAGTTGTACATCCGGCTGATTTTAAGGGCAGAGGCAACAGGAAAATATTATTATTGTTTAGGGACGTTTGCGGCCAACCGATTTCCATGACAGTTCCATCTGAGTAAAGCTCATTGGCATAGGAATCTCATTTTCAAGAGAGTCCTGAGTACAAGGCAGATGAAATTTAAAGAAACAATTGAGTACATACAATTGGTTGAGTTATAAATCAGTTTTTCGTTTTCTATGTTTGCAACTATGCACCATACAGCCAAAGCATTTTTTTTTGTAAATCCTGTTCATTGGTGATGGCAATAAATTTAATTTCTGATTCTTGGTTACCTACACATAGAAGGCAGAAGAATGAATTAATATTGCTCCAGATTCCAGAAATATATAGGAAGTACAGTATGATAAAGTCATATTAGCACATCGGGTTGTGCTAAAAATCCACAACACAGTTAGCCTGGCTAACGCCAGACTGCTGTGTGCGCTCGAATCTTTTCGAACTTCACAACAGCCTGGGGACCATGGCCGACATTTTTCCATGGATTTGGGCACCAATCACAGAACGAGGAGGGACGGTAAGACGATGACGCGCTATTTGACATACGGAAGCTTGTAGTTTGTTTAGGGATAAAAAAAATAAAAAAATATTTACGGATCCAACATGACTGCAGCAGACGCGATGCCATCTTTCGATCAAGCTTTAGAACGTGTTCTAAATAGTTTAGCTCAAAAGTTTACAGCAGGTACGTCATACGTCATCTGATACCATGATACCATTGGCTATGGCTACGCATGAGAGACATTCGTAGCGCCCAATAAACGGCTATGGACAATCGTAAACCACACCTCTCCTACGAGAAAATGAATTGGTGGTCCCCAGACTAAATATCACTTGTGATTTTAGTCTGGCGTTAGCCAGGCTACAACACGGTGTGGTTGGACATCTCTTCCTGAAATACATATACGAGGACGGACTGAAGAAAGTTTTCAAGATTTTACCTGATCCGTCTCAGCCTGCAAATCTTTTAGTTGCCTGCCATCCAGGTTCCAGCTAGCACTGAACCAAACTGTGCTGTCCTCACAACACGTGTCTGCTGCTAGACAACCAGCGAACCATTAAAGGAAACTCCGGACACAAGGCTTGCTTTTCGTGTTATAGTGAAGTTTTCTTGTATGAAGAAGGTTTGTGATGTGTGAGAGTAACTGTAACTGAAAATGGCAAGTACTAACCATGCATTGCACATGCTGAACACAATTAGCAAGCCACGCATGGCAAGGCAACTTTATTTTTACCGTGTATTTCGTTCACAAGGCAACTCAGTGCGCCTTACGTATTTGCACTGCAAACCATCAAGTGACAAAACTTACTCAAAGTAACATTTCGTAAACATTTTAGTGACCTCTAAATAAGTGCTTTGGACACATCAGGGTCATTCCGCCAAATCGGTGCCTTTTTAATACTTACAGTAAAAACAGTAAAATAATTAGATCTCTTAGTGGACAATGTAATTAAGTGATTCTTTTGTAGTTCTAGCTACAATTTACATATTTTACACCTTATTAAAGATGACTGTGTGGCTCTCAGGCTTTCAGCTTACTAAAGATGAGCAGGTCATAAAAACACTTTTTTTTTTTACTAAATATTGTTGAAATTGTTTCAAAACTATTAAATATTACAAAGAAATATCCAAATATTGTTATGTAATAGTTGCCTCTCAAGAACTGGTTGTAGTTATTTCCTTGGGGCGCAAAAGGCACCGATTTGGCAGAATGGGCCATAAAGACTCAAACATTTAGAGCAACTCAGCGTGTTTATGAGTCATTTGCAGGCTTCGTTTCTGCCATGCGGGCTAGCTTACTTTCATCAAGAGAAAAATGCCAAAGATTGTCTATACGCAAGAGGAGCACTCACTCTGCATTAACAACAACGATCCTTCTGGAGAAGATGTCTCTCTTTGTTTGCTTTTTAACACTTTTTAACATACATTTTGGCATATATTTATTAACATGATGAACTTATTTATTACTTTTTCACCTTATGAAATTATAACATGATACAAATGCTGTCCATTAATGTGTGAGAAGTGAATGAATGACGTGATGTAATTAAAGCGTAGTTTGAAGTGTTCCAAAAAAAAAAAAAGCACTGAAACCGATACATTATCGCTTACACTGCACACTTTAAACAAAGCCTTCTTAAGTCTATGCACCTGCTCACCCAATGTCCAATCCTCAAAATCTGCATGTCTGCAGCTTGTTTGTCGAATCCAATGAAAGTGGACTTTTCATCAGAGCTTTTTCCGTTTATTGGCGCGTTTGGGGGAAGTTGACGGAGCGTGATTTGCTGGCGTGTCAGATGGATGGTGCAGGAAATGGATCACTTGCTTTGATTAAAGGGCCCCGCTTGGCTGCTTTGCACATCATAATCTAAGAATGGATTACACTGCAGTAATATAGGTCACAATATTTAGCTACAGTAAAATGTCTAGGCCAGCCAGTGTGTGGGAAATTTGACGATAAGTATGAAGGGAAATCTGTATAAATGCGCAATTAAGCTTATATCTCCATCATGCATAATGTCTTACCATGGTCTGTGACAAACTTTGCACGCATGTAATTAATGTGACATTCAAAGTATACCTTGTGAGCCTAAACAGAAATTAAAGCTATTTTCATTTTCAAATATACTGATCATGGAAGTAAACATGGAGTGTTACATGAACCGAAAATTAAATGGCTTAATATGCAAATGTAGCATTTGTCACAGGTGCTAAAAAAATTAGTCACAGTTTAAAAACATTTCCACACTTGTTTTGTTGCTGTTGTTGAGCACATTAGTCAAAGTAATGATATCCAAGCTCAAATTCATTCCATGTCTCTGAATGGAGTCTCTCCAGATTGTGATGTTTGTGTGGGACGCGTAAACACTGCACTTATTCACAAAAATCTTAACTACTGAAAAAACATGTTGGTGTCATTCAGGATTCAGTGTTAAAGGATCTGTATCATGCTATTTTAGCCATTCCAAAGTAAAGTTTACAGTAGGCATTTATATGATATATTGTACCACTACCACTATAGAGATGAAAACTCAGGAAAAGACACTCAAATGATGAATAACAATCTTCCTTAGTTGTAACTAGTTGTAACTAAGTTCCTTAGTTCTGGGTTGCTCTGCTGCTATCACCGTAAGTGTTCACACTGACATACCCCTATATTTTGGGACGAGGAGGTGTCGTATATTGATGTAAAGATTTTGTTAATGTCAAAATGGAACTTGTGTATTCATTTAATTCTAAAATGCAGCATACAAACAGCTTTAAAAAGTCTTCTCAATTTCATCGCCCCCAAAGATTAAGGAAGAAAAAGAAAAAACATTGAATTTTAAAGTTATTAGTATTCAGTGCTGCACCTCAGACCTAGCTCCACACTGTGCGATTAAATTAAGGACTGTGTACAGAAACTCTGCACAGCTCATTTCAGAGTGATTTCCCCACTTCGGCCACCCATATCACTTCTGCTGCTCCGGGTCCCCGATGTAGAGGTGAACGTACGGGTGTAGGGGCGTGCGCGAGCCTGTGCGTGTGATGAAGTGCGCAGAGTTATTGACCTCAGCGGGGGCAGGGGGAGGGTGGAGCATTAATGCCCAGTGTGGCGTGAAACCAGCCTACGCCCCGTGTCCAAGGTGACTGGCACTGCCCCGTCCCGACCAACACTTGAACGGCTGATGAATAGACTGGGCCTCTACAGTGTCTCTGTTCGTGTTGGATCTGCAGTATGGGGCAGAAAAACTATAAAACTATGAAGGGCAATACTTGGAAGGTCTGAAATGCCTTTATCTTCCTTTTTAAACTACTATTTACACCTGTTACCCATATACTGTATATATATATATATATATATATATATATGAGTGCAGACAAAACACTTTTAGTTGTCGTATGCACGAGTAAAAAGAGCTGATTTCAGCCTGGATTTGAACATTGTCAGAGTTGAGGCCTGTCTCACATCCTCATGAAGACTGTTCCAAATTTTAGCTGCATGAAACTGAAACGAAGCCTCGCCGTGTTTATTATTGACTCTGGGAACCACCAGGAGACCCCTCCCTGAAGTTCTCAGGGCCCGAGATGGTTCATACGGCTTTAACATGTCAGAGATGTACTTTGGTGCTAAACCATGAAAAGACTTGTACACAAGCAGAGCTGTTTTAAATTCTATTCTCTGAGTGACAGGAAGCCAGTGCAGAGACCGGAGCACTGGACTAATATGGTCATATTTCCTGGTTCTTGTCAGGACTCGAGCAGCAACGTTCTGGATGTACTGCAGCTGTCTAACAGCTCGTTTAGAAAGGCCAGTGAGCAGGCCGTTACAGTAGTCTAACCTGTTGGAGGCAAATGCAGCCTTCAACTTGTTCAACATACGGCTACAAGATTATTAAAGGAGACTAATGGAAGCAAACACATTACTCCTGTGCTAAAGTCTCCCCACTGGTTTCTTGTTGAGTTAGGAATAGGAAACAAACACGTGCCACGTATAAGGCCACAAAGGGTGGCTCCAATCTACATCCAAGATGTTATAGTTCCAACTTGTTCAAGGTATGGCTACAAGAAATTAAGCCTAGGCGTTAATTCAACCTGGGAGACTAATTTCAGCATCAGCCAATGATCACTTCCTTGAGGGCCACACCTCCACCTCCGTCCATCAGTTTAAGAGCCGCACCTCCGTAGCAGCCAATCATCGCCCTCGGTCCCGCTTTTAAGCCTCCAACAATCATGGATCGTTCGCTTCCCAGCTGCGCTGCGACCCACCTCCACCCCATCTCGACCTCTTCTGCCCACGGCTTCTCCCTGCTGCTTTCTTCATGGGTCTCCTATACCACCAGCAGTGTCCAGGCTCCGGGGGAAGACAGACATCCCCAACTCCAAGCTGTTCATCCATACGGACTTACATACATACATCGATGTCTACCGTCGGGGTCTGATTGCCAAAACTAATATACATGTCAATAAATCTTCCTAATCGCTGCTTTTGTCTGTTTGAGTCTATCCAGGTTGAATTATTAACAGGGACTAATGGAGGCAAACATATTACAGCTGTGCTAGAGTCTCTCCACTGGCTTCTCGTTGAGTTAAGAATAATAAAATATGTGCTCCTCATGTATACTGTAAGGCCATAAAGGGTATGGCTCCAATCTATAGCCAAAACGTTATAGTTCCATATCTTCACTCTCAAAACGCAGGGCTAGTGACTACTCAAGTCTCGGAATTCGAGCATTTAGCAACCAAGCACCGGTTTTATGGAATCAACTTCCAGTTTATGTTAGAGTCGCAAACACAGTTCCTCTTCAAAATAGTTTGTGGTCAGGTCAGCTAGGTAACCCACAATCTGGGCAAAGATAATTCATCAGGGTACACTGATGAACAACCCTATTTTCTGGTTCTTCTTACTGTAAAAAATATGATACCGTATTTTTTAGGGCTGAACGATTTTGGAAAATAATCTAATTGTGATTTTTTTTCTTCAATATTGCGATTGTGATTAAATATGCGATTATTGTTGCAAGGTCCTCTTCTCATGTATTTTTCACCTTTTTCACCTAACACAACAAATCAGTCTGTTTCATAATAAACAATATTAGATCAATTTGAAGTGAAAATTGCAACAATAAAGCAAACAAAATTGTTGCCTGACCTATTAAAAATGTGTGCACATGTGGACTGCACTTCTTAAAAACTGTCTGAACTTAACAGTACAGTCTATAAATAAAAGCTAAATTATATATATAGATATTAAAAAAAAGATAAAACTCACTGATCCAGTCAGTAACATCACCCATACTAAAGTGCAGGAAAAGTAAGAACAAACGTCTGCTTTAACTAGTTGGAAAAGTTTTAGGAAATCAAACTCCCAATGAATACAAATTAAACTATTTATTATTTATTATTTCGGCCAATCAAATCCCTGTCTGAGCTGCGACTCGTAGTTGCTTCAGATGCGCATTATTGATGGACACGGAGAGGCCAGATGGAGCACACGCCAAAACACAGTGGAATTAGGAGCAGCATTTTGGTTTTGGGATGTAACTTTGGACAATATGAAGAAAGAGAAGAACATTGACGCAAGGCGCCGGCGACATGAGGTGCAGGGAGTTCAGCTTCCGATGGCCTTGTATATGAAACTGTTTTTACTGGACCTGGCCCGTAGATTCCACAGTCTCCTCCCTGAAGGCATTACCTTGAAGAGCCTGTGTGATGGGTGCGTAGGGTCCCTGGTGATTCTGATGGCTTTGCGGGTGAGACGGGTGGAGTACATGTCCTTAATGGTGGGGAGAGGGGCTCCGCAGATCTTCTCCGCTGCTCTCACGATGCGCTGGAGGCTCCTTCGGCAGGAGGCAGTGCTGGCGCTGTGCCACACAGTGATGGAGCTGGTCAGGATGCGCTCTATAGTCCCTCTGTAGAAGTTGCACATAACGGAGGCTGGGACTCTAGCTCTTCTTAACTTGCGGATAAAGTAGAGACACTGATTACTTTTCTTGACCAGTGATGTAGTGTGCATGGTCCAGGAAAGGTTCTCTGTGATGTGCACAGCCAGGAACTTAGTGCTGGTCACCCTCTCCACTGCAGCACCGTTGATTGTTAGAGGAGCATGCTGGACCCGTGCTCTTCGAAAGTCCACAACAATCTCTTTTGTCTTCTCTACATTCAGAGAGAGATTGTTCTGTGTGCACCACATGGCCAGACTGCTCACCTCACTCCTGTAGTTTGACTCGTCTCTGTTGCTGATGAGACCCACCACGGTTGTGTCGTCTGCAAACTTGATGAAGAGGTTTGAGTCGTACTTTGGAGCGCAGACATGGGTCAGCAGAGTGAACAGGAGGGGGCTCAGCACACAGCCTTGGGGAGCCTCCGTGTTCAGAGTGATGGTTCTGGAGGATTTTCCACCGACACATACAGCCTGTGGTCTCCCCATCAGAAAGTCCAGCAGCCAGTTGCACAGTGATGTGTTGATCCCCAGGTGGAGCAGTTTGTGTATTAGCTGCTGTCGGATTATAGTGTTGAATGCTGAGCTAAAGTCTAAAAACAGCATTCTAACATAAGAGTCCTTTGTTTCAAGGTGAGTGAGGGCTGAATGAAGCGCAGATGGCATGGAGATGGCATCTTCAGTTGCGCGATTGGACCGATAAGCAAACGGGTATGGGTCCAGAGTGGGAGGGAGAACAGACTTGATATGTTCCATGACGAGCCGCTCAATGCACTTCATAAGAATTGGAGTGAGTGCTACTGGGCGGTAGTCATTAAAGCAGGAGGGTGGTGACTTCTTTGGCACTGAAATGATGGTGGTCTCTTTGAGGCACGTTGGGACCACAGCCTGCTGCAGAGATGTGTTAAAAATGTCTGTGAAGACTTCAGTGAGTTCATCAGCGCAACCTGGTATGTTGTCTGGACCCGGTGCTTTGCGTACGTTGATCCTGCTCAGAGATCTTCTCACACTCTCTGGAGATAGCTTCAGCACTTGATCTTCAGGAGGGGTGTTGACTTTTGTGCCGGAGTTCTGTTGAGTGCCTCGTAGTGAGCAAAGATTTCATTTAGAGCGTTCAACAGAGAGGTGTCACTGTCACAGGTTTGTCGAGGAGGTTTATAGTCTGTGATGGTCTTTATCCCCTCCCACAGACTCCGAGTGTCTCTGCTGTCTCTGAAGTGATCAGTTATCTTTTTGCAGTACTGCTTCTTGGCTTTTTTGATGCCGCGGGACAGGTTGGCCCTAGCAGTTTCTCCTTGTCACCAGATTTGAAGGCAGCATTCCGGACCCTCATGAGCCTGAGGACTTCACTTGTAATCCAAGGTTTCTGGTTGGACCTGATAATGATGGTCTTAGAGTCTGTAACATCTTCAGTGCACTTGGTGATGTAGGCAGTGACAGTCTTTGTGTACTCCTGGAGATAAGATAAGATAAGATAAACTTTATTGTCCCGTAGGGAAATTTGTCTTGGACTTTCCATGCTGTGGTTCATACATAGCAATATAGAGCAGTGATATTGTTGTGAATGGCAGCCTGCTTGAACATATTCCAATCCGTTGTGTGAAAGCAGTCCTTGAGTTTCTCTAAAGAGTCTTTACTCCACACTTAAATCTGTCTCCGAACCGTTTAGTGACTAACCAGTGGCCTGTATGCTGGCAGTAACAGAATAGTTATGTGGTCCAATGCACCAAGATGGGGGAGGGGGTGTGCCTTGTACGCTTCTTTTTGGTGGTGTAAACCAGATCCAGGATGTTGATTCCTTGTTGGAAAGTCAATGTGTTGATAGACTTTGGGGAAAACGCTCTTTGGGTCTGCGTGGTTAAAATCCCCAGCTAAGATGAGAAAGGCATCTGGGTGGGGTTGGTCTGGTTGGTCACTGACACTCTGGAACAGTTCAGTGCCTCTTTCCTGTTTTTGATGTTGGAGGTGGGCGGTATGTAGACAGCCACAAGCAGTACAACAGTAAATTCCCTGGCAGGTAGAAAGGTCGACACTTAATGATCATAAACTCCACGAGGGGTGAGCAGTGTCTGCAGACCACGGCGACGTCACGGCACCAGGCGTCATTGGTGTAGACACAGAGACCACTTCCACGCGTCTTACCTCCCTCGGAGATCACTCGTCCGCTCTGCAGCAGGAAAGCCCCTCAAGCTGGATTCCACTGTCTGGTATATTACCATTGAGCCAAGTCTCAGTGAATATAAAAACACAACTGTCTTTCACCATCTTCCGAGAGGAGCGTAGCAGACGAATCTAATCCAGCTTATTGTCCAGTGAACATACATTAGCCAGAACAATACTAGGGATAGAAGGCCTGTGTGGTTTAGCTGTGAGTCTTGCTCGGATACCTCCTCGTTTGCCCCTTTTTGTTTCCTGTTGTGCCTCTTGTGACGCCTCCACTGCGCTGCAGGTGCGGTGGGCCCTCGGTGACCTGTCAGCGCTTCAGAAGATGATAACTCTGGATTTGTAGGTCTCAAATGCTGCTTAAAAGCCTTTAGCTCAGATGCTAACTGTGTGTTTACTTTTAAAACACATCCTCTGTTCATTGCTAGCAAAGAGCTTTGGCAGTAAAAAATCTGCTGAACTCCACAAAAACATGGCAAAGATGTACAAAAACATTTTGTAAAACAATGTGAATCACAAAAACTGCAAATGCAGTTCGCAGAAAAGGGTAGAAACGTCGCCTTGTCAAGAGAGAGAGAAGCCGCAGCCTGATTACGCGCCGCCGCATCTGTTTGGACATTACATTGGTTATGTGTGTATTGATGTTAGGTGCAGCCCCGTTGTGATATTGGGCTCAACAAAACAACTTGATTTGATTTGACAACTTCAAGTTTGCAGCAGATGTTTCTGTCAAGTGTCACCTGGCATCGGAAATAAGAAAGTTTGTTTGGCTGAGTGGTGAAACATCTTCAGGTAAATATATTTTGAAAATGTAGAACAGAGCTGTCACAACATCACAACATGTTAAACTGAGACGGAAATGTTTGCTATTACTATGTGTTTATTTCTGTACAGTGCATTGAAGAAGGCTTTTTTGCAGCTTTACACCATATGTTCGCAATAGTCTTCTGACCCTTGAACAGTTTAAATCCCTTGTGCAGGACTATCCACCATGTGAATGCTCTTGTTTTTAAGTATTATGTTAATGCTGTTGTAACTGTTTCAACTGAATGGATGTTTATGTTGTTATCGTATATATTATCGTTTGTTGTATGTTCACCAAATTTGTAAAACTGCTCAAACCGATCTCTCTTGCAAATGACACTACCTGTATAAATAAATAATAATAATAATAATAATGATGATGAAGCAACATGTGGAGTTTTCTAGTTCTCTGTGACATTGTTGTACTAGTTTGTAAACACTCTATACACATTTATTAATCTTTACACAGACGGACAATAAAGAATAATCACAACATGCATTTCCCAGAACCAAAATACTTTACAATCGGGGCTGCAAAACTACCCACTGGCCTGGTAAATGTTGACAGAACTGTGTTGGTATCTGCGCTCATCTTTGTGCGGCGGTTGTTGTGTTTATGTCTCCTCAGAGCATTCATCACTGTGCCTTTCCTCCATGGCAAATGCTAATGAGTCCCTGTACACTGCTGTAATGATCTGCTGGAAACATTTCCCTCTTGTCTCTCTCTTATCACAGCCTCCCCATGCCCCTTCCATTCATCTAATGTGCCGCTTTATTTAAATAATGTGTGAATGAAATGTGCCTGCAACATCTTACCTCCTCATCATGGTCCCCTTATCACGCTGCCACTATTATGCAATGATTTATTTGCTCAGCAGCAGCATTTTTTTCTTTTGGTAGGGGTCACCAAACAAAAGTCTTCAGATACCAGGGAAAGTACAACTGAGTAGATTTCCACCATATGAGTCATGATGTACATGTATGATCCTCATGATTATGATTGGTTGATTATTTCTTTGTCATTTCATTGCCGTTTTAGTGAATTCATGGTATTCTTATGTGATCCTCATGATCATGATGAATTATTAAAATGTTCATGTACATTCATTACAGTAGTTAGATGTTTAATTCAGGGATGAAGTCCTCCATGAACCAACATGTAATCATGTTTGTTCCTGAGAAGTCATGATTTAGTAATGCATGAATGTATCATGAAATCATGCATTAATTCATGCATAAGTTCATGAAAATCTTGCTTAAACTCATTATCATAAAGTGTTACCGCGTATTCTGATTTCGATTCAAAGGGAACCCTATTTCTAAATATTTTTAGTGGTAGAGGAAACAGAGGAACAGGTAAACTCCTGCCTGCCCGGGAAATGAACCCAGTACTGGCGAATGTAGTGAGTGAGTGAGTGGTTGGTGGTGGTCGGAGGGGCCGATGGCACAGACTGGTTGCCTCGCTTCCGTCAGTCTACCCCAGAGCAGCTGTGGCTACAACTGTAGCTTACCACCACCGAGTATGGAGTGAATGAATAATGACGACAGTGTAACGCTTTGAGAAACGTGGTAATACAGGCTTGTAAGTGCAATACAAGTGTTTTCTTGCAGCAAGGCCAGAGCGGCAACAACCACTGCACCACGTCCAGCCAGCACCATTAAGATCTGCCTATGTGTACACTAGAGTTACTTCCTGTTAGTGATGTACTTGTTTCACTTTCGATTTTATTCCAATTTATAAGAAGGCTGGTATTGACAATGCCAATACGGATTCCACTCACTGTTAATTAATTTGTTGCAAATTAGTAGTAAGTCCCATGCAATGTGTAAATGCTACAAATTATGGCAATTTTTTGGGCCCCCTTACGGCTGTAGAGACCACTCATTATCAAGGCTGTTTGGTATAAATGTTGGTAACAAAAACTGTACACTGCAGATCTGCGGTTGGCTTGTGCACTCATGAATTTTTCATACTCGCGCTAAGCTACACTCAGGAGCACCGAGAGAGTAAAGTAGAATCATGAGGTGAGGAGACTTCCATATTCCTGCCTGCTTACTCAGTTGTTCATTCTCAAATCTGTTGTTAGTTCTGCTTTGCGAAAAAGAGTGGGGTGAAGGTTTTGCATCCCACCCATCCATTTTCTTCCACTTGTCCATTGCCGGGTCGTGGGAACAGCCATTGGAGCTGCACAAATCACATTGCACCAGCCCCTATGGCTCCTCCTGCAGGTGGTGTATCCCAAAGAAAAAACAAAAACATTTTACACAGTGTCTGTTCTTATTTATTCCGATATTGTTAATCAATTCTGAGACACTTTAGGCTGACATGCTAAGCACCATCATAGTTGTATTTTTTATTATCATCTACAGTATTGTACTTTTTTTATGGGTAACGCTTTATTATTCATGATGAATTATGATGAATTCATGCATGATTTTTTGATTCTTCGAGCTAGAATGTTATTTATTTCTTTACCTTTTATTAGTTATTTTTCTGGCTTTTGTGCCTGTGTTGTGTAGCTCGAAATAAAAATATCAATAAAAAAAAATCAATTCATCGTTTTTTTGTTGCTGCAAAGTGGACAATCTTTATCGTTTTTCTCTCTGTGAAAGTTAGCTAGCACGCATGTCATCTGAAAATGACTTATGAACGCGCTGTGTTGCTCTAAATGTTTGAGCCTTGGGAAACGTTTAGAAGTTACCAATGTCTCTGTAATGTTCCTTTTTGTAAGTTTGTCACTAGAGTTTTGGAGTTACTGCTGTCTTACATGTGCATTGACTAGCTAATTGTGTTTAGCATGTTACATGTAAAAACTATGGTTCGTAATTGACCCCTTTTGTCTGTATGTTACAGTTACCACATCACACACAATAATAAAGTCTTGAATGTTGATTTAAGCTCTCTTCTGTGTGTAAATGCTCTCCTAAAACAGGTTCTGTATCAAGTTATCAAAGCTGCAACGCTTCATTTTAAGGGGAACATTCATAGTGAACTCATGATGAAGTCATGATGAACTAACCATGAGATCATTTTTAGTTGTAGGTATACACAGTTTGGTCCTTGTTGGGTTGTTTCTTCGCAAACAAAAATTCATCAGGATCATGATGAATTAATCATTTTCATTAGTGAGTTCATTGCCTGAATTAACGATATGAATTCATGAGTATTTCATCATGAATCATCATGACATCAATTTGAATTAATTCATGAAGTCATGATGAATTCATGCATGAATTCATGTACCCTTATTATAAAGCGTTATCTTTTTATGTATAGTATTAATGTATTTTTTGTGTGATTTTGCTGTTGTTGAATGTGAACTGTCTGGATGTTGTGGGGTGAAAGTGGCCGAGTCCAAGACAAATATCCCTCTGGGGACAATACAATTTATGCGATTCTGAGGCAACATTTAGGGCTGTTAAACTAAGGTGACACACGTCAGGTGAAAGTATTGATTTTTCACGCAGTGGTCAAAGTGGTAGCTAGTTTCCTCCTTTAACATCTTAGTTTTCATGTCAGTATAAAAATAGCTACATCGCTTCGCAAAGCCGTCTTTCCCCCGCGTATATATTCACATATATTGACATATTTTACATTCACGTGTCCTGTGAAACGTCAGGGAGATAATGCTATAGGCTAAATATGGTATTTATTCAGCCAAGGAACCCCAAGAAACAAGGCGAAATTTTAGTTTCTACAGATTTTTTCACTTATGATTAGTTTATCCAAAAACGAAACAAGATCCAAAATCCCCTTTGAAAAATCTTTAAATCTGGGTCTATCCATTTAGATTTTGTTGCTTAAAATATTAGCAATTTCGGCCAATTTTATGCACAAAATGCCGTATTTTTTATATGAAAACAGAAAATGACAGAAAACTTGCAGTACATTTTCTCATATTTTTATAAGTACTGTTCAGCAAACCTTCCCGTTCACCTGCAGTGTCTCGCCTTATTCTCTATCACTCTGACATAGAAGGTTATGCATTGTATGTAATGTGAATTTATCGAAGAGGTTGTTTTGTATTGTTCAATTTATTCAATGATCCCAAATAAACACCCGCCACTTGTGCCCATTATAGAAGTCTATTGATGGATCTTAAAAAGAAAGTGCTTAATTACTTAAAATGTAAATAGTGAACAAGGAGACAAGTGTGTCCGTAAGGCAATGAGGAATGAGTGTATGGCTAGAATGTTTTCTTTGTGGTGGCAAGACTTACTAGGCTGAGATGGGAGCAGTATTAGTAGGACCGCAAAAGCCAAGTAAGAAACTGATTCCAGATACATTGGTTACTTAGACTTCTGTCATCCTATCAATCTACTCTTTTCCATTACTATAATAAAGTTAGTCCAATTGACAGCTTTAAACACACACCATTAGAGATACGCACACAATTCACGCTGAGACACTCCCTGGTTGTCCCATTTCTAAGTTGCAACTCCCCAAGAATCAATACAGTAATGAAAATGTATCTTGTAGCTGCGGCAAAACAAAGTGAAAATAGAAAAAAGGGTCACTCAGATTAACGACATTAGGGAGGATTATCCCCAGACTGTGCATATTGCGTTCGCTTTATAAACTTTTCCTCCAACTTTTTTTTTATTTTTAGCTCATTTGTCGGCCGCTTAGACCTTGTTATTATAGCATTGATTCGTTCTTTCACAACATCATCCTTGACCTCAGTAGGTAAGTGTAATTGGCCAAAACAGCTTCTTTCAAGCTCCCTCCGAAAGCTGCGTCATTTGGCAGGGAGTCTGTGAAGCACTAATAGTTTTGAGAGGCAGAAATTTCCCAGCCTTGAACAAAACAATCATTAATCTTGACCTTTCATTTCAAGGTGCAAGATTTTTGCATCGATGCGTCATCAGAAGAGTTGGATCAAAGCTTAAAAAAGCAGCTCGTAGGGGACATTGGCCCTCATTTATCGACATTGCGTAAATGTAAATGGTGTATGTGTAGGTGTATTTGCGATATACGCCAGAGGGCACATGACATTTATGAACCTATTTATGAATCCTAGCGTCATTTGAATGAAACGCCCCACAATATTCATGTATGAGGAGGCCTCACCCACGGGTTTTACGGCACGCATGCACAAAACACGGCAAAAAAGAACATTTCTCCAACCAGGAGACGATGAATAGTTGTTTTTAGCACAACAAATATGATATTTTAGCGCATGAGGAAGATTAAAAAATCTGTCAGTAACCCATGTTAAATTTATAGCCAATCCAAGATCACATTTACTAAATAAAAAGAGGGGGAATAAAAGAAATAGGCTAATAATAAAAAGGGTATAAAATTAGACCACATTAAAAACAAAAAAGTGTGGCTATAACGCTGCAGTACAGACTCTGGACCATGATCTGAACTAGCGAAAAAAGCAGCTGTCAGCTCCGGGGACTCAGCGCTGGAGCCGGGGGCAGGACTACGCGTCTTTCGGCCTGAGCAGAACTTTCCTCCGGGAGGAAACAGGCGCACGGAGAGCTGACAGCCGACCGGAACCTAACGGACCCGTCCGGACCAAACTCACTTCCTTCCAGTCCAAGGCAAGTGTTCTGCCTTGGACCAAAAAGAGCTGCTAATGGAACTAAAGGAAGTGGCATCACAAGCTGATAAAGGAAGATATGTTTCATCCAGAGGAAAGGGGAGGGTCTGCCGAAGCGCTGGGGGGTGAAAGTAATTCGATTTTTACCAACTAAAAATAAATAATTAAAAAGCAGTCAGAGATGATGAAACCTATCGGAAAATACAAAATAAAAAACTTGCAAGGGAGATTAAAATCTTTAGAAATAAACATTTGAAAGTGCCTTATATCAATTTAATTTAATTTAAATGAAACAAATCATGTCCTTTGTTGCTCCATGAAGCAGTGACATTTGCTTTAATGTTTGAATCAAATTATATACATTTCACATTTGTTAACAAAACAAATTACACTAAACAATAACGTGGCAAAAACCTAAAATTAATTATTTGACCAAATCTTGACAAAAACATTGCCTTTTTTGTAAAAAGACTACCGGTACAAGTTAGGTTAGGTTAGGTTTAGTTTATTTTCAAAAGGGGACAGTGCAATTTCATAAAACACATGAATAAAACATGAGTACAACAGCCAGAATTAGCCAAAGAGGCTATTTTCATCTGTAGTCCCCCGGCCATGATCAGTGGCGCCACCAGGAGTCGGCCAGGGGTGGCCGACTCCTGGCCACCCCATTGGCCACCCCACTGGCCAGTGTTAATTGTAGTACTGTAGTATCAGTTATGAATATTTTCAGCCCAAATTCACAGCCAAAAAAAACAAAGTATAGCAGTAGACGTTTCCTTAAGTCTTTCTGATACTTTTCTACAGGCCAGTTTACTACAACAGTAAATACAATTGTGAAATTATGGCTGATAGTTTTGGTTTGCCACCCCAAGATTTTAAGTGGCCCCATCTGGCCACCCCTATGAACAATTTCTGGAGGCGCCACTGGCCATGATGTCACAATGGCAATAAAACGGACAAAAACAGACATTGTTAATAAAACACAACATCAAAATATAATACAATATTTACAAAAGTGTACAGTGAGCGGCCAAATAGACAGGTTTTAGTGTGTGCATGTAATGTGTTCACCAGCCACTCTTGCAAATGTTTCTTAAATGTTTTGTAAGAGGATAAGTGTTTGATGGTGTCAGGTACACAGTTCCACTCTCTGGCAGCTCTCACAGACCAGGCCGCCTGACTGAAGCTGCTCTTTCTCAGAGGGATTACACAGTCACCTCTCATTGAGCCTCGAGTGACACGACCTAAGGTGTTTCTTTGGGTGATGAGAGCGGCCAGAGGAGCAGGGGCCAAATCATGTAGGGCTTTGTAAATGAGGCACAAATTAGCAAATTTGGGGAGATCTGTCCAACTTAAAAAACAATACTTTCTTAAAAGTCCACAATGGTGATATTGCCTTGGTTTTTTATCTAAAACTTTAATGGACTGTTTGTACAGACTCTCCAGGGGTTTTAATGTGCTTAAATTAGCGTGTGACCAGCTCGTTATACAATAATTAAAATGGCTAAAATTTTAAAAATTTTTGCTGCATCTGTAGACATATCATTCCTTATTATTCGGAAATTTGAAAGATTCAATTTAACTTTTTTACACAGTTTATCGACATGCGCTTTAAAAGTGAGTTGCGAATCAATCAAGAGGCCGAGATATTTATACTGGGTTACAATCTCCAGCTTTTCTCCTGCAACGAATATTTCAGGATCTGGAGATGCATTGGGGGTTTACTAAAAAACATGCCCCGGTAACATGAACACGGGCTGCAGAGCATGTCGATGCAGCGCAACATTGAATCAAGTCCGCCCATAAACATTAACGCTGTAGCCTTGTTTCATGTTTAAATCACTAATGAGGATAATGTGCGATGTGGCAATGCAATTCATGCTGTTAAAAACGTTTTCCTGCACTGTTTAGTGTTTACTTAAAATTGGTGTATCATGTACACCACCTCCTGACTTGGTGTAGGATTTGAGCGCACCGTACGCCAGGTGTAAAAGGAACCAGGAAACATAAGACTGATCCTTAACATCACTAGTTGAGGTTATTATTTATTTGTTTCCACTTGGTAAAGGGGCGAGTTGAAAAGCAAACCTGAGGGCCAACCAAAAAGACACAGCGGTTGAACTGCTAGGACATAGTTGAACAATCCTTCCATGGTTGAAACGGGCCGATATATAAACAGAAAGGTGCCTCAATGGATGTCACATTACACACGGTAAATGAACATTGATTGATAGCACATGCTAGATATCTAAAAGTGTTTATACTTGCATCCATGAGTTTATGTATGGCCCAGCTTCGCTCACTCTTTGATGTATAAATTCCCATCAGCGCTGACTGATAAGCCACTTTGACCCTGTGTGTACACGTCCCTGCTGTGGATGGAGATGATGATCGATGTTTCAAGTGACATTTCTAAGCTAATAACCTCTTATCCTATTGATTCCCTGCCCAGATAGCCTCCTCTGTTCCCTTGCAACAAATGGAATTTGTCCCCCGCTGTCCTTCCTTCACCGACCCATCCCTCTCTCTCTCTCTCTTTCTTTTTCTGGTGTTTTGCAGATAAAATCTAACATGGATATGGCTTCGTTAGACACCTCTGGGGATAATCCGCTACTTATTATTGGACCATTTTGTTTTCTTTCTTTTAACACATTCAATATGGCAGATTCAGAAGCAAAGTCCATGTTTGCCTCACATGGAGCATTCATGAATAACACAATTACTGAAGTTTTCTAGCTGCTATTGTAGGCTATCCCTTCTTCAATGTGTCTGGATGGATAGAAATAGAGCGAGACAGACACATGTACAATGTGCCGGCGCAGTCCAAGCTCAGCGACACAAGTGTAGTTATACAACATAAACAATATACTCATTAAATGACAAAATTATCTAGCAGCTTAATCTCCCACTGTCTGAATCATAATCATATACCTTCTTAACTGCATTTCAGTAAATATTTGGGGCAGAGACACAAGATTATTCATTTGCTCTAATGCCCCATCATGTGGACAACAAAATATAATACATGCAATGGATAGTGTGCAATGCATCATAAACCAAAAGAGCAGTTTGTTTGGTAATAATGAGCTGGAACACATCTTATGAAATAAAAATGGGCAATTAATTTCACTTCCTTTGCTCTTTATTTCCCCCAAACAATAAAGTTTGAATGTATTCTTTATTTGACCAGGTAAGTCAACTGAGACCCAATTCTGGTTTACATCCATCCATCCCTTTTCTTTCACTTTTCATTTACAATGACGACCAAATAAAGTTTGTTGTTCTGCAGAATTTGAATTCCAGACCTGCCGTTTACAAGACCATACATTACGAGCTACATACATTACGCTACATACATTACGCTACATACATTACGCTACCATACATTACGAGGACATTTTACTGGAGAATCCTACATAAAATCTCTGTTCAGAAACACCCCTTTATTCAGGTGTTTTTGAAGAGAGGCATAGCTTTGTACTAATACATGACTAACTCTGTACAAACCCAACACATCCTGGTCATGAAGCGATCACTTTGGCTTCAACACAGACTGCAGAAAGAGCTTCAGCACAGCCGAGATGAACCACTCTGAACTGCTCCCCCGCCCTCGCTGCTTTATGAACCTATGAAGACGTCACTCTTGGGACACATGCACCGAACCACGCTTCACCAGGACACGCGCTGATCACTCAGCTCACACTTTGAAGCCTCTACACTGAATGTAACATCACTACTACTGTGACACAGTATCTGTTCAATGCCTCTGAGCTGTCGTCGGTCTATCTGTTAGCTTAAAGTTTTAGTTTTGTAAGCCATTAAAACCAAGTTTTAGCTGAAAAAGAAACTGTTCTGTTCTCGGAAAATACTCAGTATTTGTGAGGTGGTGGCTGGCAGGTGGAAAGCAGACAGGCCAGAAGTTGAATGAAAATGCAGGTAGACAGGCAGGCAGGCAAACAGGTCCTGGACAAAAAGACACAAATTAGGATGAAGAGCCAGGCTTCTTGTACTGCAGGTCACGAGGTGTGGACTGGATTCAGGTGTGCGAGTGTCAGGTTGCGGATGGACTGATGGCTCCGCCCAGATGAGGAAACAAACAAATGCAGAAACAAGAGGGAGGGGTAGAGTGACAACACAGGACCATGATATTATAGTGAATTAGTCATACACAGCCTTCCCAGATGCTCAAAGTAGCTTTTATTATTTATTATTTATTATTTATATTATTAGCTTTGATGGACAATTTTGACTGATTGAAAATCTAACCGTAATGAAAGTCCAAACGCAGCACTGCTCTATTTCTGAGCGCGGCCTTTGGGCTCTCTCTAAAGCACAGCTATGGTTTAGTTTTGCATTTCAGATAGCAAATGAACAGCCACTTAATGCTGCTTTGGCCAACAGGATGCACATTCACACTGGAGCTGAGAGAGCATAAACTGAGATAAAGGATCGAGAAAGAAGAGAGAGGAGGTGGCGTGGTACACCATGAAGGTAGGAGTGGGCGTGGCTTCAAAGACGCATGATGCGAACTGCTGAATATTGCCCCTTTCGCCCACTGTGTTTCTTAAACATTAAGTTAAAATTGAGGAAATGCCAATAAAAAGCTCCAATTTGCATTTGTAATAGTGTAATATGAGTCTTAATATTGACCAGCAGATGAATAAAGTCGTCCTCTTGAGTTTTAAAATTTTTGTTGCAAAATGTGTCTTCCATGATTGTGTTCAGAGACGTTTAGCTCCATTCATTCAGTGGAAAAAAGTTTTTTTCTGTATAAATAAATAATATATCTCATGAAACAAAACAAAAAACAATTGAAGTCACAATGGAGAAATTCATGTGTTCCATCAGCTCTCTAGAAACATGGGGTGTAAAACAGGAAATGTACAATCCAGGAAGAGTAACTAAAGGTATCCTTTATACAATGAATAGAAAGTTTTAAAGGGCAAAAGTATATATATATGTATATATATATATATATATATATATATATATATATAATATATATATATATACATACAAATAAAATGCATATGAGAGATTAAATAGTGATAGATAAAATTAGCTCATGACGGAGAGAAAATATCCCTATAGCAAAACCACTGACTGATGGTAATTGATGTAATTATTATATTAATTATTAATTCTAGACCTGCATAAAACACTCAAATTTAAAGCATTTGCTACATTTCAGTTACAAATTAACAACTAATTCCTGAATCTATGTCAACTCAAAGCCAAACTGCTTATCATTTGTAATGCAAGTGCTCTGTCTCGCAGGGAACGCGTGTGACCTGGAGTGTGTTAGGTCAAAACATGCAATGTGATTCATTTGTGATTAATCCATGATTAATGAATTCATTATCTTTTGATTCATTGTGAGTTAAAGCGTTAACATTGTTAACTGTAATGCCTCTTGTTTGGCCAATTAAACAGACAGCTTCTGCTAAACATCAAGACCATTCTAAACCTTTTGACAAACGAACAAACGCGTATGACAATCTCTTGTAGTTGCTAGTCTTGGTATCAGCTGGAATCTAGTTTTGAATAATTTTTGACCAAACTAATAACCACCAACTATAACTCAAAAAGTCACCCTAGAGCTTTCCTACAGCAGCAGTGAGTTTCAGCTCAAAAAAAGAAGTTGCTTACAAAGACTCAAAGAAAATGATGTTGCAGCATAGTCATATCACAAAAGACAATCATTGCACACTCATTCATTGTACACGCATTCAGATCCTGATTGGAAACTACAGACTATTGAAAAATTCTGTATTTTCTGGGGTGGCTTTTTGATGATCGTATACGTGTTTTTGCCGTAGTCGAATCAAAGCGTCAGCGGACCCAGTCAAATTTTGTACTTTTGAAGCCTGGTGTGATGGCAGAAAGCAGCTTCCATTTTTTTTCTTTTTTTTTTTTTACCTGGAGAATCCGCGTTTCTCTTTTGCTCAATCAATATTTAAAATAAAACATGTCCCAAAGTCCATCTGTTGGTTCTGCTCGTATCCACAATGTGCATAGATTACTGAAAGAGAGAAAACTTTGGCTGTTGCAAACCAAATGAATAAATTATATTCGAATATATAATCCTGCACTGAAATCCGTATAATATTCGTAATAATTTTTCAGAATCAGAATAGTTGTTATTACCATGGAACAGGTACATACATACAACATAAACATACATACATAAAACATATAACACAGAATTTAGATTAAAATAAGCTATAAAAACTTCAGGCTATAAGGGATGCATAAAGAATATCCAAAAAATAAATAGAAAATAAAAGTCAAATATGGTATGACATAGAATTTGACATAGAACAACAGCGTTGTATTTACAGATGTGCATGTGTATTAAGTAATAGCATCTAAGTGTGGACAAACCACAAACTGCAATAGAGCAGATTATAGCCATGAGTCTGTATCTAAGTTATTAGGTAAGAATGTTTGTTTGGTAGGGACAGTGCAAGTTAATGAACAAGCCACACCGGATTGTAGCCTTGGGCTAATTTCCATCCGTTGTCCCCCATGCGCACTCTCAAACACACTCTCATTCATCCTGGCCTATTGTACATGTTTTTAGTGGTAGGGGAAACCGGAGTACCCGGAGGAAACCTACGCAGACACAGGGAGAACATGCAAACTCCACACAGAAAGGCCCCGGCCTTGGTGGGAATTGAACCCGGACCTTCTAGCTGTGAAGCACGAGCACTAACCGCTGTACTACCGTGCCGCCGGGTCTTGTTATCGTTCATGAGTCTAATGGCGGAGGGGAAAACATTTTTCAAGTCGCGGGATCTATGGGTCTGTACGGACTGTAGCCTCCTGCTTGAGGGGAGAGGGGTGAATAGTCTGTGTCCAGGGTGAGATGGGTCAGCTGTGATCCAACCCACACGCCTCCGGGTCCTGGAGGTGAACAGGTCCTGGAGAGATGGGAGCTTACAGCCAATCACCCTCTCAGCTCTCAGCAGCAGAGAGGGTGCTTGTCCCGGTCTGTAGCGCCGGGGAACCACACGGTGATGGAGGAGGTGAGGGTGGACTCGATGATGGCCGTGTAGAACTGCACCAGCATCTTGGTCGGCAGCTTAAGTTTCCTCAGGTGCCTCAGGAAGAACATCCTCTGCTGGGCCTTCTTGATGAGGGAGCATCTGAGGTCCTGGGTGATGGTGGTCCCCAGGAAACGGAATTGTTTGTTTTCAAATTGAAAACAAACATAAAATTACTCAGAAATGTCTGCTATGAGCATTTTTCGTTTCATGTAATGAAACAAAATCACTCTAAATGGCTTAAATGTAGAGTTTTCAATCTGACGCTAAAATAGAAAAGTACAGGCTCAGTATGTCATCAGTTATCATTTATTCATCTGCAACTCTATAAAAAAAATATAGAGAGGAATCATTCTGGTCTCACGAGGCTAGGTGATGAGCACATTCAGCGCGGCAAGAGGACAAAAAGTGGAAAGAGAGACTTCACCCCGAGTCAGGGTGGCAGGGAGGGGCCACGATAGAGGCTGTAGACGCTAGATGGAGGCGCAGGAGATGGACAGATGTACCGGGAGGAAGGTACGGGCCAGAGCAGCGCCGTGGAACATGAGGACTGGAAGCTGCGCATAGGACACACTTGGACATTCCAACATGACAATGACCCAAAGCACAAGGCCATGTCGACCTCTCATTGGCTACAGCAGAATAAAGTGAAGGTTCTGGAGTGGCCATCTTACTCTCCTGACCTTAATATCATTGAGCCACTCTTGGGGATCTCAAACGTGCAGTTCATGCAAAACAGCCAAGGAATTTTCAGGAACTGGAGGCTTTTTTGCCATGAAGAATGGCCAGTTTTACCATCCGAGGAAATAAAGAGGCCCTTTATGATTTTAAATAGTAAACTCAGTTGTTTGACCGCTTCGTGCCCCTGGTAGGGTCTCCCATGGCAACAGGTCCTAGGTGACGGGTCAGACAAAGAGCAGTTCAGAAGCCGCTTATGAGAGACCAACAGGCCTGTTTAGAACCATGAGGCCGTCCTTCTGTGGACCCACCACCTGCAGGAGGAGCCATAGGGGCTGGTGCAATGTGATTTGGGCAGTTCCAACAGCTGCCCCCACGACCCGGCAACGGAAAAGTGGAAGACGATGGATGAATGGATGGATGGATGGATGTTTTGTGTTATCAGTCATATTCTCATCAAGACAGTGTGGAAGTATTCAGTGACCTCTGTGTTTAAAATCACATTGTCATTGTAATTAGCAGTGCTTGTCTTTCAGGCAGATGAAGATGTTATGCCTTCCTTACTTTCAGCCCTTAAGTTGATCTGACCTTTTGTTGTGCTTGAGGCATTACAAAACTTTGTTCTGAGAAATTATTTAGTTGCGCTCACACTTCATCCAGAGTCATGAACCACACTGCAAGTCTTACTGTATTAAAGGTATTGTATCAATAAAGGCCGCTGGTTTTGTTTTAATATAGAAACAAAACTTAACTCTGCGTGGCTAATTTGAATAACCTACAACAGATACCCACAAAAATAGACCTTCATGCTCATCTTCCAGCATTTGTTCTGTACTGTAAGAAAGTTCCAGATGCTCTCCTGAAAGCTTTCCTAATGTTTTCTCTCTGTAGTCAGGCTGAATAACACTCGATGAAGAGCTTCCTTTTAAAGTATAAACACAGTGTATGTTGTCTTTAATTTTCAGCCGCCAAATCGTGCTATTTGTTGAAACCGTACATTATAGTTGTAAGTTAAAGAACGCTCCATTGTTTGGCTGCTAAATTATCTATGTATTACCGTGTTTTTTTTTTTTTTCATCCACCTGTGCAATTTATTTTACTCTCATTCCAACAACACATCTGAAGAATGTGGGAGCGTTTAATACTAATTTCTCCTGTCAGTCATCAAAATTGGAGTGAACCTGTTTATTCAGTTGTGGGTAGTTGACCATAGGGTTACGAATGGGTTGATCCACATTGCATTCCACCGGTGGCACATGTGGTTTTCCTTCTGTCAGCTAAGACTCTATTTTTAGTGTTGTAATTATTTTCACAGACTTCTTGTTAATTAAACATTATTCACACACCAAAATTATATGACGTTTTGGCGCTGGTGGCAGCACACATGGGAAAAACCAGCCCACATTTATTTACCGGCCTATTTTTTCGTGTGATTTTTGTCACGGTTTTATCCGGGTTACGTTAAGACTGCCAGCCAAACTGAAGGGGTCTCATTTATGAAGCTCACATGCATACAAAATAAGTCAGAAAGTGGAGTGCGTAGTTCCCCCCCCCCCCCCCCCCAAAAAAAAACTGACTTGTGACCATTTTGAATACCAAAGGAGAATTATGCTGCTCAAGACGTTAGCATGCTACCGGTTAGCATTTAGCTCCAACATTTGGCAGTTGATCAATTTTGAAACTCATGAAAGCGGAAGGGAATCTGCGCTAACAGAAGGGAGTTTAAGTCATGTTGGCCACACGTTTGATTTTATATTATCATATAAAAACAAACCTCGTGGTCAGTGGTCTTTTGGGGAGAAAAAGAAGAAAAAAATGAACACCTTTTTTACCTTGGAGGGTGTCGTGAAGGGCATAGGATGGGAGCGTTTGTGACTTTCCTATGCACTTTTAAAGTCAGTGTATAAATGAGGCCCAGATGTTTTTAGGACAGTCTGGACAAAACAGATAATCTTTTTTTTGTCTTTTTTTTTAAATGCTACCCTGGCCACTTGGATATGTGGTTCTAAATCTGATCTTGAAGTGCAACCTCTGTCTGAATGCCGCTGTACCCAATTCTGCAAAAAAAAATAGAAAAAAAAGAATTGTCTTTGTCTTGTTAATTATCGGGTGCACGTTCGCGGGTAATTTTACTTTTCAACATTTTGCAGCTGTTAATATTGTCTTGTGAAATCCGAAGCGACATGAACTGGAACGCTCCTCGAAGTCGCTTTAAAGATCCCACACAGCAACGCCCCATCCTACTTCACACTAATGTCTCCGCTGAACTTGCCCCGAACCATTGCCCTATTTTGTAATTGACCCTGTTGAGTCTCAAGCCTCTTTCATATGATGCTGTCCGCTCATGTCCACTCCGCCCGCCCCTCTGCCCCTCTCACTTTGAAGCTGTGTGCTCTTCCACTGACCTTCTTCTGTCACGTTCTGCCTTCATCCACTCTTCAAATGTGCTCCCTGGACCCTTCTCCCCTTGCCCTTGTTAAACACCAGTGTGGGGTAATCCAGCAGCAGATAATTGAGGGACTGGAGGATAGCCAGGATATCAGCATTCAAACATTTAATGGGCTGTGATCTGAATAAATCTGTTTCCAGAGGCCTTTTAATGCATTATTATTACTACTATTACTACTACTATTATTACTATTAGTATTAGTAGTAGTAGTAGTAGTAGTAGTAGTAGTAGTAGTAGTAGTAGTAGTAGTAGCAAAAGCAGGAGTAGTCCACCGTGAAACGAAGCCACCGTGATAGTGCGCCCTCTGCTGGAAAAGTGGATCTAAACTGATCAGCTTTTAGGAGGGTTGCTTTTGATCTATTTAACACAAGTGTGGAGTCAGGAGAAGTTATTTCAAATTGTATATATATACTATATATGAGCAAATTTGGAAAGTGTAACTAGATGCTACTGTTGATTGATTAAGATAACATCACTTCGAACAGTATAAGAAATGCTTGTATTTTTGTACCCTAACCTAATCCTAACCTAACCCCAATCCTAATTACCCTAACCCAGGGTGCCCAAACGTTTTGTCTCCGAGGGCCAAAATGAAAAAGTGCCTGTGGGCCTCGGGCCAAACACAGCGATGTCAAGCATGAAACACATATAACTGCAAATAATACTAGTTACTTACTTATTTTTCAGTAGCCTATACATTTGCATTTGATTCTATATGCAAATAACATGCTACATTAAAACAAATGTTGACTATGGCAAAAGCCTAGTTTTAGTAGAACAAATCAACAATTGCAGCAATATAGTGCAAAATGTAAACAACAACAACACCTATATCTACAGTACCTACAGTGAATTTACCTAATTTATTTGTTAACTCAAAGAAAATGCCATATTAGATCATTTTTAAAGTGTCAGTTCAGCATAAAGTCTTAAGTCAATTTTTAACACACACCTTTGTTTATGTCAACAATTGCAATAAAAGATGAAAAACTGGGAAAGTTGATGCTACAACGCTTTGTGATTGATAAACACCAAGACACCACAACAGTGTTTCCTTAACTTTGAAGGAGAGAAACAGTGCCCCCAATTTGACGCTGGTGGCTAAAAAGTGTACTGCATCCATATTTACCATTGAGAATGAATGTGAGAGAGTTACTATTAATCATACCGGCGCAAAAGTAGGTCACTCTCTGGCAGGCCAATGGAATTGTTCCGGCGGGCCAAATTTGGCCCGCGGGCCCCAGTTTGGGCACCCCTGCCCTAACCTAACCTTAACAATATAACTGTAAAACATAAAATATGTTAACAAATAATACTGTTGTGGATCCACTCGTACCAGTAGAGGGCGCACTATCATGGCGGAGCTGCCACACCTCCTGCATGCAGCTTTCTAATATTGGTAGTAGTAGAATAGTAGCAGGCCCGAGCTAGGGACATGCCCCATGAGGGACTGGAGTCCAAAATTGCAAGAATTCACATGGCAAGTTTTCATCGATACGCAAATAACAGGACTAAGAGATATATGGGTGGGGTCCGCGAGACAGGCAGTTTACATGGAGTTTATGGGAGCCCGGCCGGAGGAAATGCCCACCCTAAACTCTACAGGAAGTCAGCCTTATTGGACCTTGAACCTTCAAAATCATACCTCTCCCTCTTTAGAAATAATTCTCCCTGAGTTTTCATTCAAAACCCTCAAAAACTGGGTTGGAATATCCCAATTAAAAGATGATAATTTGAAATAATGTCCATGGTCCTGAGTCATGACAGGTCTTCTTTAACAAAATGTCTCAATGGCGCCCCTTAAAAGTACAAATTAAAATAAAACAATCTGTTTTGTGTTTAAAGAAATAACCTATTATAACATTTGCCTTCTTTGTGCTCTTTTTCAATCTTGTAAACAGACAATGTAAAGCTATTTAAATGATGTGGGGAATGACATGACGAAAATAAATGAAATGTAGAAGGCTTTTGGATTAATAAAACTTTTTGTACCACTAAATTTCCCAACTCCTGACTTCAAAACTAGAAATAAACACTCTTTTTTTCCCCCGTCATGGCTGCTTATGCAAACTTCCATGACTAAACTT
The DNA here is from genome assembly GCA_007210695.1 of Neogobius melanostomus. Lineage (NCBI taxonomy): Eukaryota > Metazoa > Chordata > Actinopteri > Gobiiformes > Gobiidae > Neogobius > Neogobius melanostomus. The sequence continues at coordinate 1,778,669 of VHKM01000399.1, forward strand.
TTGATATAACAATCTGATTTGCTCATAGTTCAGTGGCGTCTTATGAAATGAATATTTGGAGTAGTATGATGTGTGCAAGCGGTGTTCTTAAGCGCGTTCTCCAGAGCTGAGAAGCGCTGCAACAGGCATTAAAATCATGCCACGTTGGATATTGGAGTAAAAGGATTAGAAATAATGCACATAATAACATGTAATACAATGAGCAAGAAGCCAGATTGAGTTGAATACAGCATAACACTGCTAATGAAGTGGATTCGAGAAGTGTTGCATGCTGCACTTATTCTTAATTTACTTAATTAATCTAAAAGGCTGGGGGAAAAAATGGGATGTCAACCTTGCAAAGTACTCATTACAGAACCGTAACACATTTTGAACATGTTTAGTCAATTAGAGCGACTAAGTGGAACGGATTAGAGCATATTCATTAAAATATTAGTTGGATAACTTCCCCTGTAACGCTCTCAAATATCCAACTCAAAACTTTGGTAGTACAACTCATGCTCTCATTCGAATCTTTTATTACGTATTGATGCCCAAAAAGGAGAAGATTTTCGTTTGACTTTTTTCTACGTTTTTACTCATACAGTACACGTATTTATAATGTACAAGAAAGTGAAGCACATTGTCCAGTCTTTAGTTCAGGTTAGGTCCAGCTTTGGCCTATAGTGAAATGTAAGACTTTTTTAATACCTTTTTAGTGCCATCATGGTGAAATGTAATGCCACTGTTGCAGGTCAAAAAATACCATATGTTCTCATTCTATTATATAAATTACATGTTAAATAACTAAAATCTTGATGATAGGGTAATGAGGATGAAATTAGCCGCTGGTGAAAATAATAAAGTTAATATAAGCAAAAGGATATAGTTGGACAGTTTGACAAATGTATTTTAAGCATTTTTAGTCCCAATGAGTTGATGTAGAAATGTATAGACTGGGCATTGATCCAGTCAGTCTCAGAATACTAAACCCTGGTAAATCAGTCCTGTAGACTAGAGCTAGGACTTCAGGTCTAACCATGTCCTGGACAGAACCAGGTCTAAACCAAGACTGAACAGGCTTTAAACGATTATGGTTGTGCACTCAGTCACCAGGAGCAGCAGCAGTGCATACAGGACTCTGGAGGAGCGTGTCAGTCACACGACAAAGGGGCTGCGGTGAAAGTTGTGCTGCTGATCGATGGCCGCAATTGAAGGGTGACTCGGGACATTGTTTCTAGCGCAGTTCTCGCCTCCCACACTCGTGCACCGACCAGGCGGGTCCATGGCAGGTGAACGCTTCATAAGAGAGATATAACGTTAACTTTAAGCAGCCCCATTTAAATAAACTGCCTTCACTTGAATAGCAAACACGCACTATTTTAAGATACATTCCTAAAAGTTACCCGCACATTCGGTGTTGGTTGCGCTGCTTTCCTCCCATCAGTCATTAACAGTTAACATCCCGCGCCGCTTGTCCAACTCACACAAGTGTATTTTTGGCTCCATTTCCAACACGGTCTTGATTTACAGACTCTTATCAAAGAGTTTTGCTTTTTTGCAGAAATACGGTTCCTTCCCACCACACGCGGTGAGCCTGTTGCTACTGACAAACTGCACCATACTGTTCGAATGACTTTAAATAGCGCGAGCACATCGTTTCATGTTTTGTTTCTTCTTTTAAGGCATACTTTGACAAAATTATTATGCGACTAATGTTAATACAAGGATTAAAGAAAATGTTAGACCCATGCACTGAAAAAATAATGGCAAGGCAAGTTTATTTGAAGATTCATACAATTCAAAGTGCTTCACAATTGCATAAAATTACAAAAATGCAGATAAAATCAATCAAAACATCAACATACAAAATTATCAATTACAGTAAAAGGCAAGAGTGCAGATAAAACACTTTCAGTTGTCATATGCATGGCCACCAGGAGACCCCTCCCTGAAGTTCTCAGAGCCCGAGAGCTCTAACATGTCAGAGATGTACTTTGGTGCTAAACCATGAAAAGACTTGTACACAAGCAGAGCTGTTTTAAATTCTATTCTCTGAGTGACAGGAAGCCAGTGCAGAGACCGGAGCATTGGACTAATATGGTCGTATTTCCTGGTTCTTGTCAGGACTCGAGCAGCAGCGTTCTGGATGTACTGCAGCTCTAACAGTGAGCAGCCGTTACAGTCGTCTAACCTGCTGGAGACAAATGCATGGATGAGTCTCTCTAAGTCTGGTTTGACACTATAATGAGTGATTTTTTTTATATCACCTAAGAGTATGTTGTAAACACGGCAAAAACACACCTTGGTATTGTAAGGACTGTAACGAAATCTGAACAAGCTCCTGACTCATGCTTTGCTCACACGCTACAGAACAAGAAGACCATGTCAGTGAGATTAGCTGATAAAAAACGGTCAACACCATAATCATTCTGAACATAACGTGAAGTACAGATAAAGTACAAACACATAGACACAAACAACTGATTGACTGATAGGCAGTCACCCTCTCTGCACAGAGGAGTGCAAGACTAGGATAAAAGGCAACTGTCAATGGAGGTCTGGACTTCACTTCTCTTTCTCTGAAGTCACCAGCTGGTTTTACTGCTTTGTAACTAGGAACAACGGCAATAAAAGCCTTTTCTTTGAGACGACTTCTATCTCCAGTGTTTGCTTTGGCCATATCCAAATAACTGTTCTCGCGTGATACCCGAGACGCTGGACCCGTCGAACACAGCGTACGCCCTGACCTCAGCCCTGCCAGGCCGGAAGACGCCAGTGAGGAGACAGAGGAAGTACGAGTGAACGAGCTTAGACCGGGCCCAAAAAAAAAATCCAATCCAACCCGAGCCTGACAAATTAACTTGAATTGTCGGCCCAAGTTCGCAACAAACCCGACGGAAATCATTCAGTTGAGGTATTATGGCCTGTGTGGGACAGGTTTACGCACCCGGCGCACGAGCAGGCAGCAGCACTCCTCCCTCCTCCTCCCTCGTTGTGCATAAACACCACGCTGCATTCACAATACATTTTATGCACAAACAGGAACCAAAGTGCTGTATCTTGCCACTGTGAGTTAGCGCCGGTATCAAAGCACTGGCCTCCTCTTGCTGCAGGAAAAAGGCTGAACTATGGATAACTCCTCTATTTTATTATGGCTTAAGTGTAACCAGAGATAATAATACAAAACATTTATCTTGAAGCCCGACCCAAAGCGCGATATCTCGGTCCGACCCAGCCTGAATTTGGGGTCGGGCTCGGGCCTAAAAGCTAAACTCTATTGCCATTTCACTTATAAGGGCACAATTCACACATTCACAGGGGGTCATTTACTCAGCCAGGTGCTGAATTGTGAGTAGTACAAAAAATGGGCAAGTTTTATTTTTTGGACGTGTTGCACCTGATTTACTATTAGAAACTGGGCGTACTATTAGTGCCAACTTTACTGCACGAGCACAGTCTGGGCAAAACTGCTGCTGCTCTTCCTCCTGTCTGAGCGCCTTTGAGGGAACATTAAAAAGTTGTGATGGATAAATGACAGATGTCCACGAGCAATAATTATCACTTTAATTAAAAAACTAATTATTATTATAACAAATATATCCTCTTGACTTTTAAGAAATAGCCTGTACTGTCTGTGATTTGTGTTGGTTGCACGTGTTGGCACAGGGAAAAAACAAACAACAAAAAAACCCTCCAAGCCCTCCACGCGCTCATCCAGTGATATGCACTGGTCCGAGGAGCATATGTCAGCTGCTGCGCATACAGAGCAGCCATATCTGGGATTTCAACTAGCAGGAAACAGTGATCATAGACTTGTTGAAAGCAGAGAATATCGAGCCAGCAGGAAAACACAGGCTCGCCCGGGGATGAGAGGAATAGGTGAACAGCAGAATTGCCTTTGTTTGCATATTCATCAAGTTTGCTCTGCGGCCTTTGCTGTAGAGTACACTCTACCATTATGGAACCTGTTAAAATGCTTAGTAAATGAACCCCATAGTGTGTTGAGGTCTCGGGATGGAGACGCACTGCCAAAAGCACAAAAAGTTGATGTTGAGGAATATGGGGAAACGTATTAAATGTAATTTAGCTAGTTACATCGACTCACACACAGCTGATTCCATTCTTTCAAACTGCTTTGACAGAAAAGTCATACCAACAGCACCTCTTTGTTCTTCCCTGCTAAACATGACACGTTCTAATCAAAATTCATTGTTTACTCTGAGTCTGAGTAGGCAACAAAACATGAAAGCTGTACACAATAAATTGTAAACAAGCCTGCCTTGCATTAAACACATACACAATAGGAGGAAGGCTTGAGGACATGACATTGTGACAGATAACATCTGCTTTCACACACTTCCGTAAGGGAACACAAGCGCGTGTTTGGCCCGTTGTTGGGAACCGTTGTTCCCTGTACATTGACCTAGTCACTATGTTGATCCGTCACCAGGGGTTAAAGTGGGCCGGAACGGTCAGGAACGCCGTTCCCGCACCTTTGCATGGCAAAAAAAAAAGTTAATGATTGCGACAAAGAAGAAGAAGAGCGTATGGCCATTATTGTTAATTTGCTGAAGCTGCGCTGGACAAAAGTCCACTTTTCAGAGAGAAGCTGGAGAATAATCATAAGATCAGCAGCAGCTCAGTCCACTCCTCATGTGCGAGGGTTTAATGCGCCTCAATATAACAGCATTTATCATGAAATCATGAACTTTACGGACATAAACTAATCCATAAACGGAGTCTACTCTTTCCAAGCTTTAGCCCGCTTTTTATTTCATATCAATCGGCCTCATATATTAAAGTATTTATATATTAAAGTATTTGCTCTGATCAGATCCTCTGAATCTGCCCGCGGTTTAAAAGTAACAATAGAGTCATGAATCCTGGTTGAAGTTGAATCTTTAGAGTCGTCTGGAGCCTGTGTCTCCTCACTGCTCAGCGCGATGAGCAGCTCTCAGATGGAGGAAAAACAGGGGCGGAGCCAATGGCTGCTAGCTGCTCTGCTTTATGACCGCAACACTGGAGGCCGCCATTGCTCCGCCATTGCTGTAGTACCTCCATATCATCGCTAGGCCCCATTGAAAAGCATTGAACTTTAGACACGTTAAAACAACTTTAACGCTTGGTTTCAATTGTTTTAACACTTTCTATGGCTACATATTCCTCCTGAGATAACGCTGGGTTACTCACAAAAAAAGAAACCAGGCTGGTTTTCGAAATATTTTAAAAAAAAAATCTCCTACTTAACGGAGGTTGGACTGTTAGCATTGGAGCTGCGCGAGCTACACGTCACGCAAGGGCCGAGTCTACAGTGAAAATCCCGCCCTTATGCCCTTATTAGGAACATGCTTCGTCAGAGCTGGGGAGGAGGAGTCTGTAAATCCGCCATGATTTCCCCCTCGAACGTGGTCATTATGGTAAACGGGGAAAGTGAGGAGGAGTTGTCTATTCTTTTTCACGGTCTATGGGCTGAGCTGACACGGGCAGCAGAGGGACTGGGGCCCCACAAGGAAACACTTACACAGGATTTTGACAGTACATAAAAACAAGTCTAGTCTAATTGCAGGTATAAAAATCAGTGTTGCTTTTATTCCTTTCTTTTTTTAGGAAAGTAATCATAATGTAGACAGTTTTGAGTTAATCACTGTTTAAGGCTAATTTAAACAGCATAACTTTCTGGGAGTATCTCAAACAAGAGCAAATATAAAGAAATCTTATTCTGTGAAATGGTTTAAAACTTATTTTTAAAATAAATAAATTCAAAGTAATATATAACACCTTCTGTTACATGTAATATACACACAGCCTTTCATATATTGACCTAATGTAGCGTTCTGAGTCTTCGAGGTTAGAGTTCCACCACCTCCCAAAATCCACTTTAACCACTGTCCGTCATACAGGACTTTGGGGCATTCAGAACAGCAGAGGTGGGGGAAGTTGTGCCAGCCGTGGCCAGCGCGGTGATTGGTATGGGCCAAAAGGTAGTCCCCAGTGGACTGTGGTGCACATTTAGGAGAATTTGAATTTTGGGAGAGACAGGCAGAAAACAGATCACCAGTCAGAAGAAGCACCAGTCTTAAGACCCCAACGTAGGCAACACATGTGTTGTGATATCCAGCTATACAAAATAATTTGCTTTGATCTGAACAGAACACACACTAAAGAGCATACAGAAGCACCACACTACACAAAGAAGACAACACTAGGACAACAGGGCACCAAATGGATCAAAGGGGAGAAGCATGGCGCTCACCTGGACATCAAATGCTTATGGCCCAAATATCCAGCTGCTGACGGTGACACTGGAAAAGGAGCAGTGTTCCCAAGAGCTACGTCTGCGAATAACAGCCGACCAGGCGTCGTCACAGCAGAGCACTGAAAAGAAAGCACTTTTGACAACAACAAACTGGAGCATAAAAAGGCAATAACCAAACACGCCCACGGAGAGAAGAGTGGTGATTACACAAAGTGACATCGGCATGTTAAGCCTCATGACAGGCACAATGAAGCAGGCTTCGAAGCATATTTTGAGCTAAAGAGAGTATGCCAAATGAAACTTTGCGATTCATAAACCACGATACCATGTGACCAAAGCTTTGGTTTATGGAAATGATGAATTCATGGGTTTCTCTGAGCCTAAAACTTTGAAAGGATGTTCTCATGACTGCAACACTTGCACATATTATATTTCAACTTCTGCACCAGAAAAAAAGTAAAATAAACATACTTTATTAATTGTAACACATTCAAATCATCAGCAGACAGCAGTACAGAGCGAGGCTTCAGTCGCGAACAATTGGCCAACACATAAGGTCAATTATGTGAAGCCCCCTCTTCATGGGGCTTCATTTTGCCCATCACTAGTCAAGTCACCCCAAACACCGTGACGGGAACGACTCCCACAGACTCATGGGAAGTCACGACAGACCTGAGCTTAAATCCCTTCAGTGTCAATACGCCCCAAGCCAGGTACACGAAGAGGTGCACTCCATAAAACGGGGAGGGCAGATGCACTCCACATGCCACACTTGCTCTACGTGCTTTATGTAGACCCAGTTATAGGGATATTGAACCCATTTATAAACTCGACTCGCTGCAGGGACCATGACTCTGTAATGTGATACTAAACAGCAGCCCTCCATGTTTGTTAGTGAGCGAGGAGCGGTTCTATATTGGGAGGGGCCTGCAGTGAGGGAATGCCTTCAGCGTTGTGGGATTTGTCAGCTTTCTAAGGTTCACTTAACTGCAGGCCTGGCTGACTCACTTCTCCTGCATTAATTCATCTGCGTTAGCTCCTCTCCTCGCCCTAATCCATGCTATTGTTTACTTAACCCGCTCAGCTGTGGGTGACTCATCATGTTGTGACTCTAGCAGCCCTTAAGTAAATCAAGAACGAACACATTTGGAAAGTTTGCCAAACTAATACAATCCCAGCAACAGGAGCAGATGTTTGATTTGACTCATTTCATACATAATGGCTGAATGATATGTTTACAGCGTGCTGAGCTGAATGCAAAGTCTTGTTCATGTTGGTGTCTTCTCATCGTGTTCTTTACCTCTGACTCCATCAGTCATCACCTCTGAGTAGGAAGTGGGTCAGTCTGACCAGAGTGTGCCTCTCAGTCAATGTAACCTGACAGATCTGCCGATGCATAGGTATGTGTATACTCCACAGTGGACTGTACAGAAACAATGGCATCCATGCATATATTTGCAGCACCATCTTGGATATTTGTTTTGCAGAATAACGGCAGAACCATTTCTTCTATACTGTTTAAGCTCTATTCTCTTTTATGTTAATGCACTCAAAGCATATGGAAACACCCAATTTAGGCATACACCCTTGTAAGATTGTAAGCTATTCAATACACAAATTGCCAACAGTAGTTCCCTCTTCAGGGTGGACCAGGTCAGCGCTCAGGAGGAACTGAGACTAGAGCCATTGCTCGTTCATGTTGAAAGGAGCCAGCTGAGGTGGCTCCAATGGCTGCTGGTTGAACTGCTTTATGACTGCAAGCTAGGGGCCAACATTGTCCGCCATTGCTGCAGTACCTCCTTATGTGGAGGGGGGGGGGCAAAACAAGTTAGTTTCTATTAGTTAGCCTTGCACTTTAGACACGTTTGAAGCAACTGTAAAGCCTGGATTCAAATTTTTGGGAACTTTCTACAGCTAGATATTCCTCCTGTGATAAAGCTGGGTTAGTTACAATTAAAGAAACCAGGCTGGTTTTGGTAACAATTATTTTAGAAATCTCGTATACTAATGAGGGCTGGACTGTAATTGACAGGCCGTTAGCATTAGAGCTAATGGCGCGGGTGTGGCTACGACCGAACTACGTACCCCACGAGGGCCGAGTCTACAGCGAAGATCCTGCCCTTATGCCCTTTTTAGGAACATGCTCCGTCACAGCAGGGTAGTAGGAGTCTGTAAATCTGCCTTGATTACCCTTCGAACGTAGTTATTATGGCAAACGGGGAGGAGTGAGGAGATGGAGTCTATTATTATTATTATGTTATTATGTCTGGTGGCCCAGAATCTGTTGTGGACACTGGGAGGAGCTCACATGGAAGACCTCGGACAATCTAGATGGACTATGGCCTTTCCGAAACAGCTTAGATTTCAGCAGAACTTAGTGGGGCGTGTCTGTTGTGGGATGAGGCGAAAGTCTGTCTGAGAGCCACAGTATCAAGTTCTGAAGGTGAGTTCACTGAGGACTAAGTGGAAGTGGCTACTGGATAGGTGGAGTAAGGAAGAAGCGGTTTCGGAAAGTGTGCATCCCCCTGGCGAATATGGAGTGAAGTCTAAGTATCTCGCTGGCATGCCCCACAACCCAGCACAGGGGATGAAAAATAGCTAGATGAAAAAATAATGGCAAAAACAAAACACACACAAAAACAATGTTTGTCCAAAAACATATTAACGTCTCTTTGTCAACCAAATTATCATTATAATATCGGGCAGTGAGCCAGGTATGCACGGTATGTACAGTCACATTTCCAACCAATTCAATAGACACCACTGACATAAGGATTCCTCTCATTCCTGTATGTCGGGGCTTTGATGGTGGCTCTGAAGCTGCCATTTTGCCCGCAACAACAAAGAGTGCCTGTACATATTTGATCCAGAAATGTTCCTATCACTGTCTGGTTCGGACCTCATTGGAACAGCATTAAACAAATGTTTAAGCGGACACCAAAGCACACTTGTCTTTCATCTAAATTGGCCATTGAGGCTCCCTTACTCAAAAGGCCTGTTGTGGAGTTACCCCTCGAAGATGAAAAGCCCTGTGTCAGACTGTGATACCTTACTGCTTGTACATTAGCATTTGAGTTATTCCAAATGCAGAGGACTACTCGGGGTTGCCATGGAATTTCATCTTGACTCACGGGCTCACGCCGTCTTATGAAAGGTAAATTAGAGCTAATGAGGTGTTGAAAGGCTGTCACTCAAACGTACTGTTACATCAGCTGTACCGCCCCGTTTTGCCCCACAGCATCACAGAACAGTTATAAGCAAGCTTCTTCAGAGAATAGACAAGAGCACCAAGAATACCACGCACGGCTCAAATTGACTACTGAATGGCTTACTGCACGTATTTCGTACAGTTTTGATTGTAAACTGTGACTCACATTGAGTACAGTTTTGTGTACGGCTTGTGCACAGTGCGGCAGTGGCATGGCCATCTTTAGGTCTAATTTTATATATGTTATGTGCTGGATAAAACCATAAAATAACAAGCAGGCAAAAACAGCACAACAAAGTTTGTAATAAATGCAATTAATATAATGAGGTAAAATCATCTTGCTGGACCAACCACTAACTAATGTTAACACCACAACAAAATGTGTTGTATTTTGTTACTTACAAATTGCTAGACAACATTATGATTTGCTTAGTGCTTAGCATTTTTTCTTTTCTTTTGAAATCATCTGGGGACCCACATCCAAGACCTTGCGACCCCAAGAGGGGTCCCGACCCCCCACTTTGGGAACCACTGTATACTGATTGTATATACAATACATTATAGTATAGTGTATTGTATATACCATCAGTGATTAGCACTGCATAACAGAAGGCTTCTTCTGATGAAAACACTGAAACACTGTCACAAATAATTCTTCCTCATGCTTCCACAGCCCCGGGTGGAGTGGCACCTGGCGTGGCCCAGCAGAAATCAGGAGCGGCCCGAGTCACCTCAGTAACAACTTTTCACATACAGAAATACAAGTAAACGGCACATTTTATCAAACTTACTATCACTGTCATTACTATCACTGTCAAGGCAAGGCAACTTCTGGATATCTGTTTTTTTGGTTCAATTTGGTGCTTCAGACTCTGGGAATAACTGTTGTACTGTATAAGGGACAGTGCACAGAGACATTAAGCTCATACATAGATGTATAGCTAAAAAGCTAGTTTCAAAACGATCTAAACCAAATGAGTGGAGAAATTAAAGTGAGGTATTGTGTCCCCCAGTATGACGCATTGACGTATGTATCTGTAACGCTTGATCCTTGACAACACCCATATGGCATGTATCTCAATAAGAATGATAAATAACAACAGTAATGATATAACACAATTATGTCACATAAAGGAACGGTGCAAGCTGAGCGACTGCCAGCCCACATCATTGTTAGCCACAGTGTTGATAGTGTGGCAGAAAGAGCATCACTGCTGATAAATCATGCAGGTGCTTTTTGGTAATCTCCAGCAAATGTTGAGAGATCCATTGCAGATGCATTTTTTGTTCAATTAAATACAGCATCCCATCGATCTGTTTTCATGGTAATTAGAGCATCAGAGCAACATTTACACCTTTAAACACGCTCTAAACATTGTTTTTTTCACAAGAGCCGCTAAACCAATTAATTTGGTTTTGCACGTCAGGAATTCGGTGGACAGCTAGATATTCCTCCCGTCATAATTCTGGGTTATTTACAATTAAAGAAACCGGGCTGGTCTTCGTAGGGTACATTTTAGAAATCTTGTATAATTAATGAGGGCCGGACGTTGATTGACAGGCCGTTAGCATTAGAGGTAATGGCGCGGGCGCGGCTACGACCGAACTCCATGCCCCGTGAGCGCCGAGTCTACAGTGACGATCCCGCTCTTTTGCCCTTTTTAGGGACATGCTCCGTCACAGCAGGGGAGGAGGAGCCTGTAAATCCACCATGATTTCCCCCTCGAACGTGGTCATTGTGGTAAACGGGGAGGAGTGAGGAATGACGGTCTATTAATAGCACTTTATTATTAGAATCACTTTTTTAGGAGCTGTCTGTTCTGCTTCACCTGTTGAGCTGTGTGCAGAAGTGTCCCCAGTGCTAGCTGATATACTGCTCCGTTTATATGACTCCCACACGGTATGGGTAAACTAAGCGACCATCGGACAGACACAGGAGACAGACAGAAACCTGCATGCGTCTCTGTATACGTTTTGAACATAGAAGCAGGCGAACAAGTGAGTTGTGTGTCCTCCTGTATCACTGTGCAGAGACCCTGCAGTTCATTGTAGGGTGGCATGGCGCCTGTTTCATCTCCTCCTGCCAGCTGGTGGTGGCATGGCTATATAAGCAATGCATTCACTCCTTCGTTCTCTGATGTCACTCACTTCCTGTTCCAGCCGGTGCGTCAGTGCGTTCCTCACTCCTCCGAGGGACAGCTCCGCGTTGTAGTAACGGTTCCACGATGTAGACCCAGATGCTCCTGGTACAGGGATGGTGTGTGTCTCGCTGTCATGGCCCCACACCCGCGTGTTATGCCCTGCGTCCGATGATGATCTGGCCCGCGCCGATGCGATGACGCCGCTGTCCTAAGGTTGTTGCCTTGTCTTCCTACTTTGTTCTATCATGGACTTTTGTATTGGTTGTAACAACTTGTCTTTTAACCTTGTGGTTCACTCATGGACTTTATAGATGGTTTCATGGAAATGTCTGTGAAAATGTGAATCTGTGAACCAAATGAACTTTTTAACAACGAACAGAAAACAGAAAATAATTTATTGAAACGAAATAGTAAATAAAACTATTATTTAGCTAAATATGGACTCAGCCTGTGTCAATCATAAGGAACCTGCGTGCCTTAGGGTCCGGAGCCTCCTCCCGGGGCGTTGTCAATTTAATTTTGGTTTATTTTGGCTTTTTATGTTTTACAAACCCGCTCCATCTTGTCACAATAGGAACTTTAAAATGACGTGGGTTGGACTTAAGCCGTTTGATGGAAGTGGAGACCCATTCCAGTTCAGTGTTATGCAGATGAGAGCCAAGGCTAAAGTGTCACCGGTTAAGTGTCTTTTCTTTATAACCCCCGTACACCGTCAAAACAACACAGTTTATTATTTTGTAAATGAGCCAGATACAAATTTGAAAACATTTTTAATGCCACACTGGCACTGCATTATTCTGACCTGCCCAAAAGTTTAAACCTGCTTGTCAACCGTGCACAATTTTTTCGCGCAGTTTTACCTCTCGTTGTTGATATCATTTGCATTTATTACACCTGAAATTGTGTCCACTGTGCATATGCTTAGTAAATCAGGCCTTAAGCGTAAGTACATTTTCTAAAACCTTTGCATTGTGTGAACCCTGGTAAATGTGTTTACTGATGAGTGCACGTAGTTCAATAAGCCAGAAGAATCTCGTTAGCTTAAGCAAGTTTATGACAAACGGAAACACAGCAAAGCACTCCTCTGCCAGACGGCTGTGTGGGGATCGCGGATAGATTTTCCCTGACCTCAGAATGCCGCTCTGAAATGACATGACATCACACCGCCTCCACGCTTTTGAGAGGGAACAGAGCTGGAGATGCATCAAACAAATGTACAAAAACACATACTGTACAAATACAGGAAAACGTTTAGAGGTCTTGGTGTCATTGCTTTGGTCTGTAATTGAACTTCGCATTACATTTGGAGGGAAGTGAGAGTGCTATTTTCACTATCTTTGAAATACCAACAATAAGGCACAAGAACAATTCTAGAGGTAGAGAATGTCATATTTATTTACATCATTATTTCCGGTATTCATGTCCATTTTAATATCGTTCAGTTTCCGCGCACACTATTCAACTTTGGGTTAATCAGTCCACAGTATATTTTTCCAGTAGTGCTGTGGAGCATCCAAGAGCTCTTTCAGTTGAATATTTTGGGAGGAACACACAACGTCATGTATGGAGCAAAATCGAACAGCACATCAACATCAAAACCCTATCCCCACTGTAAAGTCTGGAGCAGGAGAATCATGGTGTGGGGCTGTTTTGTCGCCTCAGGGTCTGGACAACGGGCTATCATCAATTAACAAATGAATTCACAAGTTTATCAAGATATTTTGCAAAAAAAACTGAGACATTCACAACAGCGGGGAATAAGTAAGTACACCCTTGTATTAAATATCTGGCTGATCCTTCTTTTGCAGCAATAACTGCTTTTCTTTGCAGATTAGACGCTCACAACGATCAGGATGAATCTTGGACCATTCCTCTTTACAAACCTGCTGCAGTTCAGTGAGATTCAGGCGGTGTACTCACTTAATCCACGCTCACCTGTGAATGTTTACATGTTATCACCCAAACATTTACATTTTATCATATTTTTCATTGGCCATATTTGTTTAAGCAGACACTGTTTAATCATTCTTATTATTTTATGAAGATCAGACCACATTTAATGACTAATTTAGGCAGAAATGTGAGAAATTCCAACCGGTGTATTACTTTTTCCTCCCACTGTAAACAAAAACTCAAAACTCTTCCTCACCCACCGGTCTCTCGCTTTTCCTCCAAACTTGGGTCCGCTTGAGGGTTCTGCGCAGTATCTTTGCTGTTCCTAGAACTGCACTTTTCTGGACCGAGATGTCTGATGTATTTCCTGGGATCTGCTGGAGCCACTCCTCCACTTTGGGGGTCACTGCCCCGAGTGCCCCAACGACCACGGGCACTACTGATGCCTTCACTCTCCAGGCCTTCTCTAGCTCTTCTCTGAGCCCCTGGTATTTCTCTAGTTTCTCGTGTTCCTTTTTCCTGATGTTGAAGTCTCTTGGTATTGCTATGTCAACCACCACGGCTTTCCTCTGCTCTTTGTCCCCCACCACAATGTCCGGTTGGTTCATTACCATTCTGTCCGTCTGTATCTGGAAGTCCCACAGGATCTTGGCTCGGTCATTCTCTACCACCTTTGGAGGTGTTTCCCACTTTGACCTTGGGGTTTCCAGCCCATACTCTGCACAGATGTTCCTGTACACTATGCCAGCCACTTGGTTATGGCGCTCCATGTAAGCTTTCCCTGCCAGCATCTTACACCCTGCAGTTATGTGCTGGATTGTCTCAGTGGCCTCTTTGCACAGTCTACACCTGGGGTCTTGTCTGGTGTGATAGATGTGGGCCTCTATTGCTCGGGCGCCCAACGCCTTTACTGGTTATATAGTTAACACGTGATTTACTTGCCCAGCAGAGTTGAGACAGTCTGATTATGACTTAATTCAAGCTATTTTCAGGTAGATAGTCAACAACAGAAACATTTGCTTCACTGACTCACCCGCATCCAGTCTTCATGAGGCAGTCAGCTCCAAACAACACGAAAAGTCCCACTTCACTTCACCATTCTGATATGTCCATGTTTCCAGTCTCCTCTCACAGCAGCATATTTCCCAACAAAACAAGCTTCCTCTGGTTGTTTGCTGCATGTCCTGAGCTTTAGTGGCTTACTGTTTTAGGTAACCTTTAGTCCAACTTGTAGAGATAATTTGGACTGTACCGCGCTTCTAGTGTTTTGCGCACTTCAGGGAGAATGGCCCTTTGCACTGCAGCCTGACACTGGTAATTTGTATCCAGTAAGCGTGTTTTGTGAATTTGTACAACCGGGTTATGGCCTGATATTGGAAGATGTTCCTTGCATGTTCCGATCTGTGTGCCCAAGACCAGGATACTGCAGCCCCTGAGGGTAATAATGCACCGGGGATTGGATGGAGGAGAAGGAATGGCTAAAAAGAGATAAAATAATCACTGACCTATATTCAAGAATGGGAAAATGGAAATCCAGCATTCTGCGTTTTGAATTATTGGGTCACTCTTTCAAATGGCAGCTGATTATTTACATATGTTTTCAAACGTTTCATAGATTTGTTTAAGTGTTAATGTCGAAAACTAAATTCAGATTTGCAAGACAATCATCTAACCATTAATGTTAGAAAAACAGAATGCATTTAAATCACAGAGACATCTGTCCATATCCAATCCTCTCGCTATTTCAACCAAAATTGTTCACTCGTATTATCTACCTGAGGGGGGGACCTTCAAGTCGATTCATACCTCACATATACAAACCTAACAATGGAGCTCAATGTTTACGGCAACATTTGATCATGTTTGTCAGCTGTCTCAAGGACATACTGTATCTACATGCAATGATTAGTTCCACTCTATCATACTGTCTTCCTGTATGGACAGGAAGACCCGTGTCAAGACTGTACAGCGGAGCATACACAAACACTGCACTGCTCTGTTACTGTCAATGAGCTCTGCTTCCATCTAGTGAACAGTTGCCCATTGGCTTCACTGGCTGCTCAGGTTCCCAAGGTCCAGCTCCAATTCTGGGTGTTTTACCATGTTTTCTGCAAACAAACTCTTACCCTGACCACACTTTAGGGACGTATATGGACACACTTCCTTTTTCAGTGACATAATGGGATTCTCTTGAGCACTATGACTATATTCTGCTTCTTGCAAGCTTTTTTATTGTGTTGTGGTGTCTTGGAATGTATGTTTGTGTTGTAGAAAAATGCTGGAAGTTAGCCATATTGTTTTAAATCCTTTCCTAAATACATGTTATGTGACTTTATTTACTATTTGAGTCTTGGAGGTTGGAGTTCTGTTTCATTGGTGCACATTTGAGTAATCCTTCATATTTAGACAGCCTCTTTATTTGCTCCAGAGCTCAAATCTGAGCTCCACTACTTAACATATTCATACAGTGCTACCACGTATGTGTATGGACCATGATTAATTTCAACACCCAAATTCCCCTCACTACACTAACTGATGCTAACTGCTACCATTTTTAGCCTAATTTAAATTTCTCCACTCTTTATTGTCTCAGCAGGTGGATTCAGCTGACAAGAGCGGTCTCCTGTTTCTGTTGCCAGGCCGAAACATGTTCTTGTAGAGATGTAAAGAAGTAGAACTTCTTTCCGCTTGACCAGAACAAATACAAACCGATGTCTGTGCTCCTCTTGACTGACTACTACTCGTGTTTCATTAGTGGACACGGTGCTACGTGGTGGGCTGGTACATCGCTGGGACGGCCCATGTCAGGCACGGTGCCAGGGCAGTGCAAGCAGGAGAGACAGGGGTGGGAGGATGGGGGATCTACTGCAGCGTGGGTGGTGATAAATCACACTGTGCCTGTGTGTCTCCAGGGCCTGTCCACCTCAGTGAGCCACACAAGACCAGCCGACATGGATGCTTGTCCTGGGACATGTGCATGTGAGGAAAGCACAGCCCATACAGTACATCTCCACACAATACACATACATCAGGAAAAAAATAGAAACATTAAATATTTGTATTACTTCAAACTGGATCAAAATGTGTATTTTTTTTATTTGCTAAACAAGTAAAAAGATCAAGGAAGCTCAAATTGTTGGATTTTTATTTACACCATTATGTGTTGTCATGGTTTTATTCATGCCTCTATCTCCTGCATTTTGTGCTTGCAAATTAATATAGAGCAGCCTGATACTGTTGGATTCATCTGCTTGTTGTACTTCCAGCTGCATTAGCATTTGTTTTGTTAAAGCTTTTTTTGCTAAAGATGGAACATAACAGAGCAGTTGTGGTTTGATATTTGGGTATTTGCTGTGGTCAGTCTAAAATATTTATTTAGTGTTCCTTTTGATAACAACGATGTTGACAGAGGTGAGCTAAGCTATTACTATTTTATTTTTTCCAAAAACAGGGCTCATAGATGCAAGAACAGGTGTTGTTTGCTGTGTGGAAGCGAAATGCTACAAGCTACTGCTTACACACATATTGTCCTCAACCCAAACCTGTGTTGAGGACGTTTCGCTTCTATTCACAGAAGCTTCTCCTTAGCTCCTGTGGTCAGAATGTGACAGTGAAACCAAGCCAGTCAATATAAAACTCTGGCCTCTCCCAGAAGAACCCAGAATCAAAACTGCCATCAAGCTGACCACAAGAGCTAAGATGCTTCTGTGAATAGTAGGGCTGCAACGATTAATCGATTAAATCGATAAACTCTATTAGTAAATGCTTCGAACATTATTTTCCCGCTTCGATGATTCGCTTAATTAATATATCTAATTAAAACCGCATGAAACGGGGCCGCTTGTGGGCCCGGAACTTTAGGGTTTAAGTGGTGCTTGTTTCCGCACGACCACTTACCAAATGCAGACTTTTACATCCTACTCTATCTAATTCTCCCTATCTGCAGTTTTTTTGGAGCTTTTAACCATGTTGTTATGCTTTTTCCTTATCAAAAACACCCCCAGAGCGGTTTTTGGCTTCATTCACGCAGTTCTAAGTAATCCTCCTGAATCCTGCTCTCTGAGCAGCTGTTCCTCCCTCTCCTGGTAAACGACTGAGCTGTTCAGTTGTGTCATCACAAAGGAACGGAAGTGCTCTACGTCTGTAATGTAATGCCTTTATTTTTATTTTTTATTTTTATTTTATCTTTATTTATACAGGGAAGGCCCAATAAGAGTACAAGACTCTCTTTTTCATGAGTGCCCTGTTTCATAACAGTGAATAACAATACAATATTTACAATAGACATTTTTACAAGTATCAATTAAAGCAAGTACAATTTTCTTATACATATCGAATATTAACCGTTTTAGATGTGAAAGAGGCACTAAAGAGTTCAATTGTAAAAGCGTTTGTAGTTCGTTCCATTTGTGGGCAGCGTAATAAGAAAAGCCTCTTTTCCCGTGTCACTCTTTACGAGTCCATTTTTCAGAACTAAACAGTCATGTGACCTGGTGTTGTAGTTACTTGATCTGTAGTTGAGTTCACATGCGAGATAATCAGGAAGCCTCCCAACAAGTCCCTTATAAATAAATAAAATGCAGTGTTGCTCTCTTCAACTTGTCAGGGAAGACCAGCCGACTTTGTCATACAGTAAACAGTGATGAGTTCTGTATTTGTCTCCAGTTATAAATCGAATAGCAGAATGATAAACTGCATCGAGAGGTTTAAGAACGGAAAGTGAAGTGTGCATATAAACTGTGTCGCCATAATCAAGGACTGATAAAAACGTAGCTTGAACGATTTCTTTTCTATAATTCAATGGAATACAAGATTTGTTTCTATAGTAAAATGATAATTTCGATTTAAGACTACGGCATAGTTTTGAAACATGTGTTTTAAAAGTCAATTTCTCATCCAGCCAGAAAGTACTTATAAGAGGACACTCTTTCTATAACTGTGCCATCAAATGTATGAATATTTAAAGGTTGAACTTCTTGCCTCCTGGAAAACAACATATACTTAGTTTTGCGTGTATTTAGTGAGAGTTTAAGTTTTATTAATGAATTTTGAATTTCATCAACATCTTCCTGCAGGAACTGGGCAGCTTGACCAGCAGAGGGAGCACTGGTGTACAAAATTGCATCATCTGCATATAAGTGTATAGAGCTATGTTTGATATTGCACCCAATAGAATTTATGAAGATTGTGAACAACAATGGACCCAAAATAGAGCCCTGGGGACTCCTTTATCTGTGATTAAAAACTCAGATTTAAAACCATCAGCTACAACTGCTTGTGTTCTGTTTGAAGATAGTTTGAGAACCAATTATAGGCTTTTTTATCAAATCCAATATGTTGTAGCTGCTTTAACAGTATTTGATGATTCACAGAATCAAAAGCCTTTGATAAATCAATGAATAGGGCCAACACTCTTGCCTACTATCAAGTGCTGCATAGATGTCATTAAAACTTTAGTTGTGGCAGTGACAGTGCTATGGCCTTGTCTAAAGCCAGACTGATATGGTTTAAGGACAGAATGCTTAATTAAAAAGGCCTGATTTTAATTTATAAAACAGCTTTTTCATTTTTGTTGTTGTAAGAGAGAAATAAAGAAAAAAAAAAGGAACTCTCTGCGTCTGTGCTGTCCCACGAGGCTAATCAAACGCACCCACGGCCGGAGGATCCATGGATCCGAGCAGAAGTGTTTGGCTACGAGAGGAACAGGCCTATTCAACCTTCCTAAAGAAGAGTGCACTCGCCAGAAGTTGGAATTTCTTTCCGGGATTCAGCGACTATATCAACCAACCTGATGGATGCTTGGTGAACCTTGGCCAGAATCAAAGTGGATTAACTTTTATAACCAACGCGATCCCATAACCCGATGGGGAGGCCAGACTGAGTGGTGAGTCAATCAAAACGCGTGTTAGCGTGTGTGTTAGCCATTTATGAAACTGTGTTGCACATGTCAACTCCTTATAACTGCATTATGTGAAGTAACTTCACTTTTTGCAGTGATATTTATATTTATAATACTGCAAATGTGGAATGAGCGGAGAGAGGGGCGGAGTTAACTGAATCGAAGCGTCTTGTCTTCCGGGTTGGGAAAATACCCCCAAAAATACTTATATTTCTCTCAAAAATGAGTACTCCATAGTGATAGAGGTACAATATATCATATAAATGCCTATACTTTACTTTGGAATGGCTAAAATAGCATGATACAGAACCTTTAACTACAGTTGTATTTTGTGCGGCGCGGTAGCACAGCGGTGAGCACTCGTGCTTCACAGCTAGAAGGTCCTGGTTCGAATCCCACCAGGGACGGGGCCTTTCTGTGTGGAGTTTGCATGTTCTACCCATGTCTGCGTAAGTTTCCTCCGGGTACTCCGGTTTCTGCTACCACTAAAAACATGTACAATAGGTCAGGATGTATGAGAGTGTGTTTGAGAGCGCGCATGGGGACAACGGATGGAAATTAGCCCAAGGCTACAATCCGGTGTGGCTTGTTCATTAACTTGCACTGTCGCTACCAAATAAATAAATACATTTTAGTTTTACAGTGTACAATCTTCCAAATCCCCTCCCGCTGTCACCCCCTCTTATCCTCACTGTTACAGGCAGGGTCCCTGCAGACTGCATGGGCACATAGGTGCGCACTCTTATTACATGACACCTAAAGCTGTGTGAACAGCGAGGCTGGTAATGTGCCTGTTGGTGAGCCATCAGAAACAACAACAACCTGCTGGTGCTGGGAACAAAAGGACTGACACATGGAATGGGAGAAACTGTAAAAAACAGCAAGACGTCCCTGAATCGCCTCTTAAGACAAATAATATAGATAAATGTTAGCGATTTGAAGCACTGCTCAGCTCTGGGATGGGAATATGACAGGCTGGCAAGCAAAGAAATATGTGCAAACAAAGATGTGTTAGTAATGCACACATGAGGAGGCACAACAGTGAAAGGAACATGAAAAGTAACTGTGTCTATTTGTGAGAGGAATGCAGAGATGCTGAACAGCCAGAAAAATCAAGCCTTATAAGAAGTTAAGTGCATCACTTTCGGGAAAATGTCACCATTCCATCCTTTCAACGCTCACTTCTCCTTCATTTACTGTTCCTTTTGTTGTTGTTTTGTTTTCATATCTTTATTGTAGACGACCAAAGCCTTATAAACGAGACAGAAACTGATCACGTACGCTGACAAGAGACAAAACAAAAACATTACACTGGGGTCTGTGTGTGCGTATGTGTGTGTGCGAGAGAAATGTGTTGAGAAATGATTAATTTGCTAATCAAAAGTGATCTTGCCACGTATATGGGTATACTGCCATGTTGGGTGTGTTCATTCTCTCTTGATTAGTGTTTAATTTTTGAAAGAAACATGTCATTGGTATTGGGGCTGCACGATTTTGAGAAAAAACCTACAGTAATTGCGTTTTTTCTGACAAATATTGCGATGCGATTTTCGATTTTTCCGTTCAATACTTTTAAGTGCGTAAAACTAAAATTATGAATCAAATATGTTGTTACTTTTATGAAACAAAGGGTTAAATAAACTACATACATAGTGATTAAGGTAATGAGATTGTTCGATGCTTCGTGATTATTAAATACCTGAACCCAAATACCAAAGAATAAGTAGACATAATGGAAATTAACTTAAATAAATCATTTGTTTTTTAACCATCTTAAACACTGAAAAATAGAAAATGAATTCTTATTAGATTTAGATTTACAATTAGAAAACAAAATAATTCTGCATTCCAGTGCCATTTACTAAGCATGAAACTGTTATATTGCACACATTTTAAAATAAATAATTAAAAACAACACCTTATCCAGCCTTCTGCAAGATAAAGTGCAAAATCGGAAACTGTGTCAGAGCGCTACATTAAAGGTTTTTTTTACTATAAAACACCAACATATTTACCATTTCTAGCGTGAGACAGGCACGCTCACATGTGACAATGTTGTCACTGGCACTGAAAAGATGCTCTGATGGCATAGAATAATGAGACATACTGGGAATTACCTTGAGAAATGGTAAATTTACTTTGAGAAAAAGTGAACAATTCTCCATCAAACTTAAAAATTGAAAAATAAATAATACAATCTCTTATTAGACTTGGAATTAGAAAACAAAATAAATATAGCAATACTGCACCCCACTGGCATTTAGTAAACATAAAACAGCTGCATTGCACACATTTTGAAGTAAAATAAAAAGCTAGATCAGCTTGCCTTCTGAAAGATAAAGTGCAAAATTGAGAACTGTGTCACAGTGTTACATTTTCAGAGTTCTTTTGCTAAAAACACCAACATGTCTACAATTCTGGCATGAGACACGTGACAATTTCACTGGCACGGAAAAGATGCTCTGATGGCAGAGAATAATAAGACATACTGGAAATCCACTTGAAACATTGTAAATTCACTTTAAGAAAAAATGGACAATCACCAAATATAAAACAGTTGTATATTGCACACAATCATTTTAAAGTAAAAAAAAAAAAAAAGATCTTATCTTGCCCACTGCAAGACAAAGTGCAAATATGAGAGTGCTACATTTTAGAGTTTTTTTGCTAAAAACACCAACATGTCTAACATTTCAGGCTTGAGACAGGGCCGCTCACATGTGACAATGTTTCCTGAAAAGACGTTCTGAGGGCAAACTCGTTGCTGGCACAAGTACTTTCGAGCCAGTCTGCTTAGTATTGGTGTGAATTTTCCACCAAGCCAGGGGGTCACTTTCTCCGCTAATGACTGGAGCCATCAAATAGCTGTGAAGTTCAGCGTCGATGACAGCCTCTACCTGCACAGCAGCAGAGGGTGTCTGTTTGGTAAACAAACTGCCCAGTGAGCGCAATCCCTTCTTCTCAGTTGCCCCTGTGTCGCTGCTAACATGAGGCCTTTTCTCCTGTAAAACATAAAACAGCAATAATGCATAAAGGAGATGAATGTAAAATAGTGGCCATAACAAGCACTGCACTTGAATTAAAAATAGACCACAATGGGTGGGGTCTCCTGGCAAAACATAAAATCACAACATAAACTACATTTCTGTCCCCGTAAAAAAGTTTTTTTAAACACAAATATTCTGTCTGTACCATTACTGGTGAGATCAGTATATTATATTAACATTATTCCTATGTATCTGTGACATAAGTGGTGTGATTTATTTATTTATTTATTTTTACCGGCAAATGTTTTAGAATTACATATAGCTCCTTTAATTCTTTACTAAATATTTTGAATTACAATTACATGATAATACTATTACCGTTCGTGCAATCTCCTCCATCTCAACCCTCACTCGGTCTTCAATGCGTGTCATGTTTTCTGGACTGACATCTAGCAGCTCTTGTGTCCCTGGGTCATTGTAGTTTTTCTCCAAGTATGCAATGATTTTTGACTTAATTGTTTTCGTCAAGTCAGTGTCTTCTTCTTTGGCTGCCAGAGTTGTGTTTTTCAGCAGATGCAGGACAGGTTTGAGGTAGGACACGCTTACATACTCTTCACCTGAGAGGATGTCTGTAAACTCTTGGAGAGGTTTAAGGGCACTGTTGATGGATTCAAGGACTTCTATGTCCTGCCATGTGGGTACCAGGTGTCTGGTTTTTCGGTCGTCTGACAGTACCTGCGTCAGTGCTTTACTTTGCTCTAACACGCGATCCACCATCCTTTGCCTTGAACCCCATCTTGTTTGGCATTCAGTGACGAGCGAGTGTTCTGGAAGTTTCAGTTCTTTCTGGGCATCCATCAGTTTCGACTTCTTCTTCCAGCTGTGTGAAAATGTCCCACTAGTTCCTTGCAGAGGCCCGTTGCTCGCTTGACCCGTGGTTCGTTTTTCACTGAATTCTCTTAAGAGAAAACAAAAAAGAGAAAGCAGACCTGTAAGATTGACAGTTTAATCCCATAAATCTACATTATATAAGCAACAAAAAACAGCTATTAACAGCAACTATATAACAAATAAATAACCACTATATAGAAACATCTTAAGAATTTATAACAGTAAAACTTAAGTTAATGAGTAAAAAGGCTCAGCACACACACACACACACAAGAACAACACTTGTAGGAGAAAAGGAGAGAATCTACCAATAGCCAGGTGGAGCCTGTGGCCAAAACACTGCAGCCTCATCCACTCATTGAGTTCAGCCGCTTTGATGACATTTGCTGCGTTGTCAGTGGTGATGCATGTTTGATTATTTTCACACAAGCCCCAACTCATCAAGATCTCCTTTATTGCGCTGGCTATATTTTCTCCTGTGTGCTCCTCCGGGTTGTCGTCAAGCAACGGCTTTTCAAACTCATCGTCAATAAAAAGCAACGTAAGGCTTATGTATGGCTCAGTGGTCCTGCTTGACCATAAGTCAGACGTTGTTGCAAAATATCCAATGTTTCGGAGTTCTGCCTCCAACTTCCCCCTACATTCCGCATACATTTGTGGGACCGCCACTTGACTGAAGTAGGTTCTGGATGGAATCACATATCGTCTGTCTAGTGTAGGCACGAGATTTTGAAAGTCTTCCCCTGAGACTGTATTCAGGGGAATCATTTCTTTTGCGATATAACGTGTTATGGCCGTCGTGATTTCAACGTGCCTTCTTGAGGACTTTTCATATGGCGTAACAGAAGCGGATGCAGTTTTAATGCTCGGTTGCTTACTTTTTCCATGGCTAGTCGTGGCTTCGTCTTCATCCACACTTTTTGTGCATGCATCATATTGCTGTCGGTGGTGATTTTTAAGATGCTGGTATAGGTTGGTAGTGTTTCCTCTGGATCTGGCTACGGCACGCCGACATAGTTTACATTTAGCACTCTTTTGCTCCACATCGTTCTTCGCAAATCCAAAATAAGTCCAAACAGCTGAAGTACCACCCTTCTTGTTAACCAAGTGCTCCCCCGCTTCCTCTCCCGTCACCGAAGAAGTGCCTTCGGCCGGTTACTAACTTTTTCTATTGGCACAATTCGAGGTACACGTGTTGTGTGTTAGCTGCTTTGCTGCTGACAGAGAAAGCCGGTGTACTGCATACAAGTTTGTTTCCATTGCCATTTCTGATTGGCCACCAAGCCAGGAACGCGAGATTCGACCATTTTGATTGGCTAATAAGTTTGTCAATCAAATGTCAGGGGCGGGGTAAAACCTCAGCCTCCTGAGGTTAGGTTATCGCAGGAGTTAAAACCTCAATATCGATGCGATAAAGGTTAATCGTGCAGCCCTAATTGGTATCGTCCGGGTGCAGAGTCGGCGTGAGTACACAACGGGAAATGGCCAAACCCAACTTCAAATTGCACATACATTTTACATACAGTGCAAGTTGTTATGAAATGTAAGTATGTTTCACTATGGTACTAAGTGTTAGTCTTAACATACTGTTTACCGTTGATGCACACCATGCCTTATTAATATTTTATTTTTAATTCCTCTGTTTGCTTCAACAACACATTCAGCTTATGCACTGCATCTACGTCTAGCTGCAGGTGACCCAAATGTTACATCATGAATTATGTAAAGCGAGTGTTTCACAAACAGAATTCTCCTCCCGCCATTAAAACAATCAGTTGTATTACTCTCAAAAGCACAAAGCTTTGCTCTCGGGGGCACCGCTTCCTTAACCTATTTTGCAGACATGAAACTGATTACATCTGCGCTCACAACCCAGCGCCGTAAATCAATTCAGGCCAGATAAGATAAATCAGACGCACTGAGGCTAATGTAGATGGGGTATTTAGGCTCGAAACAGAGGAAGAGGTTGATTATGCGGCGGTCCTATGCAGTTCCATGGAAGTAAACCTGCTCTGGCGTGATACTGGAGCAAGTGGAGTGACGGCATGATAAACGATCACCACACGTAAGCAGGGATTGTGTGTGTGTGTGTTTGGTTAGAACAAGAGAGAGACAGGGAGAGGATAATCATCAGATGTACTGTATATATTGTACATACAGTGCTACTCGGCGGGACATTTGCTCTGCATTGTCCTTCCACCCCCACAGTAGTCCATTGAATTATAATTTTAAAAGACATTTTGTTAACATCACATCAACGCAGCGTTTAGCCATATCTTGTAGCAGTGATTTCAGCGCCAAGGACAGCGCCGGTGTAAAGAGCTCTGAATGTGAAAGGACTTTTATTCTCCAAACTGAAGCAGGATAGGAATGCATTTGTGTTCAAAGCTCAATCATTTTAGAGGCGGTATGAGAATATAGTCAATACAACTATCAGTTAGGACATTAAGACAACACTTAAAATTACCTCTAGTTTGGTGGTAGTTTTAAAGCTCAACTGATCACTAGTGTTCAGCCTTACTCTGCTCACGACAAAATGTTGAAAATTGTATCTTAAAGGGGCGTTGCTCGGTGGATCGAGGGACGAGTAGGGGAGCTTAGAGTTGGGTGTAGAGGTAAGATTTTATGCCCGAGCCCAACCCAAGCCTGTCCTGAAATTTGGGCCGGGTCGGGCCGAGATATTGCGCATAACAGTCAGGTTTGGGTCGGGTCAGGCTTCAAGAATTGTTTTTATTTTTTTGTCATTATAATATCTAATAAAAAGCTATAGGCTTAGACTATTGGATACAAAATATGATCATACTTATTCCTGCGGCGCTGGGAGGGAGGGAGGTGGTGCGGGAGGCGAGCGCACATGCTGATTGTTGTCACGTTGCAAAAGCTTGGCCAGCTTTGATAGCGGCGCTACACAGAGAACATGCTATTCACTCTTTCTCTCAGGACAGCGTTTCATTCACAGTAGATAAATCATCAGTTAGCTTCCTGTTTGTGCGTAAAGTAGGCTTTTGCAAATGCAGCGCGATGTTTATGAACGAAGAGGAGGAAAAGAGAGAGAGACGGAAAGAGGAGAGATGCTGAGAGCCTGCCCCACACCGCATGCACTTCTCTGCCTGCCAGGTATGTGCGCAACGCTACTGCGTGCACGTGTGCAGCGCGCTCCTCTCAGTGCTGCTGCTGAATGCACTGCACAGAGGCTCTGACCGGGCATTAAATAAATAATTATTTACGTCGGGTTTGTTTCGGGCTCATGCCGACATTTTAAGTTAATTGCTCGGGCTCGGGTCGGCTCGGGCTTTATGCCTACGGACTTGGGTCGGGTCGAGCTTGATTTTTGGGGCCCGATCTTATCTCTAGTTGGGCGTGGTCTAGGCTGTGATTGACATTGACAGCTAGCTAACAGTAAATATGGAGAGGGACAGTGACAGCAGCTTTGTGCTGAGCGCTCTTTTCAGGTGGAGGATTTCTCACCACCTTCATCACTAAAGTGGAAGAGCTCTAGTGTATTGCTCACGTTTCATCTACAATTGTCCATAGCCGATTGGTTAGCATCCGGAGTGAAAACAAGTATTTTGCACTAATAACAATGAGCTGTAGATTTTAGATTTAGACTTTATTGTCCCCGGGGAAATGCAATGGCTGACGGGATCAGGCTTCTTTTAAAACTAGCCTGAGCGTCCTGTATCTCCATCCTGAGGGCAGAGGGGTAGGCGATTGTAACATGCTAACCTAGACTAACCATTTTCCACCGGCACACAATCGCCCTCTATTCAACCGTCCGGGCTGGATATAGGCTTAAATATGTGGATATCCTGGCGTACAGGCATAGCAAAGGCGGTATGGCCAAATTATTTTAGAATCCTTTCCCAAGATTATCCCAGTGGAAAGAAACAACAACAAACAACTTTAGACTTCGGTCGACTCTGTCACGCTATTGTTTGCCAGTGAATCCTGCCTCACTTACCTGTGTCAGGTGGTGGCCCTACAGGCGCGAGCGTCTATGCAGGTAACCCAAAAGGTGGCCCGATCATGAGGGAGTACTGCAGGAGATCCTAAAGCATCGGCACTAACATTAATTATAGTTATGCTTCCTCTGGCATTGTAACACCTCTTCTATCTAGACAGGGGAGGACCTGCCTGCACTTCCATTTATCTCCTCGCTTTGTACCTCCCCTAATTACAGCCTTTGTTTACCTCTCAGCTAGTACACCCACTGAATTATTGATGGTTGCCCTGCCCAGTCGGTTCCGAGGGCTCGCCAATGGGCACGATCTGCCAATGAATAGAACGCTGCCAACCTGCTCCCCCCAAGTCCACGCTATGACAGTCTCCTGAGTTATTATGAGAACGGACATTTGTTTTGTTTTTTTCCCCCACAAACAGTTAGTGCGGCTTTGCATGCGTGCCCATCACATGCTGCATTTGATGAGGTGCTAAATCCAGCCATTTACATCATAAACGGATCATTAAGTGATCTCGACACATTTCCCAGAGGTGATATTTTAGCGTGATTCTCCCCTCCTTTATTGCAAAAAATCTGCATTCATTACTTTCCTTGCTTAACGCTGAAAATATACAATTGACCTTTGGGTCGATTATAATCAAATGGGAAACGGTTGATGAACATCTCAAGAGCTCAATTTATGAACAGAATTGCTTCCAGAACATAATACAAGTCACATCCAATTTGCAAAGCCTGCCTTCAGTGCTGCGTAATAACCTTCTAATAGCGGGCGTACACGAAATCCCTTCTATCTTTTAGGCAAACATAAAAGCAAGTGAGACCCAACTAAATCCGTGAATGATTACCCTCAACAATAAGTAAATCTGCAGAACAAAATTCAATTTCCAGCAATCCCACAGCGCTCCCGCTCGACGCCATGCCAAGCTCACCAGGACTGAGACTTAAGGCGACTTAGGAGTGATTTATGCCCTGACGCAAAGGGGAAAGAGAGGGGAAAAAGCTCAAAAGTCGCAGTGTCATGACTTGGAGTTTGCTTGACAAGACAGGGCGCGCGGCATCAGAAAAGAGGGCTCTCCCGGGGTGCGCCCAGGCTTAGCAGGCACCTACCCTGGGTAACCTCTGGGTGAATCAATCTAGGATGTCAGAGCCACACGACGTAGGGGCTGACATGCTTGTTTAGAGCCGCTCCGCCTCGACATGCCTATGGTCTATTAAAGTCCCCGTCTCTGTGGTGTCCCTGTTTGAGAGGGAAAAAGCAATATGCCATGAGCGAGGGAGGTTATTCAGATGTATTATCATAGATGCTGGGATACCTATGTGTAAGACGATTGGATACAAGTTAGAAAGTGAGAGAGACTCTGGCTAAAGATGGAGATGGGCACTATATGTATATGCGACACGCAGTTCAATTGCAGTACTTACGAACTTTACCAAAAACTAATGCTTTGAAGAAGTCATCATTGTACAGAGCTGTTTCAGTGTGGAATCATCTGTCTCTATAGGAACGAGGAAACCTGACTTGAAAATGAGGAAACTAATACGTATTATTATGAAAGGAATAAAGAAAATGATGATGATGAACCTGACTTTTATGTATTTTGTTTAGCTGGTACATAGAGCTATAATATTAAGCCATATCAGATCTAAACTAGGCATCTTATGACTTTTATATCGGCATAAACCGTGATTTCATGTCTGTTCTTTATTTAAGTATGTATTTCTATGTACAGTATGTGGTGTGGATGTATGATATGATTGTTAGAAGATAACATTAAATCACTATTTATCATACTGGGTCAAGCTGTACAGTCGTACTATCTCTGTCATAGCCTTGACTGTGGTGCTCAGGCGCCCACTATCAGCCACTGAATGTTTTGTGTGCGTATTAGTATGACGCTCTTAGATGGTATTTACATCTCTTCTGTGGAAGCATAGACAGACTTGAATGTTAGGACTAGCGCAATGTCTTGAGTTCATGTCTCCGGGTCCCGCAACGATGGCAAATAAACTTCTCCTGCATAAGACATCCTGACTGCTGCCTATTCTTCATCAATCCTCTCGATCATCATTGTTATTTCCCTAACAATGATGATCGAGAGGATTGATGAAGATACAATTTCTACCATTCTCTTTAGTCCCAAATTTACTTTTTTTCCTTTGGCAGATTGGCAGTTTGTATTGTTGATAATGTACAATGTCCTGGAGGTGACCAAGACATTTTTAGAAAGCCTATTAAAAACCGAAAAACCTTCTCCTTCAAAAGACCATTTGGGGTAAAGCTTAATATTGGCATAAATATATGACTATAGCCATCTTTATGCACTGTATTATTTGCACATTTACATCTCTTGTAACATCTCAGCCACATACATTCCAATGCATTCGGCTGCAGTTAATCTAATGGTACAGTGTGAGACTATTTTAGGGAGCCTGGCATAAAGCATCGCCGTGTTAAATGGAGTCAGTCGGCATTAAGAGCAGCGAATCCTCGAAGTGGAAACTATCTGCTTTACCGACTGTGTTAAAGTCGTCGTGATGGAGCACGCTGGACCTCACCACCATATAACACTCTCACTTCACATTACATACTGCACTGATATCTACAGCAACTCTTACCCTCATTAAAATACTGGAGACTAGTGAAGGCGCAGTAAACAAAGCCAATACTTATGGCATAGAAGTAAACCTATTTAAAAGCGCATAATGTGTGCATAAGGGAGGATGTGAATTTTGACTGGAATTGTACTTCCAACCTTACAGGCACAGGATACAAGTCAGTCACTCTTCAACTTGACATTTCTTCTCTTTTTTGTACAGTTGTTGATGCAACAGAAAACCAATAACATAGCGATTTGACAGGACAATGGCCCTCATTTATTGCAAAAATGATGTATGTGTAAGGTGTATTTGCGATATACGCCTTGTGACATTTATGAACCTGTGCTTTCCGCTCAGATCTTGCCGTACGCACGAGCAGCAGCAAAATATGAATGTATCAGGAGGCTTCACCCATGGGTTTTATGGCACGCACGCACAAATATTTCTCCAACCAGAAAATTATAAGTAGTGGTTTTTAACACAACAAATATGATATTTTGTGCATGAGGAAGATTAAATAATAAACCCACATTAACCATATAGCCAATCCAAGATCACATTTACTAAATAAAAAAAGGGTAAAAAGAAATAGTCTAATAATAATAAATGTGATCTATTAAATACGCTGTAGGCCTAAATAGCTTATATAAAAAAGTGTATAAAATTAGACCACATTAAAAAAATTGTGTCTGGTAAAAAGAGGAAAGCGTGGACCATGATCTGAATCAGTGAAAAGCGGACGCCGCGGACTCAGCGCTGGAGCCGGGGGCAGAACTACGGCGTCCAGAGTGAAGAAAGCTGTGGTTCTGTCGAAGGATTTGTTTGACGCTCGGGATACTCGCGTCACGGAATACGGTCCACAGACTCGGCGCTCAAAAACAAGACAAAAATATTAAAAACACCATGAGTGTCTCTATGGCCCGCTGCCCAGGTTCTAGTGTCTCTGGTCCGGGCTGAGCCTCTGAGCTCGGCCCCTGGCGTGGAGGAGCATGTCGATGCAGCGCAACATTTAATCAAAGTCTGTGCATAAATATTAACAATGTAGGCTTGTTTCATGTTTAAATCACCAATGAGAATTATATGCGGAGTGGCAATGCAATTAATGCTGTTAAAAACTGCTTTCCTGCACTGTTTAGTGTTTAGTTAAAATTGGTGTATAATGTACACCACCTCCTGACTTGGTGTAGGATTTGAGCGCACCGTACACTTGCTCAGTCATAAATGCCAAACAAGCGGTGATTTTTCGTACACCCCACATACGCTCTGATTTCGCCGTACGCAAGTTTGATAAATGATAAATGTTTCTTGTCGCAACAAGCCACATACTACACAATGCTCAAGGTGGATGTAGACAAACATAGTCAGTTTGTTCAGGCAAGGCTTGTACTTCTCACTCTATATCGACTGCCATACACGAGCATTCCGCATATTAAAGCTTTTGCAGGACTTTCCTCAATAAAGTATTCTTGAGGACCTTCAAATACCTTCAAATATTTTCAATTTTCTACATGAATCCATGTAGCAAAGATCTGTTGTTTCCCAGAGTTTTAGGTTTTTATTTCCACACAGTAACTTGAGTGTCCAGTTTTATTGTTAAGTGCCAAACTCAATGAAAATGAGAGACATACGGTTTAGAAAAATGGAGCCCTTGCTGCTGCATCTCAGGGACCTGGCCTTGCCTCTAAGTATTAGGGAGCAGCTGCTCAAAATTGACAGAAACATCCCCACAATACCCCAAGGTACCAAAAAGAAGATTGCCAAGGCCATCCATCCATCCATTTTCTTCCGCTTTATCCGGGGCCGGGTCGCGGAGGCAGCAGTCTCAACAGAGATGCCCAGACTTCCCGATCCACGCACACCTCCTCCAGCTGTTCTGAGGGGACCCCGAAGTGACACCAGGCCAGCTCGGAGACATAGTCCCACCAGCGTGTCCTGGGTCTTCCACGAGGCCTCCTCCCAATAGGACATGCCTGGAGCACCTCCCAAGGCAAACTTGCATTACTTGGGCTTGGATGCATGCATTTCACAAACACACAGGGTTTGACGGCTTGTTGATCAAGCCGGGAGACAATGAATTTAGTGTCTTGAACTGCTAGAAACTATCTTGGAGCATCTTAAGCACTGCATATCTTACAATGCTACTTCTCTGGCAGTTTTTCCAGCTACACAGCAGAGGTAACTTTAAATCACTTTATCAATTATAGAAATAGCAGGCATTCAAGTCTCATGAAAAATTACACGTCCTCTATTGAGTCATATGTCAACCAAGAGTTCTTCATCAAGGCTTCTATGAATTTAAAAAGAGCTTAAGGCAGACAAAAATACGCTATCTTACTCCAGGTGTTGTTTGTAACAAAACAGATGAACATCAAAGGTGTTCAGAAGAAATCAGCAGGCATCAGAAGATTACGTGTTCTCAGAAGGCTCTTTTATTGGAGATAGATGTTACATGTTGCTTGTTCAGTTGCTTGGAAAAGTCTCACTAAAACTCCTTTCCTCCCAAGTATTTCTTTGATTGTTAACTCCGCCCACTCAATGCACATCACATGCATTTCAGCATACAAAGACAAAGGGAGAAACCTGAAACCTTCTCAAATGCTCATCCTCTACATCAAAGCACATTCTTTTAGCTTAGATAGCATCTGGAGACCTTGTGCTGCAACAGATAACACTTCTTATTGCCCATCTAAAGCAGGATGTTCTCTGCTCCCCCCTCTAGTTCAATTGGCCTCTTGACCTCTCCGGCGTCACTAGTTTAAAGGAAGAATTTAAGCCTTACATACAGTTATTATATAATTCATAAGGGTATCTAAACATACATTTTAAAACTCGACAATTCCCCCTCTTGAACACATCTCTGTGTGTTCACCAAAAGAAAATGTCACTAAAGCTTAATACATGCAAAACTAAAAACTAAATCCTAACATACTAAAAACTAAAAATTCCAAACTTTATGTCTACTCGTGATATGTATCCACCTTCCACTTGCATCAACATATACCTCACAAACGAGTTATTTGTTAGTCCTATTTTTTACTTTTATGTCGCTTTTATGCAAAATTACTTTAGTTTAGTTTAATCTAGTTTATTTATTTATTTTAGCAGCTAACCTACTTAAAGGATTGGCTGAAGCCAAAGGCTTGTATGCAAAGTCAGTTAACAATTTAGTATGGCAAAATCAAAACTACCAATTTTAATTATAATTTTTAGTTTAACAGTTAAATTTAATTCAAACACTTTCATGGCCTGCTTGGAAGTCTGGAGTGAGAAGAATATATTACGATGTCAATGGTTGACATTGGAAGGTGAGCACATACATAACCTTCAGTATTACTAGCAAGATGAGCTCCGTAGTTCACACATCTTCATAACATATTAGCTTGGTAATGAGGAACTCCCTCTCTCTCCTCTCTCGATGTAACGTTTATGTCGAACTTCAGAATCTACATTTAACCAATCTTCAAACAGTAATAAAGAAACACAATTTCGATAAACAAAATAAAAAACACATATCACTACTCAAGGTGAGCATCCCATTTTTTGTAAACTAACTTTTTGATTTGTCCATGGTGACGTTGACTTCTTCTGGTCACGTGCAAGTGTATGATGTTGTGACCACGATCGTCTGTATGCCTAGAGCAGAGGTTATCAACACATGCTCTTCAGTCGTTCTAACAGTGTTTATGTACTTGAATGGTCGCTTCCTCTTGAATTATGATATCTTCAGTTCAACAGGTGGGTGAGGTGAATCTAGGCAGATTTCATGAAGCCTTCACAGCAGTGGGCCTCGTCCACAGCATGTGATTTGGACTCTCCCCTCTTTCTGCCCTTGAAGCCTCAGGGGTAGAATCGGATGACTGGTGGTGTCCGTCATCAGTGATAGATGTTAGAACGGCCATCTTCTTTGTCTTCCATGTTGATTGAAGATTCAGATATGGCTCCGTCTGGTACGGTTGGGTCCAGTTTATGCACTTAACATAAACCCAAGATCCTGGAGAAATGTCCATGTTCGTGTCAGGTCTATTGTTACGGTTTGCTGCTTCTTTGATTGCCTTATCAGCTGCATGATTGCCCAGAGACACAGAGTCTCCGCCTTTGTGTGGGCTTTGCATTTCATGTTGGCTAGTTTCGCTGGCAATTGAACTGCATCAATAAGTTGTCTGACCAGTGCTTCATGCTTTATAGGAAGTCCGTTGTTAGCTTGGAACCATTCTTGATCCAGTCTGCAATAGATATTGTGACTGTCTTGTAAGCACAAACTAAGTCAGTATGGATATTTGCTTCGCAGCCTTCCAGAAGTTGTAAGGCGTGTAGTACTGTCATTTGCGTTGATTCTTCTTGTACTTGTTTTGCCTCCAGTATTTCATGCTGTTGTGTTGACTGTTGTTTGACTACAGCATGTGACGAAATGACATGTCCTTCTTTCGCTCTGTACGAGCAGCCATTACAGGATAAAGTCATTTCTGGATTGGGCAGTGGAGTTGTCTTCAGATCGGCTTTGATATACAGTTCACTTTTGGCTTTTTCTTCACACGTATGATGTTTAAATTGTCCATGATTCATATGTATAATCAACTGATGATTCTGCACAAGATGTGAGGTTTTCTCTGTCGTCTTGGTCAAAGCTGCCAAGTAGCGTGCACATCCAGATTGTGCCTTTTCATGAAAGTCAAGTTTGCAAGAATAATATTTCAGCACCTTTCCATCCTGCCTTACTTGGTCTCGTGTGAAGAACTGGGACATTCTATTGTTAATTGCGTTTGTTATTATTATGATTATATATAAAATAATATTTAGATCCGCCATGCTTAGTCAAGGGATTATATAGGTCTTAGTTAATCAATATTTTCTGTATTTATTTAGTTATTAGATTTATCATCTAAATCACTATTAGTTATGAATAATAATAATATTTATATTGCTTCATGCATTTATTTATTCTTTTTTATCTACTAAGGCGCTCTGTATTATCGTTACTTTAATCCTCCTACTCCTACTTCTCCTCCGTCATGCTGCTCTTTGCAGCACCCCGGGGGTGGGAGAAGTCGCACCATGGATAAGGGAAAGGCGTAGCCGGTCGCTAGGGGGTTAAACAAGACGAGAGGCAACTCCGTCTCCTCGCCTGATTTTAATATGTATATATAATGTATTTTCTAGTGGACGTCCAACTATATATAAAAAGATATGCAGCTGTGTGAATTAGTACAGCCTGCGTTTATATTTTCATTAATCTTTTAATCGTACGATGGAAAAGAAATAATGTTATTCAAACCCGCACGTGTATCTGGCCATCTCTTAATTAATTAATCTTTATTCCTTTGTCTTTTTCTCCCGTGTGCAAAGAACTGTCCCTATGGCGTTTAAGAAACATCACGGATCCCCTAAAAAGCGTTATTTACAGCGTATTATTTACATAGCGTTTCCTGTTTCTATTGTTTTAATTTTTTTTTTTTTGCGAATTTTACATAATGTCCCAGTCCATCAAATTACATTTAATTTATTTTTAGACCAATCTTAGGCAGTTTAGAAAAGGTTGCCTTACCGCTTTTTTTTGTATATACTCTTGAAATCTTCTGGACTCGAACTGTATGGAGACTTTTCGGATGTTTTTTCTTTCTTTCTGAGGTTTGTCACGTGCTGTTTTTCCTCCTTTTCTGTTTTCCTCCACACGTGCTCTTGTTGCTTTGGCGCTGTTGGTCTCCTGCTGCGCGCATGCTTGGTCTGCTGTTTTCCTGCGGCGCGTGCTTGGGCCGATGTCTCTGTTGTAGCGCGCGTGCATGGTGCTGCTTCCGTTGTCCTCCTGCTGCTGTTTTGGAGCGTTTGATGAAAAAAAACAGTTCTTCAGCTCTCAATGCTCTTTGCGTTTCCAAACAAAAACTTGGGTCGCCTTCGAGGTCTGCCTTGCGCTTTGATCACGTCGGACGGGCACCAAATTATGAATTTAAAAAGAGCTTAAGGCAGACAAAAATACGCTATCTTACTCCAGGTGTTGTTGTAACAAAACAGATGAACATCAAAAGGTGTTCAGAAGAAATCAGCAGGCATCAGAAGATTACGTGTTCTCAGAAGGCTCTTTTATTGGAGATAGATGTTACATGTTGCTTGTTCAGTTGCTTGGAAAAGTCTCACTAAAACTCCTTTCCTCCCAAGTATTTCTTTGATTGTTAACTCCGCCCACTCAATGCACATCACATGCATTTCAGCATACAAAGACAAAGGGAGAAACCTGAAACCTTCTCAAATGCTCATCCTCTACATCAAAGCACATTCTTTTAGCTTAGATAGCATCTGGAGACCTTGTGCTGCAACAGATAACACTTCTTATTGCCCATCTAAAGCAGGATGTTCTCTGCTCCCCCCTCTAGTTCAATTGGCCTCTTGACCTCTCCGGCGTCACTAGTTTAAAGGAAGAATTTAAGCCTTACATACAGTTAGCATATAATTCATAAGGGTATCTAAACATACATTTTAAAACTCGACACTTCCAAGCAAGCTATTTCTATGCATGTTCAGCCCTGTCCTTGATGAGCACCGCTTGAGTGATTTCCAGACCATTGTTGCACTCGCCCTAATCTGCCCTTCATCACTTTATCAGTTACTTTGTGTTGAATGAGCAAGTATAATCTCTTGAGGTGGTGCCCAACAACGGCAACTCTCAACAGTGGCTCTGGTAGTTGTGAGGAGCTCCCCTATAGGTGCTTCAACCTGGAGCTGGTCAGGAGGGTCAGCTCTGCCCTGGACTTTGTGGGAGGAGGTGAGGCACAGGATGGTGTTAGACTGTAGAGTAGCTGAGCACCTCCTGCAGTGGAAGACACCCTTAGTGCAAGAAGGGGCGCTACTGCAGGTTCTTCATCCCCACTGCTGTCAGACTGTACAACACTGCTGTAAAGTAAGTCACGTGCAATAACCTCTTTGCAAAACCACATGCAATAACTTCTGCAGCAGTGCACACTCACTTTAATATCTTATATTCTGCCTAATGTTCTGTTTATGACTATTTATATACCCCCCAACCCCATATTTATATGCCCCCTCCCATTTTTTGTTGTTTTTATTATTCATTGTACATAAGATACCTCTATTTTACTATTACTTGTTACCATATTATCGACAGTCATTCTAATTTATAGCTAAAACTGTTAAACCCTCAGCGACCACAATATCAATTAATTATTGCAGCTCGTAGATTTTTTACAATCCAAAAAATGAAAATACTTGAACTCTATGAAGGAAAAATCATGTCATCACAGAATTGTATAACATTTGACAGTGATGCAGTCGTATTATAGCTAGAAAGTTGGTGGTTCAAATCCCAGCTGCCACAGTGTCCTTGGGCAAGACGTTTCACCCACTTTGCCTCCAGCGTCTGTGTACACTGGTGTATGAATGACAGTGTGAATGGTGAGTGGTTCCTAGATGTATAGCACTTTGACTTGAGGGCCTAATGCGGGTGGAAAAGCGCTATATAAGTTGAGATCATTTACTACCTACTACCATGGGCGTGGGACTGGGGGGTAAAGGGTACTAAGTACCCAGGGCCAAGAGCAGGGTGGGGGCCCTCAAAAATGCTGCTATAAACGCGTTCTGTATTGCACTTTTTAAACTCCTCATAATTGATATAACAACGGAACATAACCAGGCTGAAATACCATGGTTGCGGGACAGAATTTTGCACAAACAATAATGATGGATGAATCTCAGGGCCCTGACACCCCTTTAAAAATGTGCCAAATGGTTCAGCCCACACACCGGTGTTCAGCACCGCGCTATTCAACTCAAGTGCGTGTGTGGAGAGCTCCGTAATGCCATGACACAGAGCTAGGAAAGAAACATATTTGTCTTGCCTCGCTCTTTCGCGCTTACAGCTCTTATTTACACTATTATCGCGGGCCAGGGATGTAACGTTCTGTGATAAATGACAGTTAAACATGAGTCAAGTCAAGGCGAGTGCCTCCTCTCTGCCTGCGCTGCTGCAGTAGAGTGAAGCAGAGCCACTGACCCGCCCTGTCTGCTCCTTCTCTTCTCATTTTAATCGCTGATGTTTCCCTTTAGCTTTATTTACTGTCATCGACTGCCATCAGGCCAAAACAGTGACAAAAGCCACAGGTTGCTCACGCTATTTTCACAGAATGAATTATGCTAATTAGCCGAGCGCATTTGCAGACTCGTTCATTATAAATGCACAGCTTCAGAGACTCCTTTGACTTGGTTCTAGTGAAAATGTATGGGACGGCCCGTGCCAGACTCTTCAAGCTTTAACAGAACAAGAATTTAACAGCACTGGAGCCTACACCTAAACGTGAGATTGAAAATATGGTGAGACCAAACCAGGCTGACACATTGGATTTCTTGTTCATGAGGGCGACGGTGGCGCAGATGGTAGAGCGGGTCGTCTCATGATCGGAAGGTCGGGGGTTCGAATCCCGCCTCCTGAAGGTGCACACTGTCGTCGTGTCCTTGGGCAAGACACTTCACCCAGCTTGCCTCCAGTGTCTGCGTACATTGGTGTATGAATGAGAGTGTGAATGGGTGAGTGGATCCTTACTGTAAAGTGCTTTGAGTGCCTAACGTAGGTGGAAAAGCGCTATATAAGTTGAGACCATTTACCAACACATGGGCAAGAGGCAACGTATCAATGAATTGTATAACATAAACTAGCATTTTAAAGTATTATTAATGCCTATTTCAATGCCTATTAACAAAAAAAATCCTGTGTGCCCAGTGTAGCCCCTGTTTGGTTTGATGTGATATCTTTAAGGTCTATGTAAAACTAATAATCGTAATACTAATAATAATATTGAGGTTAAAACAGACCAAACCACATACTGAATATACAGGATGTAAGTATACAGTTTGTGTAACAAAGTTACAATGTAAAAGAAATGAACTACACAAACTAAATGTTGAGATGAGTATAAAATGTGAATTGACTGAACGCACACGTGAGAAGGGGTGTCGGGGGGCCCATCAAAATAGTTTGTACCTAGGGCCCAGAATCTGGTGCTACTGGTTCCTGAGCCAATGCCGCCCTGTGGACCCATTAATAAATCCAGACCAACATACCCTGTTCAACTTGCCTTTGAATATCTCACCAATAAACAATTGCGTTTAAATAGCAAGATATCCATGTTTAACCCACACACACTCACATCTACCATCTGTACCCTTATAGCCTTGACTTTCACAGCAGTTTGGATCACTCCATCACATCGCTCCACTGGGTACAGTTCAGGCTCTCTGTGATGGCCATTTCCGACAGCAGCCTCAGGGCAAGGCGGAGGACCCGAATAATAACCAGACTGCAAATGAAAAGGCCTGTCAAGTGGCATTAAAGTGTCACTTGTAGATTGTGAATCACCCCATCACCAAGGGGCTTTGAAACCGACATTTTCAACCAAGTTGCCTTTTGAATGCAATATGTTCAGCAGTACAAAGGCTAATGGATTCTTTTGCACACTTCCTAATTTATTAAGTACATTTGTGGACAGTAGAACAAAAGCATTCTGCAATAAGGATAAGTGTGATGTTTCTGGTTATGATTCTAAAAGTTCTGTAGATAGTAAGTGGCGAGTGGGATTAAAGTCTGTGTGTTCTGCTCTTCACTGAGTACACCAGTCTAAATATTGAGTTGAAAATACTAATAATGAAGCTGTTGGTTTTGGATAGGATGGGCTTTGTGCCAATGAGGAGAACCTTGTCTCTTAAGGAGGTTGGGAGAGAGCCAGGATTTGATTTCTTGTAAGCAGTTACAGGGAGGAAGATATGGAGAGCAGTGGTGGGTCTTGTGGAGAAGAGCTGGGTGTCATCCGCGCAACAGTGGAAGCTGATGTGAAATTTACAGATTATATGGAAGATATGGCCAAGGGGTATAGGAGGTAGATGGTAAGTAAAAGCGGCCAAGAGGCGAACACCAGAGGAGAAAGGAAGTGGCTGTGATTTGACTGAAACTTAATTCATTGAACATGATCAGAGAAATACAATTTGCAATAATGTAGAGCTGTGTCAATGAATGACGAATGAGAGTAATTCACAATCAGATGCTATTAGATCATTTGTAATTTTACCAGTGCCGTCTTTGTTCTATGGACCAGCCTAATAGCGGATTGGAAAAATTGGAAAGGTTATCAGAGAGGTGAAGATTGTTTTAAATTGCCTTTGCCATACAGGTCCTTCCTATTTGGCTGAGCTGGTGCAGCCTTACGCCCTGTCTATGGCTCTGAGGTCCACTGACTGTTCTTGTTGGCTGTGCTTAAACCAAACCAGTGGACATGGCCTTCATCCAAGCCGTGTCTGAGGCGCCCACCAGTGAGGTAACCTGTTGTCACTGGGAATTCACCATCCATGCCCACCACGTCTATATCTGGCGGCGTGTCTGCCACGGTCTACAGCTTTGAGGAAACTGTCCGGTTGGACAGCGAAACAGTCGCAATTTTTGAACATAAGTCCAGTTGTTTTGCTTGATCCTATTGTTTTACATTCATCCTGGTCTATTGTACATGTTTCAGTGATAGGGGAAACTGAAGTACCCGGGGAAAAACCTACGCAGACACAGGGAGAACACTGGGGATCGAACAATGGACCTTCCAGCTGTAAAGCAGGAAAGCTAACTGCTGTACCACCGTGTAATAAAGAGTTATTCCAAAGGTCCAGTTTGGAGTTACATCACTTGTATGTGTAGAGGTTTTGTGTGAATCCTCACAGTGCTTTTGAATGGAAGCATTGCAAGCATTGCATCTTTAATAAGTTATTCCTTTGCTGATATTTGTATGACTACCCCCAACTCATTCCTAAAAAATAACTTGATATCTTTATATTGCATTTGTACAGTCTTATATATCATGGCTAACGTGTTCAAAGAAGTTTAGAAATGCTGAATAATCCAGAATATCGTTCTTATTAGGAAGTATTTGCATAATTGTGAGAGAAAAAGAGAGAAAAGGGGCTAAATGATTCCATAGTGAAGGCCCTTGAGTGTACTTTCACTCAAATATAGAGTGAAAGTATACTCAAAGCTGCAGTGCTTTAGTTTGACGGGCACATTTATAATGAACTCTTGAACCAATGGTGAGTTCATTTTTGCTGCAAATGTACACAAAGTCCCTGTTTGTATCTTCTGCACAAACAAAATCATGGATTATTTTACCTATTTTACCTACCACACTTAGTACAATGTATTATTTTATGTAACATTGTGTTATAACCTATACACAATGGAATAACCAGGAAAACTGTATGTCAGTGTTTATAAGGTACATAGTATAATAACATAATCTTGTTACATATGTACTAAACAGATTGTAGGTACATTATGTACTAAGGCAAGTACTTACACAGCCTTCTCTGTGGCAGCGCCCTGACTATGGAACAGTCTTGATTTGTCCGCCAGGGCCTCTCAATTAATTGGACAGTTTAAGTCCAGACTGAACACACACTTCTTCTCGCTGTCCTTCAATACTAGCTATTTGAATGTACCTTGGTCTGTTATCTTTTATTTTTTATTTTATTTCAATGTGACAGATTGTTATTGTGAAGCACTTTGATCAAATTACATTATTTTTTAAATATGCTATACAGATACACTTGAATTGAATAAAAGAAACTCTGAGGAGTTTTCAAAGAGGATTGTTTCAACTTAACGCAAAAACACGACCTGGAATCCTAACAATCACCTAAGAGTGTTCTCATTTGTTCGTTTCATCTTTGTTTGGTAACCTGGGCTTTGATGATGAGAGCTCTTGCAACTGAACCACCGTGTTCGCACTTTAATTATCGGTTCTTCCAAGGTTGTGCTTTTTTCTTTGTTTAGTAAAGAAAAATAGCTGTACACGTAATACTTTGTTTGTAATAGGTTTCTTTCATCTCTGCGCACGTGCATGGGTTTAGCACCGTGTCGGGTTTGCTCTTGTTTTTATTTGAGGTTAACACTTGAACAAAGACAAGGCTTCCAGTGAGAGGCCGACTGAAGTAAGTATAGTAACCATAGTAACCATAAGTGGTATATAGAAATATTATATGCTTATTTATCTGTATAAAAGACAGATGTGGTTGCCTTTGACTCACAGAGAATCAAATCAAATCAAACTTTATTTATAAAGCGCTTTTCATCAACAACGGAGTTTTGTGTTGATCAAGTATTGGTGGATATCTTTACATTTTCAAGTTAGAATTGGACTACAGTCCATCTATGGGGCCTTAATTAATACAGTGCACAAATGAAGATTGGAATTGAACGGCACTGTCAATCACCTCATGAATGTACAGTGTTGGGAACGTTACTTTTAAAAAGTAATTAGTTATAGTTACTCACTACTTGTTCCAAAAGTAACTGAGTTAGTAACTGAATTACTCTATAATGAAAGTAACTCGTAACTTTAGGAGGCGGCGGAACTCTAATCTAGAAGACTCTACATTAGGCCGATATATAAAAGGCCGTGCATAGATTGCATGTAACAGAAGGTGTTTTATATTGCTTTTGATGGATTTATTTCAAACCATTTTACGGAATAACTCTTCTTTCTATGTGCGATTGTCTACATTAAGATTACTTTCCTAAAAAAAAAGAAAAGAAAAGCAACACACGGGGCAGCACGGTAGTACAGCGGTTAGTGCTTGTGCTTCACAGCTAGAAGGTCCAGGTTCAATTCCCACCAGGGACGGGCCTTTCTGTGTGGAGTTTGCATGTTCTCCCCGTGTCTGCGTAGGTTTCCTCCGGGTACTCCGGTTTCCCCTACCACTAAAAACATGTACAATAGGCCAGGATGAACGAGAGTGTGTTGAGAGTGCGCATGGGGGACGACGGATGGAAATTAGCCCAGGGCTACAATCCGGTGTGGCTTGTTCATTAACTTGCACTGTCCCGACCAAATAAACCAATAAATAAATAAAAACACTGATTTTTTTTTAGCTGCAATTAAACTACTTTTATTATTTTATTTATGTATTGTTTTTTATGTACTGTCCAAATCCCAGTGGGGCCCCTCTGCTGTGGGGCCCTCTGTTTTGGGGGCCCCTGTCCCTCTGCTGCCTGTGTCTCATCGCGCTGAGCAGTGAGGAGGAGACACAGGCTCCAAACGACTCCATCCAGCACTTGTCCGTTACCAGGTCATGGGGGCAGCTGTTGGAACTGCCCAAAACACATTGCACCAGCCCCATATGGCTCCTTCTGCAGGTGGTGGGTCCACAGAAGGGCTCCAGACAACTCTAAAGACTACATTTTAGCATGGATTCCGTACGCTTTTTGTTGCTTTTAAACCGGGCAGATTCAGAGGATCTGATCAGAGGAAAGATTGTGTGGAAAAGGCCGTAACTCCGCACTGTTTTATCGCCTTTTTCTCTTCGTTATGCATCCTAAATTAATCTGTAAAACCGAAAATGTGAGGCTGA
Source organism: Neogobius melanostomus (assembly GCA_007210695.1). NCBI lineage: Eukaryota > Metazoa > Chordata > Actinopteri > Gobiiformes > Gobiidae > Neogobius > Neogobius melanostomus. Next base: position 1,821,868 of record VHKM01000399.1, read on the forward strand.
TTGCTGTGAAATAACTGGGCAAAAGCTTGGGAGGAGTAGATTTCATTTATAGATTTGTTTATGTCCGTAAAGTTGATAATTTCATGGTAAATGCTGTTATATTGAAGCACATTAAACCTGTGCACACGGGGAGTGGACTGAGCTGCTGCTGATCTTATGATTATTCTCCAGTTTTTCTCTGAAGAGTGGACTTCAGCAAATTAACAATAATCTTCATGCGCTCTTCTTCTTCTTTTGTGTCTGTTTATTTGGTGTTGGTGATTGTCTGTCACATGCATTTTTTTTTCTTTCAGGGAACCCTGAAAATAAGTACTCTAGACCCAATTCATAATATCATAATGACAAGATGTTTGCTGCAATGCCTATTGTCACAAATCACAAACCTATAATTAAGTCTCTTCTCCAGCCCAGTGAGTGTTTCTGGAGTGGGGATAAAAAGTGGCATAAAATGATTATTTCTAAAAAAGGTGCAGAACTAAGCCGCTCTCACTTCCCTAATCTCTGCATGACATTTAGATAATAAGTCAACTTTCAATAAGCTCCGGCGCTGCACGGGGCTTGATCTGATCTTTGCGTAGGAAATAAAGGTGGGGAAGCACATAAGGAGCAAATTGGGTAACTTTTGGCAGAATAGAGTTGACTGATCAGAAAGTGTACAAGACTGAGAGCTTGCGCGGAACACATAGGATAATCTCTTGGACGATTATGAAATGCGACAAAAAGAGGAGACAAAAGGAAAAAATGTATACACCGATTTGCACTGATGCCGCACACAAGGAACGGGAGAAAGATGAAAACTAGTCAGTGGGAGCCAACCTAACTCAAAATCAGAGCTAAATCTGTTAAAGAATCCCGTTCCAAACCAAACGCTTACTTTTCTACGATGTGTATTCCTCATCAGTCCACACACAGTTTAATTCACTGCACTTGGGGCACTGCAGTTTTATGTGAACAACAGTTGAAGGATTTTGCAACTTGATATATGCATGTTTTTATTACAGAATGTTCCCTTGTTCCCAGAATACTTAGCGGTTTTGACAACACATTTCCCGAGTGTTTAAAGGTGCATCCAAAATGTACTGGGCGCTTACTATAAACGAGTCTTGGCTGCTTGATTCATTTTTATTTTTTCAAATATGAAACTATAACTGCTATCTCTGAATATGTGTTTCATGTTGCATTAAGAAAAGGAAGGAAAAAATACAAGTAAAACAAGAAAGTTACTTCATGCAATTTTAAGCTCCAGATGAAATATTAATATCTTGCCTGAGAAGAAACTCGAACCAAAATTAGTCATTAATCCCAACGACAGTATCCATTTTGTAAATACTTTATCATCCCAATTAAAAACCTAAATAAGACTTCAAAATTAGCTCTACGATAACTTGTGTAGTGCAAATCCCAAGCTATGAAAAGATGATCACATTTTTGGCGTCTACAAAGCCAGCGGATCAGAGAAATGCTAAATTATTGCTTAACGCAGTGGTGGGAGTTGCACTAAAAGGGCGCGCAGCAGAGTACACTAATCAACTTTAATAAAGCCCCAGATATAGGGGGCTTGCTTCATAGTGCTATCAAACGGAAATAAAGATTGGCTGTCTTTATTTCCTTATCATTTACTTTTTCTGTCAGTTGATCCGTAGCATATTAGCTTCAGAGTATTAGCATACATATTACCCCAATCTTTGGTCTTTGCCCGGCTCTCTGTTAAAGGGGGGTATTATGTAAAATCGACTTTTTCAAGCTTTATATCATGTTATTATGTCATTCCCTCATTAAACACATGCCTGGAGTGTTGCCTTGGCTCATTCACATATTTTTGAGTATCAGTAAAAACTTAGACGGCAGCCATTTTAGGTGTAGCTATGCCTCAGTCCTCCTAGGAACGCCCCCACCTCCTGGAGACGCCTCTGGACCTTTTGTCACCAGCCAAGCCACCAACCACTGCTCCTCAGCTCAGCAGAGCCCCCTCCCCTCACAGTGTTGTTGTTTAAATGCCACAGCAGTGTGCTGAAGGGGGCGTGTCGGAAAGCTTCTTAAAGAGACAGAGGCCTATTTCAAGACGTTCAGTACAGCCATTTTGAGAGAGCAATTTTATTCAAGGCAGTTATTTTAATGTACTGCATATAGACTATAGACTGGTGCTATGTGATTGAAAAAAGCATAATACCCCCCTTTATCTAAGAATTGATTTGTAAATAATTCAATAAAGGAATTATTTTATGGCTATATTTTCATTGTATTACTATGTATTACTTGTTCAAATGGTATGGGCTTTAGAAAATGTGTATAACAAAATTAAACGAGGCCACTTTGCTTGTTCATTCCACTGGTCGCTATAGGCCATTTGCGCTGTGTTTTTATGATCTATGTGCAGCACTTTGGAAACGTGTTTATTTAAATGTGCTATGTAAATAAAGTGGACTGGTTTATGTAAATGTGGGACCAGCATATATGTCTGAATGGGGTCAGGTTGTGTAAGGGGAACGGAATCGGAAGACTCCAGAAATTCCCCTCAGCAGTGGCTTGGCTCTGGTCTGATGGTGCGCTGTAATAGCACCAATCACCTCTGTTCATACTTTGTTTCTCGGAGCTAATGGGTACTGTTAAATACTGTTTATTTGGTATAAGTGTGATGAATAATCAAAATATTCTAATTTTATGAGATTTTTAATTTGGGGTTTTTACAAGCTGAGCCATAATAATCAAAATTATAGCAAATAAAGGCTATACATATCTCACTTTGCATGTAATAGGTCTGTATTAGTTTTAGTTCAATAACAGAAATGAATGCACTTTTTAACGATATTCTAATTTTTCGAGTTTCACCTGTTAAATCTAAACGGCAACCCGGTTTAATGAGGTTATATGAATTATTGCATTATTGCAGTAGTAATTGCAGGGCAAGAACCAAGCTTTAAACGTAAAGTAACTCATCATTTGTTCATCGAGAATTCATTTTGAATGTGCCCCTTAAACTAAAACAGGTTCAACAATTACGTAGCCGTATATCAAAAAATATAATTCAAAGCAGGGATTCGAACTGCCAACCTCGCAAGATTAATTAATGTGGCCCTTTGTAGAGCATGAATTTCGAGTATGTAAAAAAAAAAAAATAGTACGTCTCTAGCCCATTCCTGTGAGGATATGGATTTTAAAGAAATAGCCAGAATACTCACTCCAGCCACAAGGGGGCAGCTTAAATCTTTAAAAGGAAAGGCTTTACCCAAATCTAAAAGCTTGTTTAAAAAAAAGCATTGAAAAAGTGACAACAATTTTAAAAAACGCAGAGCGCAACAGAAAAGCCACGAAAGAGCAACTGAAAAACAGCTTTTAAAAAATGCGATGAAAACGCGTTGTTAAGATCAGTTTTGTGGGTCTTAGCTTTCAAATGACGCGTTGCAGTGACCTTTTAGATTTGGTTAAAGCTGATACAGAGAAAATGCACTTGTTAAAGCAGTACTAAGTAACGTGTTTACCTTAATACATCCTTTCCGTAGTCCCTCTGGGGGTAATGCAAGTGTTAATGGGATGATTGGGGGTCTCTCATCTCCCCCTGGTGTCTCTGGACAGAAAACCACAATTGCAACTTGACTGCCACCGGACCGGAGCAACCAATACATACTAATGGAATCACAAAGAAGAAGCTAACAGGCTAACGGGCAAAGCTAACTGCGGGCTAGCGCCACGTTGACCGTTTACGTGATAACCGCATGTGATAACTGTAGACTAATTTATGTACATGTGTTACAACCGGGCTCAGGCAGTGCTACATAAAGGAGGACACACCAAAGAACAAGGTTTATTTTAACATAAATCTAGGGGTTTAAACAAACAAGGAAGGGTTTAGGTGGATGGCTGGTGCAGCTGCTGTCTGGCTGCCAGCCAGGAGAAGAGAGAGAGAGGGCGTGGCCAAGGCGTGGCTTTAAAGGGTCCAGGTTCGGGCAGGCTGCAAGACTTGGAACTGGAACAGACTTTTTAATACACATAACACTTCCCACCACAAGCAGGTTGATCCCCATCAACATGCAACGTCCTACAGGGAACTCACGACCTCGAGAGGGCGTCAGCCAGGACATTGTCGCGTCCACGGATATGGCGAATGTCCAGCATAAACCCCTGTAGGAAGAGGCTCCATCGCATGAGCCGCTGGTTGGCGTTCTTCATCCGACCCAGAGCCACCAGTGGGTTATGGTCAGTATAGACCACGACAGGCCAGCTGGAGGAAACATAAGCCTCAAAATGTTCGAGGGCAAGGATCAGGGCAAGGGCCTCCTTTTCAATGGTGGAATAGCGGCACTGGTGGACGTTGAACTTCCGGGAGAAGTAGGAAACTGGATGCTCAACTCCGGATCTGTCCTGCAAGAGAACTGCCCCTGCACCAGCCTCACTAGCATCCACCAAAATCTTAAAGGGCTGGCTGAAATCAGGAGCGATTAGAACCGGGGCACTGGCCAACAGAGCCTTCAGACTCTCAAACGCAACCTGACATACCTGCGACCAAACAAAAGGGACTTTGGGAGTAAGCAGGTTGGTTAGGGGAGAAGCAACACGGCAAAATTCTTGCAGAAACTCCTATAATATCCTGCCATGCCCAAAAAACGCTTAAGGTCACGCCTTGTTGTGGGAATGGTATAATTCACGATGGCCTCAATCTTGGCGCCAACTGGGCACACGGTTCCACAACCCACAACCTACCCAAATATGTAACTGTAGACTGCCCAAACTCACACTTGGCGAGATTTACGGTTAGATTAGCGGCTTCAAGCCGAGTAAAAACATCACTGAGTTTAGACACATGGTCAGTCCAGGAGGAACTACAGATGACTATATCATCTAAGTAAGCTTCACAACCACCAACACCCCTCAAAACTGCATTAACAAGGTGCTGAAACGTGGCTGGAGCATTCCTCATACCAAATGCCATTACATTGTACTGACAAAAATCATCAGGGGTGACAAAAGCTGAGATCTCACAAGCCCTAGGGGTCAAGGGGACCTGCCAATACCCTTTCAGGGGTCTAGTTTAGAAACAAAGGCGGCAGAGCCCACCCTGTCAATGCAGTCATCTAAGCGAGGCAAAGGGAAACAGTCAGACTTAGTGACAGAGTTTACTTCCTAAAATCTGTGCAAAAACGAGGTGACTTGTCAGACTTCTCAACCAGCAGACATGGCGAGCTCCACGAACTGCAACTAGGCTGAGCAATACCATGCTGCAACATATAGTGTACCTCTTTCTGCATTACGTGGCGCTTCTCAGGGTTCACTCTATAGGGGTGTTGCTTTATAGGGACAGCGTCACCAACATCAATATCATGGTGCAACACACTAGTACAGGTGGGAACATCTGAGAAGAGCCCAGGATGCCTGCGAATGACAGCCACAATGTCAGTATGTTTATCATTGTTTAAATAGGAAAGATGATCCAGATTCGACAATAACACAGAGTTCGACAACCTTCTTTCAGGAACAATGTTTTTTGCAGCCACTGTCTGGCTCTGAAGCTGTGGTAGCCAGCACAGCAACAGGCTTATGAAGTGAATTGTCATCATCCCTGTTGAAATAAGGCTTAAGAAGGTTAATATGGCACAGACGTGTTTTCCTCTTCCTGTCTGGGGTTTTGACCAAATAATCTGTGTCACTGATTTTGCGCTCAATCTCAAAAGGCCCACTATACTGAGCGTGCAACGTAGACCCAGGGAGCGGCAACAAGACCAGTACCCTGTCCCCTGGAGAAAACACTTGGTACCTTGGTACCTAGCTTTCCTGTCAAATCTAGTTTTCATCTTTCCCTGAGCCTTTTCCAAGTTCAACTTGGCTAGCTCACATGCCCCTGAAGCTTGGACCTGAAACTACACACAAACTGCAGAAGGTTAGACTGGGCAGACGACTCCTCCAACCATCTCTCCTTCAGAAGTTTCAGTGGCCCACGCACAGTATGACCAAACACTAAGTCAGCGGGACTGAACCCCAATGACTCTTGAGTTACTTCTCGGGCTGCAGAAAGGAGCAGTGGAACTCCACCATCCCACTCCTTCTCAAACTCCTTACAGTAGACCCTCAGCATGTTTTTCAGAGTGGTGGAACCTCTCCAGGGCCCCTTGGGACTCTGGGTGGTAGGCAGTGGACGTACAATGTGGATAGACAACTGCTGGAGCATCTGAGCAAAATTTTGGACATAAAGTTTGATCCTTGGTCAGTTTGAACAACTTTTGGGAGGCCAAACAGAGTGAAAAACTTAAGAGCCTTAGAAACTGTCGTGGCCGTAATCCTTCTAAGAGGCACAGCCTCTGGGAAGCGGGTGGCCGTACACATAATTGTCAAAAGATACTGATTACCAGACTTTGTTCGAGGAAGGGGACCCACACAGTCTACCAGGATGTGTTCAAAAGGCTCTCCAATAACAGGAATAGGATGTAAAGGGGCCTTGGGAATCGTTTGATTAGGTTTACCACTACCTGACACACATGACAGGTTCTACAGTGTTGGACAACATCTGACTTAAGCCCAGGCAATATAAGTGTCTTCTCACCCTATCCAGAGTTTTTCTTACACCCATATGTCCGGCTAAACTATGGTCATGAGCAAGCCGGAGGATTTCAGAACGATAGACCTCAGGGACCACTATTTGATATACACAGCTCCAGTCATCCTCACAGGATAACTCGGGGGGGAGTCCACTTCCTCATGAGAACCCCATTGCTTGGCACATGGGATTGTTTAACTTCACTTTCAGAAACTGCATCGTCAATAAGAGCAACCAAACCGGGATCACTGGTTTGGGCCGATTTAGCTCATCATTTGACTTCACTTCCTGAGACAAGCACCACCGATTGAAGAGAGTTTCTTTCTCTCTGGCAAACTCAACATATGACTGGTTCTCAAGCTTACTAAGACCTCTGAAGCGACGGTGGTGCAGAGAGTAGAGTGGGTCGTCTTGTGACCAGAGGGTCGGCGGTTCGAATCCCGCAGGTGCCCACTGTCATTGTGTCCTTGGGCAAGACACTTAACCCACCTCGCCTCCAGTGCCTGCGTACATTGGTGTGTGAGTGAGAGTGTGAATGGGTGACTGGTTCCTTGATGTAAAGCGCTTTGAGTGCCTAAAGCAGGTAGAAAGGCGCTATATAAAATGTGACCATCTGAAGCGTTGCCGATAGGCCTCAGGAACCAGCTCATATGACCTGAGGATAGCACTTTTAACAGTGTCATAATCCTCACTGTCAACAGCTAAAGAGGAATAGACATCCTGCGCTCTTCCAACCAAAACACTTTGAAGGAGTAGTGTCCAAGAACTTTTTGGCTATTTAGACATGATTCGCTCAAAATGTGGAAAATATTTCTCACCTCCTTTTCAACAAAGGGAGGAACCAGTTTAACATTTTTAGCAACATCAAACTCAATCTGTTCAGACCGGACATGTAAAGAAGCCCTTTTAAAGTCTAATTCCTTTAGAAAGCGTTCATGCTCCAACTGTAGTTCTCTCTCTCTCTTAACTGTAGCTCTCTTTCTCGACTATTGAGCTCTTTGAGTCTTACCTCCACAGCAGCACCAGAAGCGGCTAGAGAGGTACAACATGTAAAGGAATGATCTGTCATGTTATGGATGTGATGCCATGTGACGTGATGGTGATGACTGAATGATTATTTGAACTGTATATATTCACATTGTATTTCTGCTTCTGTCCCCTAGGACTACTGATGGAAATTAGCTGAAAAAGCTACAGTCTGGTACAAGCATCTTTGCTCACGAGCATAATGTAACTGTACATTGTTCTGATAAATAAATAAATGAATCAAACAGTATTTACAGCCAAGTTTGAGTGAAAAAAATTATCTCCATTGTGTAATTGGATGTACAATATCCCTCTCTCCCTTCGCTTTTTCTGTCAGCGTAGTATTTACTCTCACGGACAATTAATAAGCGACTTGCTACAACACCTGCAGTTGTGCTTATGGCCTCTAGGGGCAAGAGTTACTTAGTACTGCTTTAAGGCAGGAGTTAAGAGGTTAACATGGAGACTGCATTATGCATAAGCCCAAAGGTGGCAGTGGCGAGTAAACAAATATAAGCAAAACATTATAGCCATGTATATGTAGCACTTTGAGAAACGTGTGACACAGGCTGATAAAGAGCAATAAGGGTAAGCCGTTTTTATTTATTAGGCCAGTCCTTTACAATATATGTGGCCCGAGACCTGCCGTGGGGGCGGAATTTCAGCCCACGACCCAAACGAGTTTGACACCCCTGCTCTAAGCCATCAGTGCCCCATAAAAAGAACTAGTGAATTAACGATTATACACAGAAACGATTAAAGGCATCAAAAACACTCCCTGAACCGATTTAAATTGTATTTACGCAAAATGTCAACAAAGGGTGACGATCTGTGCATACAAAAGCATTCAAGAACGCATTGCAAAGAGGGATACCTTGCAAATTACAACATTGTGGCAACTTGGATAATCTAAACACTATGATGAGAACAAGCTATAGTGTACTACATTCATGTGTTTAGAAATATTCCAATACTTAAAGGAATAGGCCACCGTTTTTACATACTGAGATATGTTCTAACCTTAGTCCTTACCCATGTGTATCTTCAGCTCACTAAGCTGAAGCACAACTTAAACGAAAGAGGCCCATTATTCTCAAGGCAGGTTTGTTCAAATCTTTTTGCTACTTTAATGTTTACTTTGTGTAAGCCATTATCTTCAAGACAAATACACCAACCGTTATAAAAACAGGAGTATTCTCCAGTGAAGCAGTTGCATCTAGTGTAGTGTTTATAAATTGCTTCCAGTCACGAACTTGCTTCCCGTCACACACTGTTGATGTATTCATTTGTGTGGGGCATTGCTAATCCCTCATTTTAAATTAACAAGTAGAAGACGAGCATCAGAAAGTCCTGTTTGAAGTCACTTCAGGCCGCTGTGCATTACCCATAGAGCCAGACAAAAAGACATTTCCTTCTGCATAAATAGGCGCATGTAAATGTCAGATGAGAATGAAAAACGTCCGACTGGGTCCCAAAGAGGAGACAAGAATACGGACTGCAACATGTGAAATAATATGCAGCTACTTTTTAATTAAACTAAAGGTAAGTTAGGCCATTTATCAAGGAGTAAACGTGAAAGGTCTTGCTTCGAGCCAATCAATGCATCAGAATCCTTACACCCTCCTGGTCATTAGCAATCAGGAGTGACTCTGCACAGGGCTCACATGAGACATTTGCAATCTTTTGGCAATACCCAGCCCATTCTGGCACATAACATCAACACAGACTCTATTTCAAGTGCTGCTCTGCCCTGAGCAGACACACTGACTCACAGTTGTCAGAGCGCTGCATAGCAATAATTTCACTATAGTGTCACCACAGATTACCTTCCAACCATTATGCCTGGACTTGTGTAAAGAACTTTATGTCTTCCACATTGTATTGTTTTTTATTGGGCACGCAGTCTTGTGCAGTGACAAACACAGTATTTTTCGATCGGAAATTTCCCTCCAAGATCCAGAAGCAATTTCTATTCATACTTTTTTACTCCACTGAACTGAAGAGTATGGAAACATTTAAGGCCCTTTTGTTTTGTATTGGTAAATGTGGGTTTTTCTATCCTGGACAGTTGCATTTTCCAAAGTTGTTTTTGACACTGTCTCAGCATCAGTAAACCAACTCCTAGAAAAGAGCACACAGAGCATCAGATTAAATACGCATGTGATTAACTTGCATAATGAATGTAGACACTACTGTAGTTTGCATCTAGCTCGATCCACCACACCGTAATGAAGATCTTATGATATTATGTTCTTTCTCTCTCAGGGCATTTTCACACATGTTGGAGCATTCTGTGACACATGGAGAGGAAAGCTTTATTGTGCATCAGGCAGAAGAGAGTAGAGATAAAAAAAACATTCTGCTGCCCATTTTCATAAAAATACGTCCTTTCTTTCTTCATATTATAAGAGGAATGAAAGCAAGACTAGCTGGAGGTTTGGCCACCTTCACCCCACACCTGAGTCCACTCCGAGACCACCTGCTTCAGCTGTTCATGGAGATGCGTAAACAAGCAGTAACCTCTCACCCTTTTTTTCTGTGAACTACTTTTGTAGTTTCCACTTTTTTTACTAGATACTTTTGTACATCTTTACTTGGTTTGGCCTAAAGTGCTGTGGTTGGTTAGCCTGGCTAACGCCAGACTGCTGTGTGCGCTCGAATCTTTTCGAACTTCACAACAGCCTGGGGACCATGGCCGACATTTTTCCATGGATTTGGGCACCAATCACAGAACGAGGAGGGACGACAAGACGATGATGCGCTATTTGACATAAAGCTTGTAGTTTGTTTAGGGATAAAAAAAATAAAAAAATATTTACGGATCCAACATGACAGCAGCAGACGCGATGCCATCTTTCGATCAAGCTTTAGAACGTGTTCTAAATAGTTTAGCTCAAAAGTTTACAGCAGGTACGTCATACGTCATCTGATACCATGATACGATTGGCTATGGCTACGTGCAGACACAGGAGAGACATTCGTAGCGCCCAATAAACGGCTATGGACAATCGTAAACCACACCTCTCCTACGAGAAAATGAATTGGTGGTCCCCAGACTAAATATCACTTGTGATTTTAGTCTGGCGTTAGCCAGGCTAGTGGTTGGTTTCACACTGACTCAAAACCACCACTCTCGGGTTGGAAGCCCCTTTTGGTCGACCCCAACCAGAGCCAGTGTCAAAACCTCCTTAGCCTTGCCATGCTCTGCTGTGACTGCAAGCCTAAAGCAAAAGGTGATAACCTAAAGGCCAGAGGAGTTTATTCACAAGGAAACTAAGTTACTTAAAGCTACTCTCAGCCATGGACCGGACTGCCATGGTTGCATTCCCACATTGCATCGCTAGATGCGCCACCTTTGCAAACAAGCTAACTTCGTACTGCAAAAGCAGAGATGAACGTCGCACCTCCCCCACCTCACAGGACACCCCACACCACACCCCTCACCCCCACCTGCCCCGCACCATGTAAACACAAACACGTGCAGGGATCGCAAATGTTTAAAGCAGTGACAGTTTGTGGCTAACACAGTCAGAGTTTAGCATTATGACAGAATTACAAAAGATTGTGAAATTATTTACAAACATCTGACTGACCTGCTCTGATGCAGCTGAAATCCTCAGGAAATGTCAGTTTGTTTAATAATCCAATATCTACAGGGATCTGTCAGATCAAGGGTTGTGGGGGGAAAAAAGCTCTGCACTGCAAACTTAGTTCTAAATGGAAATATTATGGAAGTATTATAAAGTTGCCGTTTTGCAAATAATAATAAGTCTAAAAACGTTTACTTTGCTACATATCTTATATACGTTTGAGGCGTGGGTGACGGGGGAAAGCCATGTGAGTGGAGGAGAAGGCAGAGCAGGGTTCACTGCTGACACATACTGACAAACAAAATGTCAATAGACATAATAAAATAAAGGTAAAAGAAAAGATGCAAAGATCCCACATACACCGCGAACAAAGAGGAAAAAATCCCTCACACTTTCCATGCTGCCTCAGCTTTTGTGTCCCTGCCTCAGAGCTAGTTCTGGAGAATGGCAGAATACACCCCAAATTCATTAAAGCAATTTAAATTGCACTTAAACAGTGGCATGTTTTTGTTTATATTTATATTTTGCCACAAACTCCTGAATTAAGTCTTATTTCAAGTGCGAGAGGAAGCCTCTGAAGCTAGATATCAAAATCGCATCCTCAACTTGACAAATCTTCAAGGAACCTGCATGCACACACAAATGGATCATTGGCGAACATTCAGTCCAATATGTCTGGCATGCATCCAGTTCACAAATCTCTAACTCCTCTTCTCATGTTACATATTTACAGTCAGTTGGCACTTAGCCACACTCTACTATCCTGCGTCTCTCCGGTATACTGTTCCTGCTTTGTGCCTGTGCCTCCGGGTGCTCAGGCTCTCTGATCTAGAAACCTATTCCCCCGTAGCTGAAGCTGAATTCTTGAACCAGTGGCAGCTGCGTTCAGTGTTTGAGGTAATACCCCAGGGTAGAGCTTCTCCAGGGGCATTCGATTCAGACAAAAAGGTGAGTTTCTCATGGTATATAGATACATAGATCTAGCTATTTGGCTCTGGACTCTGTCCTTTAGTTCAAATATGATTGACATTTATTCCATAAACTATTGTTTATACACATAGACTGTAAAATGAAGAATGGCTTATTGTGGGCAACTTCTTTACCAAGTCCTGTAGATTTTCCATTGAAACTGTTTTGCCCTTCTTTAAGTCATGATTGATCAAAAACTTGTCATTCTGACCTCCACGTGTTTGTCTCAATATGTGCAACATCATTCTTATTTTATCCTTTCACTATTTTTTTTATTTTATTTACGCCCTTATTATAAATGGACTTAGCTCCAAAAACCTAGTCAAATTGCTAGCATGAACACCCTCACTTAGACCACACTGTGCTATACTAGGTGATTGTGATGTAATGTGATCTACTTTATGCATTTAAGTGTTTGTCTTTGTATAGATAAATGATGCCTTCATTTTCATGTAGAATACTGTATATTTACTGTTACTGCAAGGACTGAACCAAGATGAATCCTGATCCTTAACTGTTGCTAAGAATTTTATTTGGGGTTATTTTTTTTCTGTCACATATTGTCTATTTGGTTGACCATACATCAACGAATCAAATGTCACACATCAGGCAGATTTGTTCACAAATTAGTATTTTTACAACATACTGTTATTGGGCAAAAATAATTTACCCCACAAAGAGAAAAAAAATCTGGTATAACTCCTTTGATAACAACAGATCATATCATGTTTTTCCCCCACCACACCCATAGAAGATGAAAGTTATCCATCCATCCATCATTGTCTTCCGCTTTATACGGGGCCGTGTCGCAGAGGCAGCAGTCTCAGCAGAGATGCCCAGACTTCCCCATCCGCGCACACCTCCTCCAGCTGGGACCCTGAGGCGACACCAGGCCAGCTCATTTCGGCCGCTTGTATGCGCGATCTTGTCCTGTCGGTCATTACCCAGATCTCATGACCATAGGTGAGGGTGGGAACGTAGATCGATCGGTAAATCGAGAGCTTTGCCCCCGACTCAGCTCCCTCTTCACCACAACAGTCCGATACAGCGACCGCATCACTGCTGATGCTGCACCGATCCGTCTATCGATCTCACGCTCCATCCGTCCCTCACTCGTGAACAAGACCCCGAGATACTTAAACTCCTCCACTTGGGGCAAGGACTCTCCACCGACCTGAAGTGGGGAAACCACCTTTTTCCGGTGGAGAACCATGGCCTCAGATTTGGAGGTGCTGATCCACATCCCGGCCACTTCACACTCGGCTGCAAACCGCCCCAGAGCGTGCTGAAGGTCCTGATTTGATGAAGCCAACAGAACAACATCGTCTGCAAACAGCAGAGATGAGATCCTGAGGTTCCCAAACCAAAAGGTAATGAACAGAACCGATGACAAAGGGCAGCCCTGGCGGAGACCAACACGCACCGGGAACAGGTCTGACTTACTGCCGGCAATGCGAACCAAGCTCCTGCTGTGGTCATACAGGGAACGGACAGCCCTTAGCAGAGGACCCCGGACCCCATACTCCCGGAGCACCCCCCACAGGGCACCACGAGGGACACGGTCGAACGCTTTCTCCAGATCCACAAAGCACATGTGGACTGGTTGGGCGAACTCCCACAAACCCTCGAGCACCCGACGAAGCGTATAGAGCTGGTAAGTACAGGTAATTACACATTAAGGCGCAACAGTGTACAAAGAGTAGTAAAGATTTCCAACATGTATGTGTAACTAAGGGATACACGGTGTAATAAAGGAGTACATAGCGTCTCACTTTAGATCACAGATTGCTGAGGAGACACCCTTAATCCTACAACTCCTACAACAGAGAACATTCCACTCATCACCTAAACAACAGAGAACATTCCACTCATCACCTAAACAAAAGAGAACATTCCACTCATCACCTGGACAACAGAGAACATTCCACTAATCACCTGGACAACAAAGAACATTCAACTCATCACCTGAAAAACAGAGAACATTCCACACATTACCTAAACAACAGAGAACATTCCACTCATCACCTAAACAAAAGAGAACATTCCACTCCTGTACCCGCCCCCTCCTTTACCCGCCCCCTCCTGTACCCGCCCCCGCCCCCTCCTGTACCCGCCCCCTCCTGTACCCGCCTCCTCCTGTACCCGCCCCCTCCTGTACCCGCCCCTCCTGTACCCACCCCCTCCTGTACCCGCCCTGTTAAAGGCTGTGATTCCTCAGATGATCAGAAGGTGGCGTTCTCCGTGGGTCTGACAGACTCTGGCGCCGTGGGGCCGTTTGACTCTGAGACTGTTCTTCACTTCAGCAAAATCCTGACCAACGCCGGCTCCGCTTACGACCCTCAGAGCGGTGAGTAACTCCGCCCACCACCCTCAGAGGCCCCGCCCACCGCCCTCAGAGGCCCCGCCTAGCTAGTTCTGTGAACTGATTATTTGTCCAGTCACCGGGCGCTCGTGTTTTACATCATATTTCTACGTGATCACACATTGAACCAGAGCCTTGTGCAAAGGTCTGAGGCTGAAGGCTAAATCAGCAGAATAATAAATAATGACTTCAGTCCCATTGGACCCGGGAGTAGAGCGATGACATCATACATTAACAAGAGGCTGAGATTAGGCAAGGCAAGGCAACTTTATTCATACCGCGCATTTCATACACAAGGCAACTCAATGCGCCTTACAAAAGAAGATATGCGAAATTACAATCAGGTTAAGTTAAGGCAAAGCACATATATAGAAACATCAAGACATGGGAAATACACAGCACACGAGGTCACGTGCGGAATTCTTTCTTGGGGAGGGGAAGGACGACCGGCCATTGACCGGGGGGTGGGGCAGAGGAAACGTGTTGAGGCAGACGCAGAACGACGGGGGCGTGGTTATGGAGGGGGTTTGTGTGTGCGGTTATTTACAGTCTGAAAGTCAGTGTTTTGCAAAATATGACCCAGAGAGCTCAGTCCTTATCAGGTTTAGCTCCGTGGTTTGGCTTGGTTTTTGGTCCAGCTGCTTCAAACCTCCTCTCTCAGGAGGAAGAGAATTATTCCAGAATAGTTCATAAATTTATAATGCTCCAAAGTGCTTGTTAATTTCAACAGACAGCAGCGTGGTCCGATTGCAAACTGCTGTCATTCCAAATTTCCGATAATCCAGGGCAGTCCATCCAATAAGCAGGTGCCCTGTTATCAAGAGTCCAAATAAGTAATTATCTTTGATGTCTCCGACCGACAGATTACATATCATTGTACTTAGAAATGACTTCATGGCAGTATTTTATCATTAGTTAAGTCAGAATTCCTCAAAACATGTAACAATCTTATTTTCTATGGATATGTATTGGTATCTTTTTCAATTTGTAATGCTAATTTTAGTTTGCATTTTAGATTTCGTATTTGACCATTGTCTTTGCAATCTTAACTTTTACTGTGCAGTTTTTCTTTGCAATATGGAAAATCTATATGCATTTTACATTTTTAAATTGTAAAAGGCATTTTGAAAATGTATTTTACATTTTGAAAATTTATTTTACATTATATACCTTTTGGCAATAATTTTTTAAAATGTATGTTTTAAATTAAAAGATTTTGATTGCATTGCATTTTTGCAATGGGATTTTGGTCTCTTATTGGTCTTTGACTCATTTTACAATGCAATTAAGAATTATGGATTTTACATTTTGCAAAGTGTAATGTAATTTACATTTTGAGATTGTATTCTAAATTTTGTATACAGGACTTTTTTTTAAACAGACTGCATAAGCGTTTTGCGGTGTGTGGTTTGTTGATGGCGAGTGCCATATGTGGTAAACTGCGTATGGCACTCGCTCAGAAGGTCTCTTTATTCCATTGGCAACAAATGTAATGCTCGAGCACTCGCAGTAATACTCGAGTACTCACAGTAATAATTAAAGAAAGAAGTAAGTGGAAAGTGCATCTTTGGATCATACACTTTATTACACGCAGGTGCTCTTCAAGGAAAATTGAAGCTAGAGACTCGGATCGCCTTTCTTCTACTCACAGTAATACTCCAGTACCCACAGCAATACTCGAGTACTCACAGTAATACTCGAGTACCCGCAGCAATACTCGAGTACCCTTAGTAATACTCGAGTAATACCTGTCTCCTCCTCAGGTTTGTTCACGGCGCCGCTCGGGGGCGTGTACTTCTTCTCCTTCTGCGCGGTCGACTTCCTGAAAGGCTACATGGGCGTGTACCTGCATCATAACGACCGGCCAATCAGCTTCAGCCTGGCCCTGAACGCACACGGAGGCTACGGCGGCACGTGTAACAGCGCCGTGCTCACGCTGAGGAGGCGGGACACCGTGTCGCTACGGTTACCGGCGTCTTACCGACTCTACGACGACACGCGCAACTTCAGCTTCTTCTCCGGGTTCATGCTCTTCTCCACCGGACTTTAGTGTTTCTCTGTATCACATATTTATTCAAGTCTTTAAACTCAGCTCTGTCTTTGTCCTGACCAAATGTTTCTATAAACATGATCAAAAACTTATTTATTATTAGCTGGACACGCTTATGTAAAGCAGTGGTTCCCAAAGGCCCTGAGGCAAGTGCGGGTGTGTCGGGAGGTTTAGAGACAACCATACATTATTATTGCAATTTACAATTACAGCTCTCATTTCATAATACAGAGGCAAACTCTACCTAAAAAACAATTATTTAATAAAACAAACAAACACTGGCCTGTTCCTTTAAGGCAGGGGTGCCCAGGGGGCGATTTCAGAAACATTGAAACAGTCTTTTAAACATGAGCTGCTTTTCCTGCAGTCTGAAAGATCAATATAAAATAATATTTTATATAACAGTTTTTCTGTCAGTGGTTCCCCTGTAAAGCCCCAGGCCCTGTTTAGTTGGATTCGCCCCTGCTCAAAGGCCTTCAGTCCCGCTGTCACTGGGCTCTGTGCGGACGAGGAAAATAGCCTTTAAATGCTGAAACTTTAGTGTGAACACCTTAAAACACTTAACCGCCCTCAAGATTTCTGTCTTTAATCCAGCTCTTACCACCTGGTTCTTCTGGAGGCTCCTGTCTGCGCTGTAGGAACAGTCCATTGTTTCTATGCATCTGCATCTGTTCACTCACTGTAGAAATGCATCCAAAGAAACACATTTCCTCTTGTCTTTCCTGCTGTATTGATTGTATTGTCGGGAAACTGAAAATGCACAAGGCTAATTACCAGATGTAAACATAGATGCGCTGGTTTCACACTAAAATCCTGTCTTTCATTAGTTAAATACAGTGTCATGGAGAGTCATTGGCCTCAAGTCTAAGTTAAGTCTCAAGTCACAAACAGCAAGTCCTAAGTCAAGTCTTTTTGGAGCTTTGGTCAAGTAAGTCTCAAGTCCCGAATATGGACAGATAAACCTGAGAAACAGTGACTCCACATGAACTCATTTACTTTAACAGATCGTATTTATTGAGACCTGCAGGATTAAACTCCCTGTAAATATTAAATGTTTATTTCCTGGTTCAACCTTTGATCAGGAATTACTGGAACCATCAGTGAAAATAAAGAGATAAAGTCTTTTCCTTTTTGAAACTGATATTTATGAATGTTATTGTAATTATGTTGTAAAATTCAACAGCGGCCGTTACACTGTGCACATGCAGCGAGAAACAGGTCAGGTTAATGATACAGACGAGACACAAATGAAGTGTTTATTTCTTTTAAGGTTTGATAATAAATGTCATCTGGAGCATAAATGTTTTACAGCAACAGCACAATTATATTATTCAAACAGCAACAAAACTACAGACACGTGAAAGAGCCGTTCTAAAGAGCTGGTCATGAACGCCACATCATTAGTCCTTAAAAACATTAATAACAGAGTCTCACATGGGGAACAGCAGGTGACCACTGAACGAGCTGCGGTGATTTTCACCATCAAAGATTATATGGTTCTCCCACAGACGCAGAAACACCACGTCTCCGGCCTCCAGGAGCAGAGTGACTCCATTGGCCGCGGTGCCGTGTCCATTTGTCTGATGTTCACCTGCAATAAAAATATGTTCTTCGTTCTTCACTAACCCGACCCCTGAATGGTGTGAACCTCCATGAGCCATAAAGTAGAACTCAAAGTGATAGGCTCCTCTCACCGGGGCAGTGAAAATCCCTGTAGGAGACATAGTTTAGTGTTGACAAACTTCAGTGAGACATATTTACTGTAAGTTCCTTCACCTGTGAGTGGGCTGTAGGCCTTTCCAATGTTGGAGACCACATGTTTGAACACCAGAGTGGTGTGAGTGTTGAAAGGTCCAAGTGTTCCATGGCCTGATTCCAACAAAGAGGCAGAGAAAGCCACTTGTCCCACTGGAATAAGAAGTTTAACAACTACATCACAGATTGAACTCGATGCTTTTGTGAAAATAACATTCCTGTAGTTTTGAATGTTCTTCTTCTGGTTCCAAAGCATCAGTAAAAGTCTCACCTGCTCTGTCTCCCTCAGAGACTCCACTTGGTTTTCAGTCACTTTGGTGACTGTTTACAACTTATACTATGACTTATTTTCTTGTACAGTTATTCTGATAATGGACACCTCGGAGTGCATTATCCCGCTTATACCATGGTCCGGCTAACTGGGGCCTGTTTGCTAGTTTTTTTAAGTCCTGGGCAGGAGTTATTTCACTCTTTAATCAGTTTTACCTGAAACTAGTTCCAGCTCAATTGTTTACCATTACTATAGGAACAGCTGCAGTGGAGTGATATAGAACATGATTTAACTGTTATTCAACTGTTTCCGGGCGAGGTGTACATCATCACTTTTTAACGGACGAACACCTTCCAGCCAATCAGAATCGAGTATTCACATAGACCATGGTATAAAAGCATTTATATCATAACAACAAGGAACACATGATCAAATTAAAAGATTGGTGACTAGTTGTTATTGGCAGTGATGGGTATTTGTAATTATTGAAGAAAAGGTTAGAGTTTTCTTTCCTTTCCTTGGGATCAGCAGAATATTGTGAAGTTAATATTGCTGTTTGTATAGTCAGTGGAATAGGACAAAATGTATCAATCTCTTAAGTACAAAAGGGGAAGGCTTTAACAAGCTTAAGCTTCTGCCTACTCCTTTTGAGCATCATATCCACGTTATCTATTTAATTATTTACTTATTCACCTACGCATGTATCTCTCTTTGGCTTTGATTACTGTGCTGAACTCTGTTTATATGTAGAACTGTGTGGAACTCAGATGCTCAAATAAAAGAGATGAATAAAAAAAAAGTAACGCAGACCTTTTGAAATTTGTTTTATAGTTATGGACGATTGTTTATCTTGAGCCTCTGGTCTGAGCTGTTGGGACTGACACACAGAGACTGTTTGTATGTGTTTGTGGAATGTTCTGAGGTTTACTACAAATGAATTGCCCTTTGGGATCAATAAAATTTTCTGAATCTGAATCAGTTAATACAGAATAAAGATGGAGCAAAAGGTTCATTCTCACCTTGGTTGAGCTTCTGCAGCTGCTGGATCATCAGTCTGTTCTCGGCCAGTTTAGCGCTCATCTCTCGTAGCACAGCGTGGAGGTCTGAGGGCACATTCACACTCTCTGGACTGACTTCACTTTGTTCAATGATCTCAGCTCCCGACAGAGAGCAGAGCAGCAGCGACAGACACAACACACTCACTCTCTCCATCGTGACTCTGAGCCCCAGAGATACAGGCTTACTCTGATATACAGACTGGATCACTCACATAGTTAGACATTAATGATGTGTTTGTTGTTTTGGCTCACAGGTTCACAGGACTTTAGATCAGGCCCAGACCCAGAGCAAATTGACAGAGGGTGCATTCATGTTGCATCAGGGTGCAATGACCCCGACCCTTAGGGAAAAAAATTGTTTTAAATTTAAATGCATTTTCCTGCATTCTGGTGCATTCTAAACAAATAATTAAAAAAACAATATAACAGTATAAAGTCCTTGTTTAATTAGTTCAGGTTTAGTCCTGGTTTAATAGCCCTTAGAACAGCCTTTAGCCCTGCTTTAGTCCAGTTTAGTGTAAAACCATAGATAGATAGATATTATTATAGATAATAATTAGTGTAAAACTAAATGAATATATTTAAAATTAAATCACATTTTTCCCCCCTTGTTTTTGTTTGTTTTTTGCATTTACTACAGTTTTGGAAAAGAGGCTCAGATGAAGCTAAGAAAAACCTGTAATATTTGACTAAGAGCTTATCTCCTGTTTTATAACATTTATTTCTGATGCCTCTGGTCAGTTTAAAACAGAGCCAGGATGACTCGCTTTAAAGGAACAGGCCAGTGTTTTTCCATACTGAGATATGTTCTGACCTGAGACGAGTTGATATGCCCTCAGTCACGCAAAACAACCAAAGATGTTGTTAGCATTTGGCCTCTCCCAGTATATTCCTATAGCTCCAAACGTGGGTGAAGTTAGAAGCGACCAAGCTCTTCCACAAAGATCAGACAGGTACGTATCAACTCGTCTAAGCTCAGGTAAGAATAGATCTCAGTATGGAAAAACAAAGTATGGCCTGTTGCTTTAAAAGTCTCTACAGAGTCTCCTGTCCTCAGCTGTGGACAGAGGACAGCACTGTCCACTCCGGAAACTGAACTGTGGCCCAACAAACACAGACCGACAGAGGCTTCGATGGAATGCTGAATCTGGGGTTTTGTTTGTGAAGAGACAAACTGTGGATGGTTTTATGTAAATGTGACTTTGATTCAACAAATAATAATACATAAATAAATATCATTTTAATTTCTACATTTGCCCAGCTTAATTTACATTAACTTATAAACTTTCACCTAGAAACAAAATTAAAACTAATCTTTAATCTCTCTGTAGATTTGTTAGTGAAGAACGGAGAACATGTTTTCATTGCAGGTGAAACTCAGTTAAATGGATGGAGCTCCGCATCCAATGGAGCCACTCTGCTCCTGGAGGCCGGAGACGTGGTGTTTCTGCAACTGTGGGAGAACCATAGAATCTATGATAATTCTGGTCGCTACAGCACGTTCAGTGGTCACCTGCTGTTCCCCATGTGAGACTCTGCTATTACTGTTTTTAAGAGTTTGAGATTGATTTCACTGTATTCTTGAGAGCTCTATGTTTTATTGTTACTGTTTGTAACCTCTTAACCCCCGCCTTGACTGAGTGCATTTCCTCCAGTTTCGCCAAATCTTGAAAAAGGGTCAAAATAGCGACGAAAACGAGAAGAAAAGTGCGAGAGAATTAATGTCATTTATTGTGCAGCGTGAGAGTCTCCATCGTCTCCACATCTTTATGTTTAGGTTTGGAGCTGTTATTGTGTCTTTCATTAGAAATAACCCAGTGTTTTGGACCCACTCGTATTAAATGTAGGTGCATCGTTATTGGTAACATGACACAACATTCAGTCTGACCATGAAAATCTATGAATTAAGCTAATTATTCAAAGCGTGGGAAAGAAAGTCTGGAAATGACGGTACTTTCAAATTCCCCTCTTATCTCTCCTCACTTTGCAAACTTACAGATGATCACGTTAAGTTTTCAGATGGTTCACTTTAAACACTAACTTCCTTTTTACCAAACATGTGGAGCCCCGTTCACGTCATATCAGGCTTTTCTCTGATTGGTTCATCCACCTGTCAATCACAGAGAAATCAGCCTGATCCAGAAACACGACTTTAAAGAAGAGGAAAAGCCTGTTTCTGTTGGACAGGTAACTCACTCATCCTCAAAGTCACTTTATTTATCCGTTAGGAACTTAATTTGCAGAGGAAGCGCCAGTACGGGCCCGATAAAAACAGTACATCCACAGACATACAACACAATCAACATGTGCAATAAATACATTAAAACAATATAGTGGGCCTGTGATAGACCAGGTCTGCACAGTCATTTATTCAGCAGGCGGATGGAGGTAGGGAGGAAAGTGTCCCCAGAGGGAGGGACCTGAACCTGCGCCCTGACGGCAACAGGGCGTAGTGAGAGTGCAGCGTGTGTGAAGGGTCTGTGGAGATCTGGGTCCTTTCTTCAGAACTCTGGAGTCATAGATGCTACTGAGTGAGTCCTCCTCCTGACCGATGATTTTATTGCTAATTTTGATAATTTTACTGAGCATGTTGCGGTGGGTGAGAGTGAGTGAACCAAACCAGACAGTGATGTTGAATGTGAGGATGGATTCAATGAAACATTTGTAGAAAGAGGCAAGAATGGATTGGTGAACTTGGAGTTTGCGGAGCTTACGGAGAAAAAAGAGGCGTTGTTGACATTTTGAAAAAATGTCTTCAGTGTTGAGTTTGAATGCGAGTTTATGGTCAATTATGGAGCCGAGGTATTTGTATGATTGAACCTTTTCAATTATTTCATTGTTGACTGTGAGTGAGGGAGAGCTGGAGTGGCCATGTTGGAAGTTAATGGTCATTTCTTTGGTCTTGGATACATTTAAATCCAGACAGTTCTCCCTACACCACTGTGAGAATGAGTCCAGTTCAGTTTGCAGTAATCCATGTGTGTTTGTAGTGTCCATGATAACTGTGTCGTCTGAATACTTGATGTAGGTTATACCTCGGGTGGTGCTCCTGCAGTCGCTTGTGTACAGAGTGAAAAGAAGTGGAGAGATGACTGAACCTTGAGGAGAACCAGTGGATATTGTCCTGACAGCACTGAGTTGGCCGTTCACTCGGACCCTTTGATCCCTCCCTGTGAGGTGGGAAAGGACCCAGAGGATGAGGTGGGGGTTGGCATTCATCTGGAGCAGCTTACGCCCCATGAGATGTGGCTGCACGGTGTTAAATGCACTTGAAAATCCACAAAGACCAGGCTGACATCCTCATCCTTTAAATCCCACTGTCGTCGTGTCCTTGGGCAAGACACTTCACCCACTTTACCTCCGGAGTCTGACGCTGGAGAATGAATGGATTTTCTTGTTTCTGTTTGACTTCTGTTTTCCTTTTGCACTTAAGAAATGTATTTGATGCTGAATCTGGGGTTTTGTTTGTGAAGAGACAAACTGTGGATGGTTTTATGTAAATGTGACTTTGATTCAACAAAACTAATAATAATAAATAAAATCAATATCATTTTAATTTCTACATTTGTCCAGTTTCATTTACATTAACTTATAAACTTCACCTAGAAACAAAATCTTTAATCTCTCTGTAGATTTGTGGAATATTTTATTAACATAAAATCACAGTATTTTCATATTTTTCTACTTAATAAACCTATGTGATGTGTCTGAAGGAGCAGTGACAGAGGCCGCTGTGCGAGGAGCTCCAGTTCTACCAAACACGCTAAAGTGTGGAGGAGCGAACCATTATGAATGAAGGGGGTGTAGAAGAAGAACATGTTTATATTCATCAAAAACAGAATATTACACCAGCTGCACTGTCTGTATAAATACAGTCAGTGCCCACAGTCTAACAGCATAAGCCTTTTCATATATTAGTCCATCTGCTGCATCTCTGCATCCTAACCTTCCACCCCTACAGCCTCTATGGTGTGCTCCTTGGTCTTCATGATGTTGTTTAGTGACCAATACACTCTGACCATAGCTCTGAGGCCCTCACAGAACAGCTGGAATTATACTGAGAGTAGATTACGCACACATGGCTCTATTTAATGGTTATGGCAAGGTGTGAACATTCTGCAGTCATTAGGAATGTTATAAACGCAATTTAATGCACTCAGAAAATGCTGTATGAATACTTATGCACGCCCCACTTTTCACTTTTCTATTTAAAAAAAAAACAGAATCCTGTATCATTTTGCTTTCACTTCACAGTTGTCTGTTACTTGTGTGTGAACTTTCAGTACTTTCAGTCAAAATAAATCTTTATGTTTATGGTTGTAAACATGACAAAATTTGCAAAAGTTCAAGGTGTATTAGTACTTTCACAAGGCACTGTATATCAGTTTTGTAGGTCTTAGTTTTCAAATGGATGAACCCAAAGGAGGCAAAGGTTTATTGACCGATTGCTTCATTCAAACACTGGACTGATTTTCCGTAAAAGCCTTGGCCTCTGGGATCCGTCATGTTGTTGATTCACAGATTCTACGTGATCGTTTGCGCTCGGGCTGCATGACTTTGACAAACAACCTGTTTGTGTTTTGTTGGATAAATATTGCCATTCGATTTGCGATTTCTATATTTAATTCATTTAAAGCGAGACGCTGCAGGTGAAAGTATTGATTTTTTTCTCACAGTGGTCAAAGTGGAGATTTTTAGCTCGTTTCCTCTTTAACCTCTTGCTCCACTCAGGTAACGAGTTAATCACTTTAGTCACTTTCCAGTCTTGAACTATTACACCTGGATGAACTCAGACAAAAGCAACGATTAGAAACATTTATTGACTTATTACTCCATGGGCCAGGCCAGATTTTGGGACGACCCAAGGTGACATCAAGGATTTTTAAGTAGGTCCATGTCTGAGTTTGTATTTTTGTATGATAACCTTTGTCAGAGTTACAGGCTTCATCATAGTTTCTGCGCTTGAAGTGAAACACCCCCATGTCGAAAACATCACTTTGGACACTGGTTCATATTTTAGTTTAGGCCATTTCCAGCCCATTAGATAATGATTTACTCTGTGACAGTTGTTCACGTGATGTGTTTATGTGATGAGTGGATTCCACTCATCACATAAACAACAGAGAACATTCCACCCATCACCTGGACAACAGAGAACATTCCACTCATCACTGGACAACAGAGAACATTCCACTCATCACATAAACAACAGAGAACATTCCACTCATCACCTGGACAACAAAGAACATTCCACTCATCACCTGGACAACAGAGAACATTCCACTCATCACCTGGACAACAGAGAACATTCCACTCATCACATAAACAACAGAGAACATTCCACTCATCACCTGGACAACAAAGAACATTCCACTCATCACCTAAACAACAGAGAACATTCCACTCATCACCTGGACAACAGAGAACATTCCACTCATCACATAAACAACAGAGAACATTCCACTCATCACCTGGACAACAGAGAACATTCCACTCATCACCTAAACAACAGAGAACATTCCACTCATCACCTAAACAACAGAGAACATTCCACTCATCACTTAAACAACAGAAAACATTCCACTCATCACCTGGACAACAGAGAACATTCCACTCATCACCTGGACAACAGAGAACATTCCACTCATCACCTGGACACAGAGAACATTCCACTCATCACCTGGACAACAAAGAACATTCCAGTCATCACCTAAACAACAGAGAACATTCCACTCATCACCTAAACAACACAGAACATTCCACCCATCACCTGGACAACAGAGAACATTCCACACATTAGCTAAACAACAGAGAAAATTCCACTCATCACCTGGACAACAGAGAACATTCCACTCATCACCTGGACAACAGAGAACATTCCACTCATCACCTAAACAACAGAGAACATTACACTAATCACCTAAACAACAGAGAACATTCCACTCATCACCTGGACAACAGAGAACATTCCCACTCATCACCTGGACATCAAAGAACATTCCACTTATCACCTAAACAACAGAGAACATTCACTCATCACCTGGACAACAGAGAACATTCCACTCATCACCTGGACAACAGAGAACATTCCACACATCACATAAACAACAGAGAACATTCAACTCATCACCTGGACAACAGAGAACATTCCACTCATCACTACAACAGAGAACATTAACTCATCACCTGGACAACAGAGAACATTCCACTCATCACATAAACAAACAGAGAACATTCAACTCATTCAACCTGGACAACAGAAAACATTCCACTCATCACATAAACCAACAGAGAACATCCAACTCATTCACCTGCGACAACAAAGAACATTCCACTCATCACCTGGACAACAAAGAGAAACATTCCAGTCATTCACCTGGACAACAGAGAACCATATCCACACATCACCTGGGACAACAGAGAACATTCCACCCACATCACCCTGGACAACAGAGAACATTCCACTTCATCACCCTGGACAACAGAGAACATTCCACTCATCACCTGACAACCAGAGAACATTCCACTCATCACCTGGACAACAGAGAAACATTCCACTCATCACCTGGACAACAGAGAAACATTCCACTCTATCACCTGCAGACACAGAGAAACATTTCCACTCATCAACCCTAAACAACGGAGAACATTCCCCTCCGGTACCTTTGCCCTGTTCTGTAACATTCCACTCATCACCCTACACAACAAGAACATTCCATCATCACTACACAACAGAAGAACATTCCACTCCCCAAAAAAAAAATAGTGCACTCATCACTTGGACAACAGAGAACATATCCACTCAACACCTGGACAACAGAGAACATTCCACTCATCACCTAAACAACAGAGAACATCCAATCATCACCTGGACAACAGAGAACATCCACTCCATCACATAAAACAACGGAGAACATTCCACTCATCACCTGGACAACAGAGGAACATCCAACTTCATCACCCTAAACACAGAGAACATTCCACTCATCACCTGGACAACAGAGAACATTCCACTCTCACCAGGGACAACAGAGAACATTCCCACTCATCACATAAACAACGGAGAACATTTCCCTCATCACCTGGACCAACAGAGAACTTTCCACTCATTACCTAAATAACAGAGAACATTCCACTCATCACCCTGGACAACCAGAGAACATTCCACTTTCATCACCTAAACAACAGAAGAAACAATTCCACTCATCACCTAAACAACAGAAAACATTTTCCACTTCATCACTAACAACAGAGGAACATTCCACACATTAGCTAAACAACAGAGAAAATTCCACTCATCACCTGGACAACCAGAGAAACATTCCAACATCACTGGAACAACAGAGAAACATTTCCACTCATTTCACCTGGACAACAGAGAACATTCCACTCATCACTTAAAACAACAGAGAACATTTCCACTCATCACCAAACAACAGAGAACATTCCACTCATCACCTGGACAACAGAGAACCATTCCACTCATCACCTAAACAACAGAGAACATTCCAACTCATTCACCTGGACAACAGACAAACATTTCACTCATTTCACCTGGACAAACAGAGAACATTCCACTCATCACATAAACACACGAGAACATTCAACTCATTCACTCTGGACAACAAAGAACATCCACTCATCACCTGGACATCAAGAACATTTCCACTCATCACTCTGGACAACAGAGAACATTCCACCACATCACCTGGACAACAGAGAACATTTCCACTCATCACCTGGACATCAAAAGAACATTTCCCATCATCACCCTAAACAACAGAGAACATTCCACTCATCACCTGGACAACAGAACAACATTCCACTCATTCACCTGACAACAGAGAACATTCCACTCATCACCTGGGACAACAAAGAACATTGTCCAGTCATCACCTAAAACAACAGAGAACATTCCACTTCATTCACCTAAAACAACACAGAACATTCCACTTCATCACCTGGACAAACAGAGAACATCACACATTAGCTAAACAACAGAGAAAATCACTCATCACCTGGACAACAGAGGAACATTCCACTCATCACCGGACAACGAGACATTCCACTCATTCACCTAACAACAGAGACATTACACTTCGATCACCTGGACAACAGAGAACATCCACTCATCACTTAAAACAACAGAGAAACATTCCACTTCATCACGTGGACAACAAGGAACATGTCCACTCATTCACCTGGACAACATGAGAACATTCCACTCATCACCTGCGACAACAGAGAACATTCCCTTATCACCTGGACAACAGAGAAAAACATTCCACTAATCACCTAAACCAACACAGAACATCCACTCATCACTTAAACAACAGAGGAAACATGCCACTCATCACCTGCGACAACAGAGAACATTCCACTCATCACCTGGACAACAAAGAAACATTCCACTTCATCACCTAAACAAAGTGAACATTCCACTTCATCACATAAAACAACAGAAGAACATTCCACTCATCCCTAAACAACAGAGAACAATTCCATCATCACCTAAACAAACAGAGAACATTCCACTCATCACCTGGACAACAGAGAACATTTCCACTCATTCACCTGGACAACACGAGAAACATTCCACTCATCACTTAAAACAACAGAGAACATTTCCACTCATCACCTCAACAACACATAAAAATTTCCACTCATCACCTAAACAACAGAGAACATTCCACTCATCACCTGCGACAACAGAGAACATTCCACTCATCACCTGGACAAACAAGGAACATTTCCACTCATCACCTGGACAACAGAAGAACATTCCAACTCATCACCTGGACAACAAAAAACATTCCAAGCATCCACCTTAACAACAGAGAACATTCCACCATCACCTAACAAACAGAGAACATTCCACTCATCACCTGGACAACAGAGAACATTCCACCACATCACCTGGACAACAGAGAACTTTCCACTCTCACCTGGACAACAGAGAACATTCCACACATTTACCTAAACAACAGAGAACATTTTCACATCACCTGGACAACAGAGAACATTCCACTCATCACATAAACAGATACAATTCCACTCATTCACAGAACAACAGAGAACATTCCACTCATCACCTGGACAACAGATAAAATTCCACTCACACCTAAACAACAGAGAACATTCCACTCATCACCTAAACAACAGAGAACATTCAACTCATCACCTGGACAACAGAGAACATTCCACTCATCACCTGCGGACAACAGAGAAACATTCCACTCATCACTTAAACAAAACAGGAGAACATTCCCACTCATCACCGGACAAACAAGAGAACATTCCACTCATCACCTAAAACAACAAGAGAACATTTCCACTCATCACTTGGAACAAACAGGAGAAACATATTTCACTCATCACCTGGACAACAGAGAACATTCCACACATCACCTAACACAACAGAGAACATTCCACTCATCACTTGGACAACAGAGAACAATTCCACACATCACCTGGGCCAACAGAGAACATTTTCCACACATCACCTGGACAATAGAAGAACATTCCACTTCATTACCTAAATAACAGAGAACATTCCACTCATTCACCTGACAAACAGAGAACATTCACTCATCACCTGGACAACAGAGAACATTCCACTCATTACCTAAATAACAGAAGAACATTCCACTCATTCAACCTGGAACACAGCAGAACATTCCACTCATTCACCTGGACAACACAGAGAACATTCCACTCATCACCTGGACAACAGAGAAACATTCCCACTCATTACCTAAAATAACAGAGAACATTCCACTCATTCAACCTGGACAACAGAGAACATTCCACTCATCACTTAAACAACAGAGAACATTCCACTCATCAACCTGGACAACAAAATGAATCATTCCACTCATCACCAAAACAACAGAGGAACATTCCACTAATCACATAAACAACACAGGACATTCCACTCATCACTTAAACACAGAGAACCATCGCCACTCATCACCTGGACAACAGAGAACATTCCACTCAATCACCTGGACAACAAAAAGAACATTCCACTCATCAACCTGGACAACACAGAACATTCACTCATCACCTGGACACAAGGAGAACATTCCACTCATCACCTGCGACAACCAGAGAACATTCAGTCATCCCACCAAACAACAGAGAAAAATTCCACTCATCACCTGGACAACAGAAGAACATTCCACTCATCACGTAAACAACACAGAACATTCCACTCCATCACCTGGGACAACAGAGAACATTCCACTCATCACGCTGGACAACAGAAGAACATTATTCCACTCAGCGCCTAAACAACAGACAACATTCCACTTCATCACCTGGACAACAGAGAACATTCCACTCATCACCCTGGACAACAGAGAACATTCCACACATCACCTAAACACAGAGAACATTCCACTCATCACCTGGACAACAGAGAAACATTCCACTCATCACCTGGGACAACAGAGAACATTCCAACTCAATCCACTTAAACCAACAGAGAACAATCCACTCATCACCTGGACAACAGAAGAACATTCCACTCATCACCTGCGACAACAGAGAACATTCCACTCATACTTAAACAACAGGAACATTTCCACTCATCACCTGGACAACAGAGAACATTTCCACTCATCACCCTAAACAACAGAAAACATTCCACTCATCACTTGGAAACAGGAGAACATATCACTCATCACCGGACAACAGAGAACATTGCACTCATTCACTTGGACAACAGAGAACATTCCACTCATCACCTGGACAAAACAGAAGAACATTCCACTCATCACTGGACAACAGAGAACATTCCACAACATTACCTAAAACAACAGAGAACATTTCCACTCATCACCTGGACAACAGAGAACATTCCACTCATCACCCTGACAAACAGAGAAACATTCCATCAATCACTTAAACAACAGAGAACATCACTCATCACCTGGAACAACAAAGGAACTTCCACTCATCACCTGGAACAACAAAGACATTCCACTCATCACCTAAACAACAGAGACATTCCACTCATCACATAAACACAGGAGAACATTCCCACTCCATCGCCTACACAACAGAGAACATTCCACTTCATCACCTAAACAACAGAAGAACATTCCCAACTAATCACATAAACAACAGAGAAACATTCCACTCACACCTGGACAAACAGAGAACATTCCACTTTTCTTCACATTAAACAACAGAGAACATTCCACTCCATCACCTGCGGACAACAGAGAACATTCCACACATCACCTGGACAACAGAGAGACCATTCCACACATCACCTGGACAACAGAGACCATTCCACACATCACCTGGAAAACAGGAACATTCCACACATTAGGTAAACACCAGAGAACATTTCCAACCTCATTCACTTAAACAACGAGAACATTCCACACACATCCACCTGACAACAGAGGAACATTCCACTCATTCACCTTGCGACACAGAGAACATCCACTCATCACTAAACAACAGAGCGACATTCCACCAATCACCTACACAGACAGAGAACATTCCACTCATCACCCTACACAACAAGAACATTCCATCCATCACCTGGACAACAGAAGAACATTCCACTCAGCCCCTAAACAATCAGAAACAACATTCCACTCATCACCATGGACAACAGAGAACATTTCCACTCATCACCTGACAACCAAAAACATTTCCACTCATCACCTACAACACAGAGAACAATTCCACTCATCACCTAAACAACAGAGAAACATTCCAATCACTCACCTGACAACGTAGAACATTCCACTCAATCACCCAAACAACAGAGAACATTTCCACTCATCACAGAACAACAGAGAACATTCCACTCATCACCTAAACAACAAAGAACATTTCCACTCATCACCTGGACAACAGAGAACTCCAATCATCATCTAAACAACAAAGAACATTCCACTTCATCAAATAAACAACAGAGGAACATTCCACTCATCACTCAACAACAGAGAACATTCCACTCAAATCATCTATAACAACAGAGACATTCTTACTCATCACCTTGCGACAACAAAAAAACATCTCCACTCATCACCTGGGACAAACAGAGAACATTCCCACTCATCCATCTAAACAACAGAGAACATTCCACTCATCACCTGGACAACAAAGAACATTTCCCACTCTCACCCAAACAACAGAGGAACATTCCACTCATCACCTGGACAACAGAGAACATTCCACTCATCACATAAACAACAGAAGAACATCCACTCATCACACTGGACAACAGAGAACATTCCAACTCATCACCTAAAACAACAGAGAAACATTACACTAATCACTTAAACAACAGAAATTCCACTCATCACCTGCGACAAACAGAGAACATTCCACTTCATCATCCTGGCCACAACAGAGAACATTCCACTCTCACCTGGACAACAGAAGAACATTCCACTCATCACCTAAACAAACCAGAGAAACATTACACTAATCACCTAAACAACAGAGTAACATTCCCACTCATCACCTAAACAGATACAATTCCACTCATCCACCTAAACAACAGCGAAACATTCCACTCATCACCTAAACAACACGGAGAAACATTCCCACTCATTTCACCTGGAACAACAGAGGAAACATTCCACTCATCACCTGGACACAGAGAACATTTCCCACTCATCAACCCAAAGGCAGAGAACATATCCCACTCATCACCTGGACAACAGAGAAACATTCCACTCATCACCTAAACAACAGAGGAACATTCCACTCATTCACCTAAACAAACAGAGACATCCACTCATCTAAAAAAAAACAGGAGAACATCCACTCATCACCTAAACAACAGAGAACATTCCACTCATCTAAACAACAGAGAACATTCCACTCATCACCTGCGACAACAGAGAAAATTCCCACTCATCAACCTGACAACAGAGAACATTCCACTCATCACTGACAAACAAAAGAACATTCCACTCATCACTACAAACCACAGAGAACATTCCACTCATCACCTAAACAACAGATGAACATTCCACTCATCACCTGGGCACAAAGAACATTTCCACTCATCACATAAACAACAAGAGGAGAACATTCCACTCATCACCCAAACAACAGAGACATTCACTCCATCACCCAAACAACAGAGAACATTCCACTCATCACAGGAAAAAAGAAACAACAGAGGAACTTCCACTCATTCACCCAAACAAACAGAGAAACATTCCACTCATCACCTGGACAACAGAGAATCATTCCACTCATCACCCAAACCAACAAGAGAACTCCACTTCAATCACCTGACAAAGGACAACATTCCACTTCATCACCTGGACAACAGAGAACATTCCACTCATCACCCAAACAACAGAGAACATTCCACTCATCACCCAAAAACAGAGAACATTCCACTCATCACCTGGACAACAGAGACATTCCACTCATTTCACCTGGACAACAGGAGACATTCCACTCATCACCTGGACAAACAGGAGAACATTCAATCATCAACCTGGACAACAGAGAACATTCCACTCATCAATCTAAACAACAAGAGAACATTCCACTCATCACCTAAACAACATAAGAACATTCCACTCATCATCTAAACAACAAGAGAACATTCCACTCATCCACCTAAACAACAAAGAACATTTCCACTTCATCACCTGGACAACAGAGAACATTCCAATCATCCATCTAAACAACAAAGAAACATTCCACTTCATCACAATAAACAAACAGAAGAACATTCCCACTCAATCACCTCAACAACAGAGAACATTCCACTCAATCATCTAAACAAAACGAGAACATTCCCACTCATCCACCTGGACAACCAAAGAACATTCCACTCATGACCCAAACAACAGAGAACCATTCCACTCATCACCCCAAAACAGAGAACATTCCACTCATCACCTGCGACAACAGAGGAACATTTCCACTCAATCTAAACACAGAGAACATTCCACACCATTCACCTCAACAAAGAGAACATTCCACTCATTCATCTTAAACAACAGAGAACATTCCACTCATTCACCCTGGACAAACAAAGAACATTTCCACTCATGACCCAAACAACAGAGAACATTCCACTCATCACCCAAACAGAGAACATTCCACTCATCAACTAAAACAACAAAAGAACATCTCCCACTCATCACCCTGGACAACAGAGAACATTCCACTCACTCACCTCAACAAACAGAGAACATTCCACTCATTCAACATACAACACAGAGAAACATTCCACTCATCACCTCAACAACAGAGAAACATTCCACTCATCATCTAAAACAAACAGAGAACATTCCACTCATCACCTGCGTCAAAACAAATAACATTTCCACTCATGACCCAAACAACACGAGAACATTCCACTTCATCACCCAAAACAGGAACATTCCACTCATCTATAAACAACAGAGAAAACATTTCCACTCATCACCTGGACAACAAAGAACCATTCCACTCATTGACCCAAACAAACAGAGAACATTTCCACTCATCACCCAAACAGAGAACATTCCACTCCATCACCTAAACAACAGAGAACATTCCACTATCTAAACAACAGAGAACATTCCACTCATCACCCACCAAACAAACAGAGAACATTCCACTCATCATCTAAACAACAGAAGAACATTCACTCATCACCTAAACAACAAAGAACATTCCAACTTCATCACCCAAACAACAGAGAACATTCCACTCATCACCCAAACAACAGAGAACATTACCACTCATCACCTGGACAACAGAGAGACATTCCACACATCACCTGGACAACAGAATAACATGTACTCATCACCTGGGACAACAAAGAAACATATGCCACTCATCACCTGGACAACAGAGAACATTCCACTCATCACCTGGCCAACAAAGAACATTCCCACTCATCACCTAAACAACAGAGAACATTCCACTTCATCACCTGGACAAACGAGAACATCCACTAATCACATAAACAAACAGAGAACATCCAACTCATCACCTGGAAACAGAAGAACATTCCACACATTCACCTGGACAACAGAGAACATTCCACTCATCACCTAGGACAACAGAGAACATTCCCACATAGGTAAACAACAGAGAACATTCCACTTCATCACTTAAACAACAGAGAACATTCCACCCACATCACACTGGACAACAGAGAAACATTCCACTCATCACCTGACAACAGAGACCATTCCACACATTAGGTTAACAAACAGAGAACATTCCACTCATCACTTTAACAACAGAGGAACATTCCACACATCACCTGGACAACAGAGAACATTCCACTCATCACCTGGACAACAGAGGAACATTCCACTCAATCACCTGGACAACAAAGAACATTCCACTCATCACCTGGACAACAGAGAACATTTCCAACTCATCACCTGGACAACAGAGAAATTTCCAGTCATCACCTTAAACAACAGAGAAAACATTCCACTCATACCTGGACCAACAGAGAACATTTCCACTCAATCACCTAAACAACAGAGAACATTTACACTAATCACCTTAAACAACAGGAACATTCCACTCATCACCTAAACAGAGTACAATTCCACTCATCACCTCTAACAACAGAGGAACATTCCACTCATCACCTAAACAACAGAGAACATTCCACTCATCACCCTGGACAACAGAGAACATTCCACTCATCACCTGGACAACAGAGAAACATTCCACTCATCACCCAAGCCAGAGAACATTCACTCATCACCTGGGGACAACAGAGAACATTCCACTCATCACCTAAACAACAGAGAACATTCCACTCATCACCTAAACAACAGAGAACATTCCACTCATCTAAAAACAACAGAGAACATTCCACTCATCACCTAAACAACAGAGAAACATTCCACTCATCTACAACAACAGAAGAACATTCCACTTCATCACCTGGACAACAGAGGAAAATTCCACTCATCACCTGCGACAACAGAGAAACATTCCACTTCATCCACCTGGACAACAAAGAACATTCCATCATCACCTACAACAACAGAGAACATTTCCACTCATCACCTAAACAACAGAGAACATTCCACTCATCACCTGGGCAACAAAGAACATTCCACTCATCACATAAACAACAGAGAAACATTTCACATCACCCAAACAACAGAGAACATTTCACTCATCACCCAAACAACAGAGAACATTCCACTCATCACAAAACAACAGAGAACATTCCACTCATCACCCAAACAACAGAGAACATTCCACTCATCACCTGGACAACAGAGAACATCCATCATCACCCCAAACAACAGAGAACATTTCCACTCATCACCTGGACAACAGACAACATTCCACTCATCACCTGGACAACAGAGAACATTCCACTCATCACCCAAACAACAGAGAACATTCCCAACTCATCACCCAAACACAGGAAAATTCCACTCATCACCTTGGGCCAACAGAAGAACATTCCACTCATCACCTGGACAACAGAGAACATTCCACTCATTCACCTGGACAACAGAGAACATTCCAATCATCACCTGCCGACAACAGAGAACATTCCACCATCATCTTAAACAACAGAGAACATTTCCCACTCATCACCTAAACAACAAAGAACATTCCACTCATTCATCTAAACCAACAGAGAAACATTCCACTCATCACCTAAACAACAAAGAACATTCCACTCATCACCTGGACAACAAGAGAACATTCCAATCATCATCTAAACAACAAAAGAACATTCACTCATCACATAAACAACAAGAGAAACCACCCTCATCACCTCAACAACAGAGGAACATTCCACTTCATCATCTTAAACAAGCACGAGAACATTCCACTCATCACCTGGACAACAAAGAACATTCCACTCATGACCCAAACAACAGAGAACATTCCACTCATCACCCAAAACAGCAGAACATTCCACTCATCACTGGACAACAGAGAACATTCCACTCATCTAAATCAACAGAGAAACTTCCACACATCACCTCAACAACAGAGAACTTTCCACTCATCATCTAAACAACAGAGAACATTCCCACTATCACCTGGACAACAAAGAAACATTCCACTCATGACCCAAACAACAGAGAACATTCCACTCATCACCCAAAACAGAGAAACATTCCACTCATCAACCTAAACAAAACAAAGAACATTCCACTCATCACCTGGACAACAGAGAACATTCCACTCAATCACCTCAACAACAGAGCAACATTTCCACTCATCACATACACAACAGAGAACATTCACTCATCACCTCAACAACAGAGAACATTCCACTCATCATCTAAAACAACAGAGAACATTCCACTCATTCACCTGGTCAAACAAATTAACATCCACTCATGACCCAAACAACAGAGAACATTCCAACTTATCACCCAAACAGAGAACATTCCACTCATCTAAAACCAACAGCTAGAAACATATCCACTCATCACCTGGGACAACAAAGAACATTCCACTCATGACCAAACAACAGAGAACATTCCACTCATCACACCAAACAGAGAAATTCCACTCATAAACACCTAAACAAACAGAGAACATTCCAACTCATCTAAACAACAGAGGAACATTTCACTCATCACTCCAAACAACAGAGAACATTCCACTCATCATCTAAACAACAGGAGAACATTTCCACTCATCACTAAACAACAAAGAACATTCACTCAATCACCTGGACACAGAGAACATTCCACTTAATCACATAAAACAACAGAGAACATTCCACTCATCACCTGGACACAGAGACACAATTCACACTCTTCACATAAACAACAAGAGAACATTGCCAGCACATCACCTGGACAACAGAGAACATTCCACACATCACTGGACAACAGAGAACATTCCACTCATCACCTGACAACAGAGAACATTCCACCAACAACTTAGGTAAAACAAGAAACCATTCCACTCATCACTTCAACAACAGAGAACATTCCACCATCCTGGACAACAGTGAAACATTCCCACTCATACACCTGGACAACAGAGAACATCCACTCATACACATAAACAAAACAGAGAACATATCACTCATCACCTGGACAACGAGAACATTCTCACTCATCACTTAAACAACAGAGACATTCACTCATCACCTAAACAACAAGAGAACATTTCCACTCATCACTAAACAACAGAGGAACATGCCACACATCACCGGAACAGAGAACAATTCCACACTAATCACTGGACAACAGAGAACATTCCACTCAATCACCTAAACAACAGAGAAATTCCAGCTCATCACTGGACCAAACAGAGAACATTCCACTCATCACCTAAACAACAGAGAACATTCACTAATCACCTAAACACTAGAGAACATCACACTCTATCACCTGGACAAACAGAGAACATTCCACTCATCACCGTGACAACAGAGAAACATCCACTCAATCAACCTGACAACAGAGAAACATTCCACTCATCACTAAACAACAGAGACATTACACTAATCACCTAAACAACAGAGAACTTCCACTCAATCACCTAAAAACGATACAACATTCCACTCATGCACCATAAACAACAGAGAACATTCGCACCATCACCTAAACAACAGAGAACATTCCACTCATCACCTAAACAACAGAGTAACATTCCACTCATCACGCTGGACAACAGAGAACATTCACTCAATCACCTGGAACAGCAGAGAACATTCCACTCAATCACCCAAGCAGAGAACATTCCGAACTCAATCACCTGGACAACAGAGAACATTCCCTCATCACTAAACAACAGAGAACATTCCCACTCATCACCTAAACAACAGAGAACATTCCACTCATCTAAACAAAGAGAACATCCAATCATCACCTAAACAACTAGAGAACATTCCACTCATCTAAACAACAAGAACATTCCACTCATCACCTGGACAACAGAGAAAATTCCACTCATCACCATGGACAACAGAGAAAATTCACTCATCAACCTGGACAACAAAGAACATTCCACTCATCACCTACAAACAGAGAACATCCACTCATCACTAAACAACAAGAGAAAACATTCACTCATCACCTGGACAACAGAGAACATTCCACTTCTCACCCAAACAACAGCAGAGACATCACTCATCACCTAAAAGAACAGAACATTCACTCATCACCCAAACAACAGAGAACATTCCACTCATACACTAGAAACAACAAGAACATTCCACTCATCATCTAAACAACAGAGAACATTCCACTCCATCACGCAAACAACAGAGAACAATATTCCCACTCATCACCTGGACAAACAGAGAACATTCCACTCATCACCAAACAACAGAGAAAATTCCACTCATCACGCCAAACAAAGCAGACATTCACTCATCACCTGACAAACAGAGAACATTCCACTCAGTCACTTGGACAACAGAGAACTTCCACTCCATTACCTAAAATAACCAGAGAAACATTCCACTATCACCTGGACAAACAGAGAACATTCCACTCATTCACCTTAAAACAACAGAGAACATTCCACTCATCACCTGGACAACAGAGAACATCCACTCATCACTTAAACAACAGAGACATTCCACTCATCACTGAACAACAAAAGAAACATTCACTCATCACCTAAAACAACAGAGAACATTCACTAATCACCTAAACAACACAGAACATTCCCACTCATCATTAAAACAACAGAGAACATCAGCTCTTCACCTGACAACAGAGAAATTATCCACTGCATCACTGGACCAACAAAGAACATTCCACTCAATTCAACCTAAACAACAGTGAAACATTCCACTATCACATAAACCAACAGAGAACATTCCAATCATCACCTGGAGAACAGAGAACTCCAACTCATCACCTGGACAACGAGAAACATCTCCACACATCAACCTGGACAACAAGAACATTCCACACATACACCCCTGGACAACAGAGAACATTCCACTCATCACCTGGACAACAGAGAACATTCCACTCCATCACCATGGACAAACAAGAACATTCCCTCATCACCATGGACAACACAGACATCAACACTCCATCACCTGGACCACAATGATGATACATTCCACTCATCAGCCTGGTACAACAGAGAAATCCAGTCACTCACCTAAACAACACGAGAACATTCCACTCATCACCTGGACAACAGAGAACATTCCACTCATCACCTGGACAACAGAGAACATTCCACTCATCACCTGGACAACAGAGAACATTCACTCATCACCTGGACAACAGAGAACAATTCCACTCAGCGCCTAAACAACATTACAAACATTCCACTCATCACTGGCAACAGAGAACAATTCCACCATCACCTTGGGACAACAGAGAACATCCACACATCAGCCTAAAACAACAGAGAACATTCCACTCATGCACCTGGACAACAGAGAACATTCCATCATCACCTGGACAACAGAGAACATTCCACTCATCACTTTAAACAACAGAGAAATTCCACTCATCACGCTGGAACAACAAAGAAAACATTCCACCCATCACCTGGACAACAGAGAACATTCACTCATCACTTAAACAACAAGAGAACATTCCACATGCACTTGGACAACAGAGAACATTCCACTCAAATACAGCCTAAACAACAAGAAAACATTCACTCATCACTTGGTACAACAGAGAAACATATCACTCTCACTGGACAACAGAGAACAGTTGCACTCATCACTTGGAACAAACAGAGAACATTCCACTCATCAACCTGGACAACAAGAGAACATTCCACTCATCCCTGGACAACAGAGAACAATTCCACACATTACCTAACAACAGAGAACATTCCACTCATCACCTGGACAACAGAGAACAGGTTTCACTCATCACCTGGACAACAGAGAACATTCCACTCATCACTTAAACAACAGAGAACATTCCACTCATCATGGACACAAGGAAACATCCCCACTCATCACCTGAACAACAAGAACATTCCACTCAGCAACTGGAACAACAGAGAACATTCCACTCATCACCTGGAAACAGGAACATTCCACTCATCACTTGAACAACAAAGAACAATCCACTCAGCACCTGGACAACAGAGAACATTCCACTCATCACCTGGACAACAAGGAACTCCAACTCATCACCTGAAACAACAAGAACATCCACTCAGCACCTGACAACAGGAACATTCCAACTCATGCACTGAACAACAAAGAACATTCCACTGCAGCACTGGACAACAAAGAACATTCCACTCAGGCACACCTGGACAACAGAGAAACATTCCACTGCAGCACCTGGACAACCAGAGAACATTCCACTCACCTGGACAACAGAGAAACATTCCACTCATCACCTGGGACAACAAGGAACATTCCACTCATCACCATGAACAACAAAGAACATCCACTTCATCCTAAACAAGCAGAGAACATTCCACTCATCAACTAAACAACAGAAGAACATGTCCAACTCATAGCCTACACAACAGAGAACATTCACTCATCACTAAACAACAGAGAACATTTCCACTATCAATAAACAACAGAGAACATTCCACTCATCACCTGGACAAACAGAGAAACATTCCCACTCTTTCACATAACAATCAGAGAACATTCCACTCATCACTGGACAACAGAAGAACATTCCACACATCACCTGGACAACAGAGAACGCATTCACAATCACCTGGACAACAGAAGACCGATGTCACACATCACCTGGACAACAGAGAACATTCCACACATTAGGTAAAACACCAGAGAAACATTCACTCATTCAAACTTAAACAACAGAGAACATTCGCACAACATCACCTGGTACAACAGAGAAGCAATTCCACTCATCACCTGGACAACAGAGAAACATTTCCACTCATCACCTAAACAACACAGAAAATTCCAGCACATCACCTGGACAACAAGAGAACATTCCACTCATAACCTGGACAACAGAGAACATTCCACTTCATCACTGGACAACAGAGAACATTCCACTCAGCCACTAAACAACAGACACATTCCACTCATCAAACCTGGAAAAACAAGAGAAACATTCACTCATCACCTACAACACAGAAAACATCTCCAGCTCATCACACCTAAACAACAGAGAACATTCACTTCATCACCTGGACAACAGAGAACATTCCACTCATACCAACAACAGAGAACTCCACTCACACAGAAACAACGAGAACATTCCACTCATCACCATAAACAACAAAGAACATTCCACTCATCACCTAAACACAGAGAACATCCACTATCAACTGGACAACTAGGAGAACATTCCAATCATCATCTAAACAACAAGAACATTCCACTCATCACATAAACAACAGAGACATTCCACTCATGCACCTCAACAACAGAGAACATTCCACTCATCATACTAAACAACAGAGAACATTCTAACTCATCACCTGGCAAACAAAAAACATTCCACTCATCACCTGGAGCAACAGAGAAATTCCACTCATCATCTAACAACAGAGACATTCCACTCATCACCTGGAACACAAAGACATTCACTCATCACGCGCACACAACAGAGAAACATTCCACTCATCACCCAAACAGAGAACATTCCTCATCACCTGGACAACAGAGAACATATCCCACTCATCTAACAACAGAGAACATTCACTCATCACCTGGACAACAGAGAACATTCCACCTCATGCACATAAACAACAGAGAACATTCCACTCATCACCCAAACAACGAAGAACATTCCACTCATGACATCTACAACAGAGAACATTCATTCAATCACCTAAACAACAAGAACATTCCAACTCATCACGCTGGACAACAGAGAACATTCCACACAATCACCTGGGACAACAGAGAACATTGTACTCATCAACCTGGAAACAAAAGAACATGCCAACTCATCACCTGGACAACAAGAGAACATTCCAACCTCCATCACCTGGCAACAAAGAACATTCCACTCATCACCTAACAACAGAGAACATCACTCATCACCTGGACAACAGAAGAACATTCCAGCTAATCACATAAACAACAGAGAACATTTCCACTCATCCCCTGGACAACAGAGAACAACCTCCATCACCTACAACACAGGGCAACCTCCATCCACCTACAACACAGGAACAACCTCCATCACCTACAACACAGAAGAACCTCCATCACCTACTAAACAACAGAGAACATTCCACCTCATCACCTGGACAACAGGAACATACCACACATTACCTAAACAACAGAGAACATTCCACTCATCACCTAAGCACAGAGAACAATTCCACACATTACCTAAACAACAGCAGAAATACTTCCACCATCACCTGGACAACAGAAGAACATTCCACTCATCACGCTGGACAACAGAGAACATGCCACACATCACCTAAAAACAGAGAACATTCCACTCATCACCTGGACAACAGAGAACAAATGTCCACTCATCACCTGGACACAGAAACATTCCAACTCATACTATAAACAACAGAGAACATTCACTCAGTCACCTGGACAACAGAGAAACAATTCCACCTTCACTAAAACAACAGAGAACATTCCACTCATCATCTAAACAACAGAGAACATTCGCACTCATCACTTAAACAACGCGAGAACATTCACTCATGCACCTGGACAACAAGGAAAAATTCACTCCATCACCTGACAACAGAGAACATTGTACTCATCACACCTGGACAACAAAGAACATTGTACTCATCACCATGGAAACAAAGAACATGCACTGCATCACC
This sequence comes from Neogobius melanostomus, assembly GCA_007210695.1. Lineage (NCBI taxonomy): Eukaryota > Metazoa > Chordata > Actinopteri > Gobiiformes > Gobiidae > Neogobius > Neogobius melanostomus. The sequence continues at coordinate 1,865,148 of VHKM01000399.1, forward strand.
TGGACAAGCAGAGAAACCATCCCTCATCACCTGGCCAACAAAGAAGCATCCACTCATCAACCTAAAACAACAGAGAACATTCCACTCATCACCTGGACAACGAGAACATTCACTAATCACATAAACAACAGAGAACATTCCACTCATCAACCTGGACAACAGAGAACATTTCAAACTCTTCACATAAACAACAGAGAACAATTCCACACATCACCTGGACACAGAGAAATCCCACACATCACCTGGACAACAGAGAACTATTCCATCTCAACACCTGGATCAAACAGAGGAACATTCCACACATTAGGTAAACAACAGAGAACATTCCACTCATCATTAAACAAACAAGAACATTCCTACACATCACCTGGACAACAGTGAAACATTCACTCATCAACCTGGACAACAGAGAACATCCCACTTCATCACATAAACAACAGAGAAACATTCCACTCAAATCACCTGGACAACAGAGAAACATTCCACTCATCACTTAAACAACAGAGAACATTCCACCTGCATCACCATAAACAAAGAGAACATTGGGTACTCCCCATACTGGACAACAAAGAACATTGTACTCATCACCTGGACAACAAAAGACATGCACTCATCACCTGGACAACAGAGAACATTCCACTCATGCACCTGGCCAACAAAGAACATTCCACTCATCCCTAAACAAACAGAGAACATTCACTCATCACCTGACAACAGGACATTTCACTAATCACATAAACAACAGAGAACATTCACTCATCACCCATAAAACAAGAGACATTCCACCAACTCATGTACCAAACAAACAGAGAACATTCCACTATCACCTAAACAACAGAGGAACATTCGCAACTCATCACCTGGACAACAGAGAACATTCCTCATCACCTGGAACAACAGAGACATTCTCTCACATGGACAACAGAGAACATTCACTCATCACCTGGACAACAGAGAACATTCCACTCAGCGCCTAAACAACTAGACAACATTCCAACTCAATACACCTGGACAACAGAGAACATTCACTCAATCACCTGGAACAACAGAGAACATTCCACACATCACCTAAACAACAGAGAACATTCCCACTCATCACCTGGACAAAGAGAACATTCGCACTCATCACCTGGAACAACAAGAGAACTTCCACTCATCACTTAACAACAGAGAACAATTCACTTCATCACGCTGGACAACAAAGAACATTCCACTCATCACCTGGACAACAGAGAACATTCCACTCATCACTTTAACAACAGAGAACATTCCAGCTCAATCACCTGGACAACAGAAGAAACATTCCACTCATCACCTAAACAACAGAAAACATTCACTCATCACTTGACAACAGAGAACATATCACTCATCACCTGGACAACAGAGAACAGTTGCCTCATCACTGGACAACAGAGACATTCCACTCATCACTGGACAACAGAGAACATTCACTCATCAACGCTGGACAACAGAGACATTCCACACAATTACTAAACAACAAGAACATTCCACCATCACTGGACAACAGAGAACATTCCACTCATCACCTGGACAACAGAGAACATTCCACCATCACTTAAAACACAACAGAGAACATTCCACTCATCACCTGACAACAACGGAACATTCCACTCATCACCTGAACAACAAAAGAACATTCCACTCAGCACCTGGACAAACAGAGAACATTCCAACTTCATCACCTGGACACAAGGAACATTCCACTCATCCCCTGAACAAAAAACATTCCACTACAGCACCTGGAACAACAGAGGAACATTCAACTCATCACCTGGACAAAAGGCATTCCACCTCATCACCGTGAACAACAAAGAACATTCCACTCAGCACCTGGACAACAAGAACATCCACTCATGCACCTGAACAACAAAGAATCATTCCACTCAGCACCTGGACAACAGAGAACATTCCCACTCATCCTTACACAACATAGAACATTCCACTCATCACTTACACAACAAGAGAACATTCCACTCATTCACCCTACAGACAACAGAGAAATTCCACTCATCACCTGGACAACAAAGGAACATTCACTCATCACTGAACAACAAAGAAACATTCCACTCATCAGCCTAAACAACAGCCGACATCCACTCATCAATAAAACAACAGAGAACATTCCACTCCTCGCCTACACACAGAGAACATTTCACTCATACACCTAACAACAAAGAACAATTCCACTAAATGCACATAAAAACAACAGAGAAACATTCCACTCACACTGACAACAGAGAAACATTCCACTCTTCAACATAAAACAACAGAGAACATCCAACTCATCACCTGGACAACAGAGAACATTCCACACATCAACTGGACAACAGAGACCATTCCACACATCACGCTGGACAGACAGAGACGCATTCCACAGCATCACCTGGACAACAGAGAACATTCCACAACATTAAAGGTAAACACCAGAGAACATTCCACTCATCACTTAAACAACAGAAGAAACATTCCACACATCAACCTGACAAACAGAGAACATTCCACTCATCACCTGGACAACAGAGACATTCCACTCATCACCTAAACAACACAGAATTCACACATCACCTGACAACAAGAAGAACATTCCACTCATAACCTGGACAACAGAGAACAATTCCACTCAATCACCTGGACAACAGAAGACATTCCACTCAGCCCCTAAACAACAGACAACAAATTCACTCATCACTGGGACAACAGAGACATCCACTCATCACCTACAACAACAGAAAACATTCCACTCATCACCTAAAACAAACAGAGAACATTCCACTCATGCACCTGGACAACAGAGAACATTCCCACTCATCACCCAAAAACAGAGAACATTCCACTCATGCACAGAAACAACAGAGAACATTCAGCACTCATCACCTAACAACAAAGAACATCACTCATCACCTAAACAACAGAAGAAACATTCCATCATCCAACTGGCAACAGAGAACATTCAATCATCCATCTAAACAAAGAACATTCCACTCCATCACATAAACAACAGAGAACATTCACCATCACCTCAACAACAGAGAACATTCACTCATCATCTAAACACAGAGAACATTCTAACTCATGCACTGGACAACAAAAAAATTCCACTCATCACCCTGGGACAACAGAGACATCACTCACATCTAAACAACCAGAGAACATTCCACTCATCACCTGGACAACAAAGAACATTCCACTCCATCACCCAACAACAGAAGAAACATTCCAACTCATCACCCAAACAGAACATTTCCACTCATCACCATACAACAAGAGGAACATTCCACTCATCTAAACAACAGAGAACATCCAACTCATCAACCTGGACCAACAGAGAACATTTCCACTCATGGCACAGAAACAACAGAGAACATTCCACTCATCACCCAAAACAACAGAGAACATCCACTCATCATCTAAACAAACAGAGAACATTCCATTCATACACCTAAACAACAAGAACATTCCACTCATCACTGGACAACAGAGAACACTTCCACACATCACCTGGACACCAGAGAACATTGTACCATGCACCCTGGACAACAAAGAACATGCGCACTCCTCACCTGGACAACAGAGAACATTTCCACTCATCCACTGGCCAACAAAAGAACATTCCACTCATCACCTAAACAACAAGACGAACATTCCACTCATCACCCTGACCAACAGAGAACATCCCACTAATCACATAAACAACAGAAGAACATTCCACTCTCACCTGGACAAACAGAGAACAATTCAACTCTTCACATAAACCAACAGAGAACATTCCCACACATCACCGCTGGACAACAGAGAACATTCGCACACATTACCTAAACAACAGAGAACGATGTCACACATTACCTAAACAACAGAGAACATTCCACTCATC